>CM035353.1:6728297-6910797 GCA_020137815.1 Hormiphora californensis | reverse complement strand
TGTCAACAATTACACAGTTTACCAGCTGTATCTTGTCAACAATTACACAGTTTACCAGCTGTATCTTGTCAACAATTATACCCAGATCTACAAGGAGCTGGGGACGGCCGATCATAACTATTGCCGGAACCCCGACCAGGAAATGAACCTGTGGTGCTACAACGGTAATGGAACAAACCCACGTACTCTCTCGTGCTCCGTTCCTGTCTGCAAGTTTCGACCTCAAGGTTAGAGCATAGCATCAAGAAATTATTTGTAGCAATTTTGAAGCTTGACACGTTCCCTCGAACGCAAAGGTTTATTTGAATTGTTGGTTTGTATTTGTAAATTGTTTGAAGCGTGATTGCTTTATTGAAATTTCCGTTGTTGCCGGTTGTTGCTTTATTGAATTTTATTTACATATAATATTGGATGTTATTTGCATAATGAATGGTATTTTGCTTCAGTTTGCAAGGTAATAAATGACCCAGAGGGTGTCTATTACAGAGGAACGATAAATGTAACCAGGTCAGGTCTCCCCTGTCAGAATTGGATGATTCATTCCCCTAATGACCACAGATCTTTATTCAATGGACAAGATCTTCCACCTCGTTGGTATGTTCCTCCTTCATTTGATACAAGTCAAGAACATACTGGCAACAGTGTGAACACGACCACGCACCAATACTCTTGATCTTGGCCCAATAGTGTTATTGACTATGTTCTAAACCTCCTTTAAACACACTTGTTGTGGTACACGGTGAAAGAGGGTCGAGCAATTGAACCGCTTCCATTATATATATAGACCAGCAGGCCGACAAGGTGCTACACCAAGAGTCTTACATTTTTTGTTCCGCGAGAAGTTTTTGGAACTTA
The DNA here is from genome assembly GCA_020137815.1 of Hormiphora californensis. Classification (NCBI taxonomy): domain Eukaryota; kingdom Metazoa; phylum Ctenophora; class Tentaculata; order Cydippida; family Pleurobrachiidae; genus Hormiphora; species Hormiphora californensis. The sequence continues at coordinate 6,909,942 of CM035353.1, read as the reverse complement.
CATCTTTCTGTCGCTTATTATGAATTTACATAATTTTATAGGGATGTAGTTTACCTTGGTATAGGGGCTCACAACTACTGTCGGAACCCAGATAAAGAACCCGCTCCATGGTGTTATAATGGAGCGTCAACGAATCCGCGGTGGGAGTTTTGCGACATACCCGACCTGCCTTACTGTGTACTGGGTACGTTACCAAAGTAAAAAAATGTTCCACCGAGGATCCCTGTGTTCTGATCGACTGAACAAAAGATGAGCTGATTATCCCCTTTTCTCCCCCCTTCGTAACTACTATAATCTTCCATATATAGACCACTGTGAGATAAGAGAAGTGCACGGTTACCTAAAGAATGTGTGCAAGTTTCACGGCGATGACAGAGACTACTTCAAGTGCTCCGGGTCGGATGACTACTACATAATTCTATTGGAGGTTGCAGATCACACTAAGTTCAATTTGGCATGTCCCCAAGATCCACGGGCCTATCAGGTGCAATATATGTTGAACACATTCATCATGGGGTTAAAATGTATTTGAAAAGATTGCACTTTCAACACAGTTTGTTTCAGATCTGTGGAACGTTTGAGTCAGCCCTGACTCACTCCCCCGAATCGAGTCAGTTTCTGTGCGGAACGTTTGTGTGTAACGACAAAAGCTGGCATGACATTGTCAGTGGATTCGTTGTCGCCAGGTTGGGATCATTGTTGTTCACTCATGCTAGAAAGTTGCCAAAATATAACCTTGTTGCTTGTCAAACTAGGTCTCCAAAACTAACCAACCATGTTCAAATCATCATCTCCCCAGATGTGATGATGTTGTTGACTGCGCGAATGGAGGGGTAGACGAAATGTATTGTGAGGTGAACAACTTATATACCAGCGTCATTGGCACCTCGTTATCCAGGAATGTTGTCTGTAACGATATCTGCGATCGTTACGACTGTGAAGACGAGGCCGTTTGTAATGGATACAGGTAAAATCAATGAATTTGACAATTGTGATTCGTTTCAGGTTTATTGTTCCCAGATAACACAAAACCATATCTGGACTACATATTTCCAGCATCAACATCACTTCGTAGCTGGTAATCATAGAAAATACACCCATCAGGTACGGGGAGTACTACAGCGTGAGGAATGATGGGGTAATTGACACGTATTCAGGAGCTACTACCATGTGTCGGGATGGATTCCTTGATGTGGGGAATGGTCGTTTGAAGTGTCTTCGAGCAACCCGGACCTGTACAAACATCTATAAGGAACTGGTGTTTTTAATCAACTCTACCCGGTGCTCCATAATTTCTGGGGCCAGGAAGGTAAGTTATATCAAGTTGTGCAGTGACACTCTTTCGGTTCTCTCAAATGAGTGATAGAATCCTGAATCAAAGAAGGGTCAAGTTCACACTCGTCACTCAATAGTCAATAGTCAACGAGTCAAATCTCGATTCACCGGACCTAGATCTGCATCGTACCGATAAACGTCGAGTGTACGGCAAATCATAGTCCGGTTAATCGAGGTTTGACTGCACCGTTCAGCTCGCAACACCGTCAAAATCCCTTCCAACTTGGAATTGTTATTCAGACTTGAAAATGTGAAGTTGACATTTAAATAATATGTTGCACTCCCCTCATTATTGTATTTGTATTTTATAGATGTTTTATCCTGTTTGTGCGAATTATCACGACCAGACAAACTGCTCGGATCCTGATAGGGTATGTAAACTGGGCTTTCTGGGTATATTTAACTCTTGTACATGTTTTTAATTGATGCAGTGAACTAAGTTTACGAGATGGTATAACCAATTTGTCCAGAATTAGATGGTATAACTTTTTGCAGGTAGCTGGAGTGTGTCTAGTGGACGGGTACCTGACCACTATAAGTAGTAAAATCATATGTGCAGATCTTGGCATAGTGGCCCTCTGTGATGACCGGTTAAATGAGAAGTGTGTTGAAGCCTCGCCCAAGTGCACTGTCCATAAGCACCGGATGTGCAATGGAATCGCGGATTGTCCTGACTCATCTGATGAGACTAATCCCATGTGTTTGATGGTATCGGCAAAGTTGTGTGGCAGGTTCTTTGGAGCCCCCCGAGGCCGGAAAGACCGAATCCCCCTTGATTGGATTTCCGATGGTGTGGTTGACTGTCTGTCAGGGGAGGATGAAGTTGATCAGTGGCCCAGATGCGGATCAGGGACCTCCACCAGACTAAAATCCAACAAGACCTGCAGTGATGTCTTTGTGTGTCCGGGTGCACGTGGAGGGTACATTGAGCTGCCCCAGTTGTGTGATTTGGTTTACACCTGTGGAGCGGAGACTCGTGTTTGTACTATTTCCCGTAAACAGTTCCAACTGCAAACAACATTCCCGGTTGAAAGAAAATCAACAAAATCGGGTTTTTGGTGTCTACCAGGCTTAGAAAATCTCCGACAGCAGTTGTCATCTTGTCTCACGGTCATGGCAAAGAGTTATGAGCCAGGTACAGAAATATTTGGCCTAAACGACACTCTGAAAATAACCATACCAGATAGGAAACTAGATTGTAGGTCACTATATGGAGAGATTTACCTACACGTAGCATGTGAAGGACAGTGCCTGGACAATACAACAGAATGTCCACTAGAAGGAAGGGTTGTCTTGAAGGACTCTTGTCGGAACCTAGTGAAAAATCAAGTTTATACCATCGTCAACAACGACTATCTGACATTCTTAGTAAAGGATCATGGCCGATATCATAACCGATATTTTGTTTGCGATAATGGTAACTGCATATCTTATGACACGGTTTGCGATTTAGCTGATAATTGTGGAGATGGTAGCGACGAAAGAATTTGTAGGAACAGCTTCCAGTGCAAGAATGGAGCAAGAATAAGGTTGAGTCAAGTTTGTGACGGGAGTTTGGATTGTGTGGACCTTTCTGATGAGTGCAACGGACATTGTGGACAAGAGATATTGAATGGAGTTTCCTTAAAGGTGTGCGCTTGGTGCATAGGAATTCTTTCCTTTGCATTGAATGTACTGAACCTATTCAGTTCCCTGCTAGAAATGCGAGAACAGACTTTTAAAAGTAAGGCTATCCTGATGAACAAACTCCTAACGCTGTCCATTGCCATTGGAGACATGTTGGTAGGAACATATCTCCTGGTGTTAGCCTCCTATGATTCCTTCTATGCTAAAACGTACTGTAATCGTCGGGTTAGCTGGTTGACGGAAGCTCCTTGTGCTGTTCTTGGTGTGTTTAGCTCAGGTAGGCTCTCAACTCTCTGTCATCTCTATGACAATCCTCAGTCTCATCAGGGTATGCAGTATTCGTTCTAATGGTCTAGTTCGTGGTCCTACAGTTGAGCTGAGCCCAAAGGTTAAGGCGAGTGTGGTTATCTGCTTTGCTCTTGTTCTCATTTTCCCAGTGCTTCTCTATACCATTCCCCTGATTCCTCAGTTTGAGGATTTCTTTGTCAATGGCCTTAGTTACGATCGGAACAACACACTGTTTATAGGGATGCCCAACAAAGCCATGCATACATCTGTCATTGAGGGATACTATGGAGGCATTCGGCGGCACTCGGGAAAGTTCCTACGGTGGTCACAAATCCGGTCCCTGATCCAAGAGATGTTTTCGCAGGATTACTCCCTAATCAGATCTCACCGTAATAGTTTCTATGGTAACCACGGTGTATGCTCCTTCAAATTCTTCGTTACCCGAGAAGATCCCCAGCTCCTTTACGTTTGGCTGGTCTGGTTGTCCGATGTCATTTGCTTTGTCATTATTGCAATCTCCTACATTCTCATCGCCTTCTTCACCCTATCCGGGAGTAAAGGCCTAGTCAGGGGGCCCTGTCCCAACAAGCAGGTTATACAACGGAACAAACAACTCCAAAGGAAGGTAACAGTCATAATCATCACGGACTTCATATGCTGGATACCATTCTTTGTGGTGAGTTGCCTTCATTCGGGAAAGGTAATTGATGCCACACCAACCTACGCCTTGTTCTCCATCATCTTCATACCCCTGAACTCCCTAGTGAACCCCCTGATTTACAATAAAACAGTGGAGGCAGCGGCAACCAAACTGAAGGGTAAGATAGTTTACTACATTAGCAAGCTGAAGACCGTACCAGCGGCTAACGATGATTATGAGATGAGGGAGATAGTGCCAGCAATGAACGATGTCCACTACAGCGTTCCAGCTAATCGGAAAAATAGCCAAGATCAGAATAACCCACCACCCGACGAGATAGTCCACCTACCTGTCTTCCGGCCTGTTAGTGAGAACATGACTGACCATGAAGTACTGGAGACAACTTATAATGAGACGGATAGTTTCCCGGAAGATGCTGAGGGAGATATCATAACAGAAGAACCGCGTGTTTTAAACCCTCATCCCATTCAGGAACATATCTATAATGGAAGTGTGTTGGACGATTGATGAATGGATCATTTAGGTGTAAATTAAATCTTTTGGAAAACGTAATTTATTTGTGCGTATTGAACTCCTCTGTTCTATTTATGTGGGCTAACGCACTTTAGAAATTTACCCACTAATACATACAGTTTAACCTCGATTTACCGGATTTCTCGGAGGAAAGACAAATTCACGGTATATCGAGGTGCACAGTACCCGGTAGATATATACTATTTTATTTCACATAAATGCTAAACTGGGTTAATAAATCTGTCGGTCCGGTAAATCCAGGTTTAAATGTACATTTCTGCTGATTTCTCTCTAGTTTAGAGTCTAGCTATAGTTTAGAGTCTAACTCGAATGTAGTTTAGCGACGCTGTTCAATGGTTAACTTGTTTAATTCGTTTTTGTTGTTGTTACATATCTTTGGTTCGAAAGACCGTCTTTGATGTTCTAGGGCCAAAACTGTTTACATGATCTCAAAATACACCAGGGGCAGGGTTTTGGGACAAGAATGGGATCAATTTTTATCAACTTCGGCCCTTGTTGGTTTTAAACATTTGAAAGGTGAACCGCCAGTCATCAGATATTTTTCGAATTTTCGCCTCTTTTAAGTTTTCATAATGTATCTCAACCCTATCTCAACCCTTGTCTTGTCACTTGTCTCTTGATTGCACCAAATCAAAACAAAGCACCCTGCATTCTACAATCGACCAACGAGTGCGCTACCTTCTGAATGCAGCTATAGAGACCTATTGACGACTGATTACCCCATCAAGAGTTTGATTACTGCTTGACGTGCCCACGATGGGCAACAATTCAAAGCTAGTTAAACGAATCACAGCGACAGATCTGTGACGCTCATCTTGTCGTAAGATTTTTTGCATTATGTTATAACATAACGCTGAGTTTCCCTGCCGTGGGAAGCTGCGAAGAAAAGATACTATCCCTAGTAAACACCCTGTAAGTTGCATTTACAGATCTGTATTTGTCTGTATACGGCATCTGGATCTGTGGATACCGTTACTGGATACCACCCCTGCCTACTATCATGAGTATGGTCCTAACTGAAACACGTATCGTTTTCACATTTCGTAGATTCTTTCCGTTATACGAGAGAGTTTTGAGGAACATTCGATTGAAGGCAGGTGGCCGACAAAGTTAGGTGGCTATCATATGGTGTCAGCATCACCCACATGGCCTCAAACACCCAGGTAGGTGAATTTTATATACTAGAGGAAATACCCGCCCTACGGACGGGATTGTATACATGGGATGTTTGATGACATTTTTTGCTTTATTATAGTAAGATGATGTCAGCATCACCCACAAACGTAATACCCAGGTAGATGTGGTGTCAGCACCACAAAGGTAGGTGGCTATCATATAATATGGTGTCAGCATCACCCATTCACATCAAAAGACGATGTTAAAACTCTATTTAACTACAGCGAAAAGGTTTGTCGAAATGTCCCCCACATACTAGTTTTCTAGCACACCCGCCGGGTGAGCATCAAGCAGGGGCTGATGACAAACCCACCCGGCTCCACCGAGTTGCCCTCTTTATTTACCCAATTTTTACTTTTGCCATGGCAAATGAATCAGTCACCATAAAGAATCTCACTCTAAAATAATCAAACTTCTAGCAAAGTGAAAATCAGCTTTACAGCTTTCGGCATACATAAAATATTTTATGAAGGAGCACCGTTGCTTGCTTTTTTTTTTTTTTTTTTTTGGGGCATTAAGCTAAGGCGTACCAAGTCTCATACCACCCGGGTATAGACGGCATAGCCTGGAACCCTCCGTACGAACTCCCTTGAAAATTCAAGGAGAGCATTGCACATTGGAGGGCCCTACGCTTGTCATTGTGTCTGTCTTGGTCTGTCTTTGTAGGGTTAGAACACTGCCTATTTTCCCCCACGATAATTGCAGTGTTGGCAGACGGCCGCACTCTTTGCGTTACCGGCACAACTCACTCTGCTCGTTGGTACTAGGTATTAGGTGGCTAACCAAAGAGTAGAATTGAAGGTATAAATAACATTGTAAATGAGTGGATGAAGGTATCGTTTTGCCTTTGAGAGTTTCTTGAGTTTAGTTTGGTCTGGAACAAGGTATCGTTTTGCCTTTGAGAGTGAAATGTGGTTGGTTTGGTCTGGAACAAGGTATCGTTTTGCCTTTGAGAGTGAAATGTGGTTTGGTTTGGTCTGGTCCTGTAGTCTGTACTGTATCTACAATCCAGACGTAGCGCGCGGATTAAATGATCTTCTTCCGCAAGAGCTCTAGCGCGGCTAAAAGCCGCGCACTGCCCCAGTTGCAGTTGTTTTGTAGTGTCTTGGACTCGGAAACATTTTTTTGAGGGCATCGTGTTTGGTTAGATTTCTTTCCCCTTTCAGTGTACCGGGATTTGAAAGGTCGATCCAATTTGTTGCTTTGTTCCTGTGTTTCAAAATACATATGATGGACATACATTGTGGGCTGTTGACCGTACGATCTCCACGGTCAATTGTTGTAATAGGTACTCTGGTGAGTGTTGAGCATCAGGACATTTCCTAGGAGGAAGGGCGGATAGTTATGGTTATGAGGAGGTTATATTATTGTAACGGGGTTCTACGGGCACATAAAGGAAACCATTGTTGATAGAAAATCATGGTAATGTCAAAACCAATTACTTTACAAAACTAACCTTAACTTATAAATTAAAAATTTTACAAAACCAAACAACAAAACAAATTGAACGAATTTCTAACTCACATAATTAAATAATCGGTATCTTAACTAGGGATTATTCCTCCCTATCTGGGTTGAGCTCGGGGTGTCCATCCATCACACCACAAAGATTCAGAAAGTTTAGTAGTGTATTGAGATCCATATGGCCTATCGCCGTTGGAGGGAGTGTGTACGAGTGGAAAACTTTGGCCCTAATTTTTGAAAAGCCCCGGACATACACATAGTATATGTTTTGTTGTCTTCTGGCTCACCTAGTCCCGCAAAATCTGCAGTCTGGGGAAAATTAGTTTCCTCTTGTGCAGAAATTGTCCTAGCGGCCTCTTTCGAAAGGAAGTTAATAACATTCCTATGTGGGCTCTCCTGTGGATTGGACAACAGTGGTTCCAGGTGGGGAATTAAGCTATTAGTTGTTGTGAGCTGTTTCCTTAACGTGTCCCTGTAGTTGTCCACCTGCGATTTCCTCCACTCTTTCTTCAGATTGTTTTTTATCTCCGTTTGGGGAATTAGGTAGCTTTCAGGATCGGGAAATTCTATTGCCGCTGCCTCTTTGGCAAGGGTATCGGCTCTTTCATTACCCGCGATGCCCGTGTGCCCAGGACACCAATTCACCGTAGTTTCTACTCTTGATGCCAGGTTGTTCAAGGTGTCCACCAATCTGCTGGTGGATAGATGTATGATGGGGTTCTTGGAGAGTCTCATTAGCACAACCATACTGTCCGTGAAAAGGCTAACACTCTTTATGGTAAGGTCTGAAAGTATGGTCCTAAGCGCATCCTCTGCGGCTAGTTGGAGCGCCTTGGTTTCAGCGGATGTGATCGTCTCAGAAGAATGGAGTTTGCATTGTCCCTCATACACCGTCGTTCCATCTCTCAACAGGCACCACCCCCCGCCTACATATTCCCCTTTTACCGAACCGTCCGAGTACACTTGGATGTTGTCTGGTTGAGGTGTTGGTATGGATGTCTGTTCAGTCTGGACTTTGAAGAGAATAACTTTGAAGTCCGGTTGGCATTCGTCTATCGGATTATCTTTGGTCAATCTCCGCGCATCATCAGAGACGATTGCTCGATGGCTCATCCATTTCGACCCTTTAGTGAGCAGGGGCTGATGACAAACCCACCCGGCTCCACCGAGTTGCCCTCTTTATTTACCCAATTTTTACTTTTGCCATGGCAAATGAATCAGTCACCATAAAGAATCTCACTCTAAAATAATCAAACTTCTAGCAAAGTGAAAATCAGCTTTACAGCTTTCGGCATACATAAAATATTTTATGAAGGAGCACCGTTGCTTGCTTATCAACACGCTGAATCAACGAACCAACGACCATCATGAAGTTCATTTCCAAATTGTAATAGAGACGAGAAAGCCCGTTGGAGTTATCCCCCCGTTGATTACCAACCCCAATGCACCCCTATCTATACTCGAGTATTGACTCATATCTCTCTCTCTCTCTCTCTCTCTCTCTCTCTCTCTCTCTCTCTCTCTCTCTCTCTCTCTCTTCTCTCTCTCACCCTTTCTAGCTAAGCATCCATTCATATCCATGAATAAATAAAGCTCCAACCACAGACGCATATCTTACTAGGGCTATAAAGTATAAAGATTGTCTTTTGAATAAATTCATGAAGTAACAAATATTTAACTGCATTAAAAATACGATTGACGAATAACGAGCCACATAGATCAGAAGACTGCTTGTGCAATAGTATTTGTCAAAACGACCTCTCATGCCCACCCTCTTTATTACTATTGACTCGTTAACCCCCCTTTTGACTCATCACCTCACCCCTGGATCCTTCTTCGTATCGGTAGTTTACCAGCTGGATAAAGTGTATCCTTATGACATCCAATATGAGTTGCTTCATCATCTTGCTTTATGGTAACCCATATATTTTAGATTGATTTATTACCATTAGAATGTTGGGGGGGGGGGTTTGCCGCAAGAATCTCAGCTATCCTATTTTTGGCCGATGAGATTTTTGGGAAAATCATTAGTATCCAATTATAAAATAATATTAAATATGTATTTGTGTACCTAAATTATGTTTCAGTGAACCTCGGAACAGCTTTCCTAGTACCAGAACGATGCCAACTAGTAGCAGATAAGGGTTTCATAAAGCGAGTATGTAGCCATCAATTATCAGATGTCATATCTTCCTCATCTCTTGACATCACCCTTTATCAGTGTTACAACTCCCCCGATTACTATTACGCTACCAATTTTGGAAGGTGGATCTTCAATGCAACGTGCCCCCATGACAAATTCCAGTACCAAGTATGTGGGTTCCGCGATGCCGACACGACACACACAAGTGCATTATGCGGGGTGGCCTTGTGTCACACCGATGATTCAAGTGATTCATTCTCCCACATTCCGTTAGAGATCTTTGCAAATTGGGAATGTGCCAGGGATATGATCTGGATAAGTGTGAAAAAAAGGAAGATACCATTTGTGATGATGTGTGTGATCTTGATAATTGTGACGATGAAATTCACTGCGGAGGCTACTCATACGGTTTTAGGTGTACAGGTATCTGGGACTGGTCATGGTTGCCCATTAGCTCAGCTTGCACAAATGCTGTGAGTTTGTTTCACTACAAAAATGTCTGTAATCGGGAGGGTGATACGAGAACGTGCGACATTACAAACTCGAACCTAAGTTCGTGTAAAATGATGAGACATTTTAATCAGGAGCTCATGGAGGTTCCGATATTCAACTTTACACGGTGTGCTCGGATTAAGCATTACAAACGGCATCTAACTTATAATGAAAAAGAGTACAAAAGATTCAATAGTGACTCTTTTCGTTACACATACATCCCCAACTGCATGGACCTCATGGACCAGACGAATTGCTCCGATCCTGCAAGGGTGGCCTTGTCATGTCCGATACGGGGCTACATGTCCACCGTTGCCAAGGTAATGGTATGCGACGAGCTGCGGAGGTCTTTGCGATGACAACCTGGATATCCTCTGTGTGGATGTGACCTCTACCTGCACCATCCACAAGCACCAGATTTGTGACGGTACATGGGACTGCTCCTCTGGACAGGACGAATTAGAGTGCATCAGCGTGAGTATGAGGGGGTGTCACAGAAAAATGGATCCCACAATTTCTTCACCCATACCAATAAGTTGGCTAGGAGATGGGGTGGTAGACTGTGTCGGTGGGGAGGATGAGGTATTGGATCTGTGGCCTGTTTGTGGAACAGGTATTTTTCAAAGGTTCTCAGTGAACAGTCAGCAACAATGTAAGGACATTTACATCTGTAAATTTGGTCCGAAGACCTCAATACCATCGCAGCTGCTTTGTGATGGAGTTGATACATGTGGAAATGAAAACAAGGTCTGCCGGAGATTGCTGTCTGAGGTTGTCACCAAGGCAGTCGGAGTTGGAACTTGGAACAAGTTTATTGGATATTGTCTACCAGGATTGGAAAGCCTTGAGTTCCTAAAACAAGGGGAGTGCCTTCATTTCAGCTATTCTGTCTTCAGAGAGTCGACCATACTTGGTATCACAAAGGAGACCCAGGTCACGGCCCCTAAAATGGCTTGCCAATACACCTTCGGTGAGATTTTTCTTCTATTAGCCTGTTCGGGACTTTGCTCCGAGCAATGTCCGATCTCCAAAAGTCCACCAAAAATAGATTCCTGTCCACACCAATTTAAACGGAAAATATTTACAATAGCAGACGAAAAACAGCTAACTTTCGTGACACGGAAAGAAGATTCCTTTGGCCAAGGAGATTTTCCAATGCCGGAACAACAAGTGTCTGCCATTTGAGAAAGTGTGCAATCTGATAAATGACTGCGGAGATGGCAGTGATGAAGAGAAATGCAGTAACCACTTTAAATGCAAACAGTCAGCAGGTGACATTGGGGGACAGTTGCTACCCCTCTACAAAGTATGTGACAGTGTCCCTGATTGTGCGGACCTGTCAGACGAATGTAATGAGAGATGTGGTAAGCAGATACTTCAGGGGGCTCCATCTGAAGATCGGGGCGTTTCTTCTAGGATTCCTAGCTATCGGGCTTAACTTATGGACAATTGGAACAGTCGGTTCGGATCTTCGAACGGCAAGCAATCAGGTGTTCCTAAATAACCGTCTCCTGGTAGCAACGATCAGTCTAGGTGATACGCTTACCGGGATTTATTTGTTAGGCATTGCTGTATACGATACATTAAAAGGTGACAGGTATTGTGAAAACCAGAACTATTGGTTGGCTAGCAAACAGTGTGATGCTCTGGGAACAGTGAGTACGATGGGAAGCGTTCTATCTTTGATATCTATGACAAGTCTTAGCTTGTTAAGAGTGAGGGGCGTTACAGGAGGGATTCGTTCACCCAATACCGAAGTTAAATTTAAACTACCCATTGCCATGTCTTTGGTCATCATCCTAATTTCAGTGAGTTTCGCCATCTTTCCTGTGATTTTTATCAAAGAGTTTGAAGATGTTTTCGGAAACGGCCAAGTTTGGGATTCGGACCTCAAATTTTTCGTTGGCAGAAACGGAAAAGCGGCACACTGGGAGGTAATAGAGAGTTACTATGGGGATTAAAGGGGACCAGTTAGCACAGGAGCCATGGGACAAGATCACATTACTGATAAAAGGAATGTACACAAGTGATTACGGAAACTTGGATGGTTTAAACTCTCTAATTGGTTTCTATGGCAATGAAGGAGTTTGCCTTTTCAAGTTTTTTGTGTTGCCCCAAGACCCCCAGTTTACATTTTCCCTTATCTACCAAGCTTTGACCGTTGTGTGCTTGGCAACCATTTGTACCTGTTACATGGTGATTGAAGGCACCTCTAGGAGAAGTTTAGCCAAATTAAATGTGAACAATGATCTGGAAAATAATCCCGCCCTCCAGGAACGTCTGAAGCAGCAGAAAAAAACGCAACGGAAAGTTACTCTGATCATCGTAACTGATTTAATTTGCTGGCTACCTATCCTAGTCACCTCATTCTGTCACATGACTGAGCTGGTAGATGCCACGCCGTATTACGGCATCTTTTCTGTCATCGTCCTACCCATCAATTCCGTGCTAACCCCCTGCTGTACAGCAATCACATATATGATTCCATCGAGAAGGTTACTGGATGGCTTGGAAAGCAGTTTGCTTCCTTGGCGTCACTGCTAACAATGTGCTGGTCACCGATAGTAATTGAAGGACAGCAACCAGAGAATATTGAAATGAGGAATCTGGGACTGAACACAGTGAATGTAACTTCCAACCAACTTGACTAGTTCTTCAGTATTTTTTAGTTTGCCTTGGCGGACCGTGTGTCACTATACCCCGCATCGGTGTTATAGTGGTTAGCTACTTTTTCTCGAATAAAGAAGGTTCGGGGTTCAAATCCTGGTCCAGAGGCAGCCGATAAGTGAATTAGAAGGGAGTCCCTTCAACGGACTTTCTTGAGTAAATTGGAAGTGACATACTTACACTAGAACCGACTATGCTGCAGAGTTGTTATGTTCTAACCCGGCTCGAGCAAGGCAAGCTGCAGAGATACCGAAAGGACCGGATATATCCGGATATCTGAGTCGACTTGCTTTGTTTTGATTTTAGTTATTTCCGAATGGAATCTCAACCAACAATAATAATAGTACTCGCTTGGATCGTTGCTTTTCCTTTGCTTTGTTATTTTGAGAATACCATTCGTTGGTACGTGGAAGGATTATGAAATTAAAATTAATGGGAGATAAATTAAAATATCCGCCTTTTTCATTTGAAAATAAACAATAAATTCACAGTATCTTCTTCCTCGGATCCTAATGCTAAGTTCCTCAATTAAACTTCAATCATTATCATTTACCAACGAATCCCGTTTACTCATCTTTGAGAACCGGGAAAAAAAACTAAACTTCCTCATCAATCATCATCTATCTCTATCTCTATCTAAATTTCTGACCCCGAAATACAGTGGAATGTGGATCACTAAATAAGCTTTACTTGAGAGCTTTCAAGGCTGGGCGCCAAAGATCGAAAAAAGCAAACCGATTTTACGGCTAATCCGTTGCTTCCCTGTGAACCCGTTCTTTATCTTCGGCACTCAAATCAAATGGGCTGCTGGTAACTGGTTAGGGTTTTGTTTTGAGTTATCGGTTAGTGCTATCGATTATCTATCAGATGCCATTTAGTTAACTTAAAATGGCTATGAGGTTGCGTGGCTACAGTCGGTCTATACGATAAAAGTGTACTCTTTTTGCTAGTTAACAGGCTGCAAGGAACCCAGATTTTAATCGCGCCCGAAAAAGATTTGGCAAATGCAACTGACCCTAACTTCAATCGTAAATTTCTTTTTTTCTGCACTTTTAAAGGAATTAAAAGTAAGTGTAGAGTATTGGGTATGACTTCTGCAGTTGAATCTGCAAGAAATGATCACCGGTTGATCTTTTGGTTGACCCTTTTGCCAATATTACTATTTAGAACCACGCAAACCGAATTTCGTTAATTAAAGGTACGCTAATTAAAGGTTCTGTTAAATAAAGGTAATAATTAGGGTATTATTCAGGTATTCAGGTACAATGTTAAACTGTATTTTACTACAGGTACAAGGCTCAATGAGGCCTCTTTTACCGGGCCAGACGGCAGCCATCAGGCCCAACCAAAACAAACCCATGGTGGTACCGCTTCAGCCTCTCGTCCAGGTAACTAACTAATTAATTAATTAATTAATTAATTAACTAATTCTCCAATTGACTCCCTCCGGGTCTGATAGTTGTATCACCGCTGATTTGTAATGTTCTGACCCTTCATTTACATTTGTAAAGGGGCACGGAGAGAAAGGGTTGAACAAAGCACACACCGCTGATCACATCTCTCTCTCTCTCTCTCTCTCTCTCTCTCTCTCTCTCTCTCTCTCTCTCTCTCTCTCTCTCTCTCTCTCTCTCTCTCTCTCTCTCTCTCTCTCTCTCTCTCTCTCTCTGTGTTTCTCTTCTTTTGCAGGTGAAGTCAGGACCGATCCCAATCCAACCGGCCCGATCAGCGCCCAAGACAGAGCAGAAAACAGCGGCTATCCTGTCGAGTATGAGCACTAGGGAGAGCGTTCAGAAACTAAAGGCATTCCTTACAAATCTCCTCAACATTTCTAACAAACAGGTTAATATGGCACTTGGTGGGAGGGGTTATGTTGGGTTGGCAATGATTCAGTGGGAGAAGAAGAAGGGGAAGGGGGTATTTTGGGTTGGCAATGATGGCAGGGGGGAGCAGAGAGAGCGTTCAGAAACTTAAGGCATTTCTTACAAATCTCCTCAACATTTCTAACAAACAGGTTAATATATGGCACATGAGGGAGGGGGTATGTTGGGTTGGCAATGACGGCAGAGGGGGGAGAAAGGGGAGGGCCTACAGGTACAGGTTCTATTCTGGAGTTCGAACCAATCTGAGTGTAACATTACCGAGTAACAAGTCCCAGCAGCTTTCAGTGGTACTAACATCCACATATATCTCAGGATCCTGCCACGGGTCAGACAGTGAAGGATCTGATAGGGAAGGTGATGACAAACAATATAAACGAGGAGACCTTCCTGAATGAGCTACAGGTGGCACTCAATTCACCTCCTCAACCCCACCTTCTAGGTACCCTCTACCTTATAATTGGGTGATACAGTATTACAGTATCGCCCCTTTTCCTATCGTCCAGTACACTTTGAATGCCGTGTGTTTGTGACGTGCTCGGCTCGCCCTGTAATTTTATGGAATAACTAATGCGGTGTAAGCCACAAAATTCCCGTCCTATGTTATACATATAATAATGTTTTCTTTTCTGTAGTGTTTCTGAAGCAGAGTGTACCCGTGTTGCGGGGAGAGATGCAGAACAGACAGCGAACCTTGCAGATAAACTCGAAACCTGTCATACCTCCCTCAACGGTATTGTAAACCACCACTTCAGCTCCCTGGTTATATATATGTTCGCAAAAGGCAAGCTTCCCCTCGTCCGACCCGAAGTTGGAATCATATGGGTTTAGTTTGTCGAACCGGCAAGTTGCTAACATTTTCAAATCTTCACTACTTCTCAAATGATCCCATACTTTCAGTCTAATCCCAAAATCCTATTAAAAATAGAGACAAAAATAACGGCACCAAACTGTGAAATGCCCTTGCATTAGTGCGAGTAGAATAAAATCAATTTTCTATCTAAAGGCCGAGTTTATAGCAAGAAAGGACTATTTTACAACGAATTCTCTGGTTAGTATGGTAACCAACTCCGTTGTCATGGTAAATCAATCGAACTCTATCGAGTTCTATCGCCAGCAACTGGATGAAAATTTATCCATTTCATTATGCACAATGCACAGGGTGTGAGGTGTCTTCGATACCAAGCACAGGCTTGTGTAACAAAAATGGGCGTTTTTATAGCTTATTGTTCATCATAACCTGAAATAAATAATTTTCATTACTTTCACAAAGGCTCAAAGTTTGAATATCAAATTTGCCAAAATTGTGCAGGGGCCACCCCAAAATTAATCTCTAAGTAATTAATTAATTAATTTTGACTATTCCCACTTTCTGTAGATTATATTATATGTTTTATGCATGAAGAACATTCCTAGAAAGTTTCAAGTCGATATTTTAAGCATAACGGAAAATATAATTTAGTGCATGGGCAAACAAAATGGTGCAAGGGCACATGTTCAGGGGAAATTTGCACAAATTGTGCAAGGGCAAATTTTGATTAATTTGCCTATAATTAATTACCTAATTGATATATTAATCATACGGCTCTTCTAGTACTCGTAGTTATGCTACTAGAACATGCATAGAAAGTTTCGTGTCAAAATATTAAACGGTGTGGACACAGTTCGATCATAAAATTGGTGCAAGGGCTGCCCTTGCACCATTTGCCCTTGCACATTGCCTGCCCTTGCACCAAATTCCATTTTTGCACGGCTCTAACTAACTAATTAATTAATTTTGACTATTCCCACTTTTCGAACATCATCTTTTATGATTGAAGAACATTCCTACAAAGTTTCAAGTCGATATTTTAAACAGAACGGAAAATAGAATTTGGTGCAAGGGCGTGGTGCAAGGGACAGAACACGCAATGTGCAAGGGCACGGTGCCCTTGCACCATTTTTAATTACCTATAATTAATTAATTAATTAAAAATTCAAAAATCCGCCAACGTCATGACACAAAGGAATACTACAAGAACATGCCTACAAAATTTCAAGTCGATATCTCAAACGGTGTGGCCACAATCGTTGACATGTTTTTTGCCCCCCCCCCCCCCCCCCCCCCCAAAAAAGACCTTTCTTTGTTCTTAATAGGGCCGGCATTTTTGGGTTTTTGTGCAAGGGCAAAAAATTTTTTTTTCTTTTTTTCGTTTTTTGCTGTTTTCTTCGGGTCGGAGGTGCCTGCCGGCACCTAAATGTATAAAATATCACCTAACGGTTTTACCAATTAGTTTCTCAGTGAACATGATTTCCTAATCATGATCTACATGTCTCCAGGCTGTTTCCAACCCCTTTCCCGGGCTGGCACCCGTCCAAACTAACAAGCTAATGACGAGCTCCATAACCACAGCACACTCCAATTCCAACATGGGAAACCACCACTGTGAGTAATTATATTGTATCTGATTATACATGGTGGTTCAGAAACATGCAGCCACTTTGAGATAACTAAAGCGTCAATACAGTTCGCTCTCTGATGTACAGTGTAATTAAACACGTATCTTCACAGTCTCTTGACTAGAAAAAGTGTCCCCTGAGGATTGCGATCGACAGAGAGTCACTCTTTCATAAAAATTATCAGCCTGTCAACTGACAGGGTAAAACGTTGAAATTTGGATCCGTACAATAGAGAGAGGATTGTATTTTTCCCATTCTTATCTCCAAGTGGCTCCATGTTTCTGAACCACCCTGTATTTCCACAATTTAGCTCCAACTTTCTGTGAGGGTTAGGTAGATCTCAACTCCAATTAACACTCTCTGTGAGGGTTAGGTAGATCTCAACTTCAACTAACACCAACACACTCCCTTCAGTTGGGAACCCCGGCACACAATACCACCCAGCACCGACCTTTTCTGCGCCACAGCGGACCTTTGCAGACCTAAAGTACAAGAAGAAGTACAATACTCTGTCCAAGGATGATCCTGAGATTAATGACGTCACCTCAATGGCAGGTAAGTGGTACACTGTGAGACCGGGATGATCGGGGTAGGTGGTACACTGTGAGACCGGGATGCTCGGGGGAATTGTGTAGGTGGTACACTGTGAGACTGGGATGATCGGGGTAGGTGGTACACTGTGAGACCGGCATGCTCGGGGTAGGTGGTACACTGTGAGACCGGGATGATCGGGGTAGGTGGTACACTGTGAGACCGGCATGCTCGGGGGAATTGAGTAGGTGGTACACTGTGAGACCGGGATGATCGGGGTAGGTGGTACACTGTGAGACCGGGATGCTCGGGGGAATTGTGTAGGTGGTATACTGTGAGACCGGGATGATCGGGGTAGGTGGTACACTGTGAGACCGGGATGATCGGGGTAGGTGGTACACTGTGAGACCGGGATGATCGGGGTAGGTGGTACACTGTGAGACCGGGATGCTCGGGGTAGGTGGTACACTGTGAGACCGGCATGCTCGGGGTAGGTGGTACACTGTGAGACCGGGATGCTCGAGGTAGGTGGTACAGTGAGACTTTACCGGCATGCTCGGGGGAAGAGTTTTTTGGTATTTGCCCGGCAAGTAGGGGTGTCAGGTATCGTATAATATCGGGGTGAAATATTGGCAGTTCCCTATATTGACAAAGGATACAATATACAGGTTATTTAGAATCTGTTAAAACTTTCGGATATTTTCGGAGCATAACAGTGTCGTTTGAAGTGGAGAAACGGTGTCCAAACACCGTGTGCAGACGCACACTTTACGTAGCGTGCGGGTAAGTGAAAAAGTGTGCTTGATTACCAGCACGCTACATAAACAGTGCGTCTGCGCACGGTGTTTCGATACCGTTTCTCCACTACAAGCGGCCGTGTTAGCAGGGTCCAGACAAAAATCGAACCGACCAAAAACATTATGTGTTTTTGGGTCAAGTGTCTCTTTAAAAATAATTCACTTCGCTCCTCCTTGTATGCTTCACCATCTCTATAAGTTCCCTGCAATCATACTGGAATATGTCACAGTCGCTTCTAAAATAGTCAACTAAGGAATCCAACAAGTCATCTGAAACTTGTCCATAAAACTTATAAACATCAGTCCTGTCTTTTGGTTCTCTGACGGGATTAAAATTAACCCGCTCACCAACTGTATTATTTGATTTGTGCCCAACGGAGTGGAGAAAATGATCAAATTCACAAGTATATTCTTCAGATTTGATGATATATTCGTAGTCTATACCACAAGGGGTACAATAATCAGCAGCTGATCTCCAGTGGTCACTTCCCGGAACAAAGTTATCTATTACCACCCCTCTGAGGAATTCCTCAAATGTAGCTGAGATTGGGTTTAAGTAGGGATTGTCTGAATCTTCAACAAAAGATAAATAACCCCGGTTAAAATTTGGCTGTGCCCTCAAATAGTCTGCAGCCTCGATTATTGCCTCCTCCAAAAGGTGCTTCGTGCTAACATTATAAGTTTGAACATCAACTTTCCTGAATT
This sequence comes from Hormiphora californensis, assembly GCA_020137815.1. Lineage (NCBI taxonomy): Eukaryota > Metazoa > Ctenophora > Tentaculata > Cydippida > Pleurobrachiidae > Hormiphora > Hormiphora californensis. Next base: position 6,891,207 of record CM035353.1, on the reverse strand, counting down.
TGAAGACGATATCTCTCATTACCGGCACTAGATATGGGTCATCCGGATTGGGACTCTGAATTTTGTCCCTGTAAGCCGAAAGCAACCTCTCAAACGGATGCCTAACTACAATAAGGTTTGTCGCATTGGCAAGTGCACCTTGAAAGTTTTTATTCCTCCATATTACAGCTCCCAAATCTATACATTCATCATAGTAGAGAGGGCATAAGAAGGCTGAAGTACTGCTGCTAGCAGCCTTGAAGACAGGGCACCAGTTGATCCCGAACTCCCCGACCTTTGTGTAGTGAAACACCTCCACAGGAACTTCAGATGCATTTGGGTGACCCTCGCACCATTCCCAAATATGGTCATTCCTTTGATCCATCTGTATCTCAAATTGTTCAGTGCTCATTTCCTCGCACGTTAACTCCTTCGCATCAAACATCGTGGGATCCTCTCGATTGGTTATACTACTAGTACTAGTAGTAGGATCCTCTCTATTTGCTGGATGATCCTTTAATTTAAACCGGGTAGGGAGCTGCGATATATCACTGGCCTTGTTATCATTACGTAGTAAGAGGAAGACTGATGTATTTGTAAGGCAAATGATTCCAATTAAACCAATGAAAAAGCACCTTAATCCTAATCTAACCATTATAACCTGTGCTGAATAAAATGGTTATATCTTGGGTTTTATGTTCAGTCGTGATGTAGCAAAATAGCGGTAAAATACAACGAGTTATTAATTAATAAAGTCAGGCTTTACAAATCCAATGGGAAACATCAATCCGATCCCAAAAAGCCATATCAAAAACAAGGAGCACTGTCAGAACACGCACACTGAAGTAAAGTGGCCGTTATATGATAATTTAAACATATTTTGACATATTTGGATGCCCTGAGACCAGCGGGTGACCAAATTTAATCCAGTTTCGGGTCGGCTGACGTAAAAACTCCGCGTTTTGGTCGAGATAAAGGTAAACCAAAACTACTGTGGCCCTTGCTGCACGAGACCGGATTTTAGACGTCCATATAGCTCCACCCCTTGATAAGATAGAGACTTGAAATTTATTTTGTAGGGAGATCATGTCGAGTTCTTCCTACAAAACAAATCGCAAGTCTCTATCTCATCAGGGAGCGGAGCTATGATCCGACTGTGGGAAATTTTACAAAACTCAAGTGAGGGCCTCATAGTAGTTTGGGTTTACCTTTAGGACAGGCTAGGTGTGCAAGGTAGCCACGGCCCCGATTTCGTGACGGGCCTCGGTCCGCCTTAGTCTTTTTCCACGGAGTATAGTTGGTTAATACGATTTACAATACATTGACTTAAGTCAATGTATTGTAAATTGTATTAACCAACTATACTCTTGTTTTGTTCAAAAACGGGGCGCGGGGAGGGAGGGTCGAACAAGGCAACTATACTCCGTGGAAAAAGATAATATAAACAAACAGGGTCGAACAAGGCAAGTAGTTCACACTAGAATTCTAGTGAACGACACTGTTTGACTTCTAGTGAACGACACTGTTTGTTTATATTATAAGCCCACTTCCGTGCAGGTGTAAATCTACGAGAAGAAGCAGCTAACATCTCGAACACAGCAGAAACAAGTGCACCCCAGGAGGACAGATCTATACCTGACGTGTCAATGGTGACCATCGAGTCAATATCCTCCAAAGTCAGCCGCATATGTGAGAGGTGAGTTTTAGTACCAGGTGGTGTGAATCACGCCGTGACCGGTCTTTTGTGAGCTGGGGGGACACACAGAGGGGCGGCGGGATCAACAGGTGGTCATTCGAGTTTATTTGTTATTGAAATTGTTGAGTAAGGGATGACCCATATGATAGCTCTATTACATGTATTATATATATTCCCCCTCCTTTAGAACTGGCGGTTCTAAAGGAGGGGGAATATATAAGTTGGAGTTTTAGCGTGATGGTCGTTCGTTCAGTGCGTTGTTATGTGGCACTGCACTGGGTTTGTCATCAGCCCGTGCTTGAGGTGCAACCTGTGGGTGCGCTAATTGATAAATAAAATGAAAATGGTTTGAAAAAGATGATTGCCCAAACACACAGTTATTGTTCTCACATGCAGGTTCAGAATCAACTCAGCTACACCAAATGTGCATGCCCTTTTATCGCACGCTTTGGAAGCTAGGATGAAGAACTTAGTAGAAAAACTGGTGTCGGCAAACCACCATCGGCTGGATCTCCGAATGGGACAGCACCCTGAACAGGTATCATAGCAACATGTAACCTAGCAACCCAAAACGGTTTTTCATTACCGTTTTCCCCACTAGTAAGCAAAGTAGATAAGCATTGAGCACATAATAGAGCACTAGGAGAAGCTAAAAAGAACATATTATATTTGAATGTCAATCGTCATTTATAATGGCTATGAAAGTTTAACACTAAACTCCACGATATATAGCACCAATATCATGCTCGAGTGTTAGTAGTGTTTGCCGTGGCATGTCTCCTGACAGTGAGCTACCTCCCCTCTCGCTTGGTGACATCTGGCGCGACCCCCGCACACAGGCGTCGGCTCCCCTCCCTAAAAAAGGGTTGTGTCGATTTCAAGAGGTCTTGCACGCGATCCACTGGACCGATTTGCATCCGGGTTGTCGCAAAAGACTACAAATTGGCCCTAAAATTCTGGAAAATACCCGAGAAGTTTGTCTGTCAACAGGAAGTGGGTCAAAATTGACACTGAAGTCAAATCTACAATCTGGCTTCCGAGAGTTTTTGCACCACTCCCAAGCGGTTTATACTGAGTCTGAAGATATTGGGAGATAGGTTGAGGCCTTGTGAGTACTGGAAAATACCCGGTATCAAATGCTGATGCTGATTGCATCAAAATATCTCCCAATATCTGCTAAACCGCATGGGCGTGGTGCAGAAACTCTCGGAAGTCAGATTATAAATTTGACTTCAGTGTCAATTTTGACCCACTTCTTGTTGACAGACAAACTTCTCGGGTATTTTCCAGTATATTAGGACCAATTTGTAGTCTTTTGCGACAAACCGGATGCAAATCAGTCCAGTGGATCGCGTGCAACATCCCTTGAAAGAAACGACCCTTTTTGGGGCGGAGCTGACACCTGTGTGCGGGGGTCGCGCAAGGTGTCTATGTCACCAACCCTCTCGCCCTAGGTGACTAGCAACAACAGTGTTAGAGAGCAGTTGGCCATTCTTCAACAAGTCCACCTCGAAGAGGCTAAGAGAAGGCACGAGAGGGAAAAGGCCATCATTATGAAGGAAGCTAAGAGTAGGAGTAAAATGAATAACTCTGAGGCGAAGGCTAAAGCGAAACAGGTATAAACTAAATCTTTGTTTCATCTGCCGTCCAGTCTTGACGTGCACAGATTTGATTTGTTGAGTATTGACCCCTCAACAAGATTTGATCGGTACTGTAAAATCTAAATCTATGTTTATGATACAGCTGTAGTACTAGTGACAAAATTCTCCCACCCCTCCAACTTTGTTGCTCTCCCAGTCCCATCCCTCCAACTGTGTTGCTCTCCCAGTCCCACCCCTCCAACTTTGTTGCTCTCCCAGTCCCACCCCTCCAACTGTATTGCTCTCCCAGTCCTACCCCTCCAACTTTGTTGCTCTCCCAGGCCCACCCTTCCAACTTTGTTGCTCTCCCAGTCCCACCCCTCCAACTTTGCTGCTCTCCCAGTCCCCCCCCCCCTCCAACTTTGTTGCTCTCCCAGTCCCACCGGGGGGGGGGGGACATGTTAATTTTGTTAACTTTGTTAATATTAACATCGAGAAAACAGGTGATTTATTAACAAAATTAACAAAAAGTTAACAAACGTTAACAAATGCCATTTATGCCATCTAAATCCCCTTTAGCACGTATTTTTAGTATTTAAAACTTGTTCTGCGAGCAAAGTTGTTCATTCTGTACGATTTACATACCCTTACTACCTCTACTACGGCTTTTCTACAGCGATTTATTCCTTTTTGTAAATGTCAATAAATACTAGCCAAACTAAACCGCAATTGAAGTCAAATGACCCTAACCCACATTTTCGCACCCTAAAAACTAAATAAGACTCATGAATTTACCTTAAAACGAAAAATATCCCAAAAATCAATTTTTCTAAAAAAACACAAGGATTTGTAGCGAAGCAAATTTTCAATCCTTGATCAAAAAATTGATTTTTGGAAAATTTTATTTCTTTTTTCAACAGAAACGTTGTACATCATCTTATTAAGTCCAAAGAATCAATTACCAATTTAAAAATTACGTTCAAGTGAGATTTTATACGCTAAATTGAAATATTTGTAACTTTTGGAATTGTATCGATTTTGAGCCAAAAAACCTGTATGTCGGACTTTGGTTATCGGAAAAGGCCTTGTTTGGGTATATATGTGTTAGATAATTCATTAAACTATAAAATTAAACCAGTTAAAGTCGTATTATCAACCAATAAGAACAGTATTTTAGCATTTGTTAATTTTGTTAATTTTGTTAATTAACGTTAATTAACAAAATCGAAAAAAAGAGGTGATTTATTAACAATTAACATGTCCCCCCCCCCCCCGTCCCACCCCTCCAACTTTGTTGCTCTCCCAGTCCCACCCCTCCAACTTTGTTGCTCTCCCAGTCCCACCCCTCCAACTTTGTTGCTCTCCCAGTCCCACTCCTCCAACTTTGTTGCTCTCCCAGTCCTACCTCTCCAACTTTGTTGCTCTCCCAGTCCCACCCCTCCAACTTTGTTGCTCTCCCAGTCCCACCCCTCCAACTTTGTTGCTCTCCCAGTCCCACCCCTCCAACTTTGTTGCTCTCCCAGTCCCACCCCTCCAACTTTGTTGCTCTCCCAGTCCCACCCCTTCCAACTTTGTTGCTCTCCCAGTCCCACCCCTTCCAACTTTGTTGCTCTCCCAGTCCCACCCCTCCAACTCTGTTGCTCTCCCAGTCCCACCCCTCCAACTGTGTTGCTCTCCCAGTCCCACCCCTCCAACTTTGTTGCTCTCCCAGTCCCACCCCTTCCAACTTTGTTGCTCTCCCAGTCCCACCCCTCCAACTCTGTTGCTCTCCCAGTCCCACCCCTCCAACTGTGTTGCTCTCCCAGTCCCACCCCTCCAACTTTGTTGCTCTCCCAGTCCCACCCCTCCAACTGTGTTGCTCTCCCAGTCCCACCCCTCCAACTTTGCTGCTCTCCCAGTCCCACCCCTCCAACTGTGTTGCTCTCGGTGTGCGGACTCTAGTGCTACACTCTAAGTCTACAGTGGACTCTATATCTAAATTTAGATTTAGATAAAGAGTCCAAATAAGTCTAAACTCTAGGAGGACTCTATCTCTAAAAAGTCTAAACAGGGCGGACTCTTTATCTAAAAAGTCTACAAAGAGCGGACTCTATATCTACATAAATCTAAATTAGACATAGAGTCCGCCATTCTCAGCGAACTCGAGATTTCGGCCGTTAGGCCGGAAACGAGAGTTTGCTGTACCTCTATACTAATTGAGAAGTGTTAGGGCCATTATTTGGGTTCGAGGTTAGGGTGTGGGTTATGGTTAGGGTTAGGTTTTGGGTTGGTTTAGGATTTTAGACATAGAGTCCGGGTTGGGGGATTTGGCGCCAAAATGTACCAGGGGACTCTATGTCTAAAAAGTCTACACAGTGCGGACTCTATATCTAAAAAGTCTACACTGGGCGGACTCTTTATCTAAATTTTTTTCAAAGTCTAACTGTAGATAAAGAGTCCGCTTTTAGATATAGAGTCCGCCTTGAATTTAGATAAAGAGTCCGTTAGCACTAGAGTCCGCCCACCGTTGCTCTCTCAGTCCCACCCCTCCAACTGTGTTGCTCTCCCAGTCCCACCCCTCCAACTTTGTTGCTCTCCCAGTCCCACCCCTCCAACTTTGTTGCTCTCCCAGTCCCACCCCTTCCAACTTTGTTGCTCTCCCAGTCCCACCTCTCCAACTTTGTTGCTCTCCCAGTCCAACTGTTCCGCTTCAAATTATAACACGCTCATCCTATAGGTGGCACTCGAAGAGGAACAAATAATTCGACAGAAAGAAGCAAATGAGACAGCTCTGGCAGCCATTGGAAACCGGAAGCGGAACAAGAACCTGGATATGCCTGGTGGTGGAGGTGGAATGGACCAGATTCCACCCAGTAGCCGGCTCAGGAGCCATCGTATTAATATGAAGGACTTGATTTTTATGTGCGAGAATGACCCCTTTCTATGTAAATCGAACAATCTATACAAACTGCATGTAAGCTCTGGGAAGTAATACTGTCGCCAACTGTGTGTACCCAAATATGGGCATGAATTACCAGTCATTGTGTTGATGGAGTGTATAACTACTGTCAGTAGAAATTAGGTGGAATCTGTCTGGCGCCGCTATACACCGTATTGATTCTCAGAGTCAGACGGGTCCTGTCTGGCGCCGCGACCCATCTGAGCGCAGAATCAAATGGGGTATGGCGCCGCCATACAGGACGGGTCGGAGCCGTCATGATCATGACTGATCTCTCTTGTCGTTCTCGTATCATTGGTGACATAGACACCGTGCGCGACCAAGATTGAGCTCACACACAGGTGTCTGCTCCGCCTCAAAAAGGGTCGTTTCTTTCAAGGGATGTTGCACACGATCCACTGGACCGATTTGCATCGGGTTTGTCGCAAAAGACTACAAATGATCCTAATATACTGGAAAATACCCGAGAAGTTTGTCTGTCAACAGGAAGTGGGTCAAAATTGACACTAAAGTCAAACCTGTAATCTGGCTTCCGAGAGTTTCTGCACTACGCCCATGCGATTTAGAAGATATTGGGAGATATGTTGATGCAATTAGCATCAGCTATTAATGCCGGGTATTTTCCAGTACTCACAAGAGTTCAACCTATCTTCTGATACCCTCAGATTCATTCTACACCGTCTGGGAGTGGTGCAAAAAGGCTCGGAAGCCAGATTATAGATTTGACTTCAGTGTCAATTTTGACCCACTTCCTGTTGACAGACAAACTTCTCGGGTATTTTCCAGTAAACTAGGACCAATTTGTAGTCTTTTGCGACAAACCGGATGCAAATCGGTCCAGTGGATCACGTGCAATTTGGCTTGAAAGACACGACCCTTTTTTAGGGGGCGGAGCGGACACCTATGTGCGAGCTCGATCTCGGTCGCTACGCGACCTCGATCTCGCACGCACTAGGTGTCAATGTCACCAACTCGTATCAAACCATCTTACAACATTGGTTTGAAATAAGTATATTTTACCTACTAGGTATTTTAACTGTGAGATGATTTGTTCAAGCCTGTTTCTTACTGATAGTGATACATATAGTCGGATTTTTTAATCAAGGGACAGGGGGCCGCGCATTCAGAGGTGTCGCGCGGCTTTGTATTTGCGCGTGATAATCGAGATCAAGTTCCCGATAATCTTAAGACTTGAACCAGGAAGCGTTGGAAAGATAATTTTAAGACCTTTTCAACGCAACCAAAACCATGTCTTTATCTTATCAGGAACAGGAGATATGAGCGAAAACGTTTAGCACGCGCAAAAAGACTTTTGTAAATGCGCGGTCCCTGTCCCTTGATTAAAAAATTCGACTTTAGCAGTGTAGGGTACAGTACTATGACACCTACTCATTAATATCATATGTGCATACTATATATATTAGGATTGTTTAGATGCGTGTTAGCGCCAGTTCGGCGGGGTCAAATTGTAGCCCTTTAGTTACGCAAACATCACTTGTAGGATCGGTTGTGATTGGGCCCATTAAAACCCATGAAGACCCATTTTCTGCAAGTGATGGTGCAAGTTGTACCAGTCACAAGAGGAGTGAACCCTCGAGAGAGTTAGAGAGAGTGCCTTGAGTTGAGAGAGTGAGACAAAGTTCAATCAACAAGACCGCTATCATAATATTGTGATTTGTAAGTGGGAAACCGTGAGATATAACCAGTATAGTTGCGATTTCAATTCAGTTCACGATGTAACCAAATCACTTGAGTTTGACAATTGACTTCTCAAACCACCTAAATCCTGTGTGTTTGACCTCTGGTCCCTGACCCCAAAACTACAACTACCTACACCATCATACCAAGAACCCCCATACCCAAGTGGAGTGCACAACTGGCGACCCCGGACTCTCTAACAAGTTAAGTATTAGTAGTTGGTAGTTCTTATTATAGCTCCTAATTGCCTACAAACTCCTGTGATTTGATAGATTTATAGAATCAGATACTCAGTTCCATTCCCCGTTTCAGATATGCACCAGCTCCAAGACACAGACCTGATATTCGTGCCCCATACCGGTCAACCAATGGACACTCCTCTGTGCCATCCTATCAGCGAAGAGAACAGAACAAAACACAATTCGGTGCTCAAGGAACTATCAAAAGAGCAGAAAGAAGCTGTAGCGCTCTTACTCCAGCAGCAGATGGAGACGACCAGAAGACTACAGCAGAGGGAAGTCAAACCAGAGCAAACCAGAACAATACTAGCGAAACGACCAACAACATTCGAACTTGATGACATGGAGATCGAGCGATACATCCAAAGGTTTGAGGATTTCCTGATCCCCAGCAGAAAGTACACCGACGACGAGAAGATACGTGCCTTCGCGTCTTACCTGCCCGACAAAGTAAACTCCCGACTTGAACAGGATGAACGTATCAGACACAGACTGGTCGACTGGGAAACCTTTAAAGATAAGGTAAAGAAGTGCGTCCATGCCATGGAAAAGGAAACGGGATTACAAGCACGAACCAAGCTAAGGGAGAGGAAACAACAAAGAACAGAGTCGCTCCGAGATTTCGCCGACGAACTCGTAAAACTGTCCAAGAAAGCGTGGCCTAAAGAAGAGGAAACAGACACGAGGAAAGCTATGCTCAAAGATGCCCTAGCGTTTGGAGCACGAAGGGATGAAGTCACAATTTACATCCTCCAAAATGCTGACTTGATGACGTTCCAAGAGCTCATCGAAAAGGCTGACGTCCTAGACACCAGCTACCGAGCCATGATGGAGATGAAAGCGAGAGGAGAAGAAGAAGTGACCGTCTTGCGAACAAGTGAATTAGATCCAGTCCACAATCAGCGACCAGTACAGCAACAGCAGAATGTGTATCAGCAAGCACCTATGAACAACTTCTACGGTAGGGGCACGAACGGATGGAATCAACACGGAGTCGGAGCCGGAGGATGGATGAACCACATCGTGTGTTGGAATTGCAACGTCCCCGGACATAAGGCCGCTGACTGCTACGAGAGAAAGAATGACGCAACGAATCGGTACGATCACTCACAATCTCAGCCACACCCACCCACAAATAGACTAGGTTACATTCCTTATAGTAACAGTAACGGTCAGGAGTTGCCAAGAAACTAGATAGACCCTCTTTTGGTGGGAGGGAGGATGTTGTTTGGAGGAGCACAGTTGGACAGTCCTCACGAACAACTTGTATTGCATGAGACGGTGTCACGCTACAGTGTTCCAGAAACTTTTGGACTACGAGAGTTGTCTATGGAAACAACTTAGTAATGATTTTCGCACGCTTGACTGTGGACCCAGGATTCTCGGTGGTGAGGTCTAGTCAGGCAGAAGGGAGGATGGTGGTTGGTGATCAAAGAGGTTAAGTTTGTTCCAGATTACCCCTGTTCCAGAGGTACAGTTTCAGGTCAATGATACATTTGGTCATCGGGAGAAGATTTGGAAGCGTGATAGACCTTAATGTTGCTTGGAATGTTAGGCTATAAGCATACTGATCGTGATGATCATAATCAGGTCAGTGTGCGGAGATTTTGATGGTCACCATCAAAGAAGCGCACACACTGATGGTTATCATCATGATGGAGGCTTGATGCATCATGATGATCTCAAACCATAGTGTGTTCACGTTTGATCATCATAAACCATAGTGTGCGCACGTTTGATCATCATTAACCATGCTCAACTTGCTGGAACTTGCCTTTTGATCATGATCATCATGATCAGTGTGCTCAGCATGATGATGCTATCTCCCCCTTGCCTCCCCTTGCCTAGTCGCGCGCTCTGAGAGGCTGGCGCATATCACGTGACCTGTACAACAGCCTCTCAGAGCGCGCGAAGTCGTACCACGTGGTACATATCACATGACTACAGTGCAGCCCTCCATAAGAATAAGATCAGAACGTGCGCACACTAGGTGTTGATGATCATCATCCAAATTAAGAGACGGCTCCAGGGCCAGCTCTTACGTGATGATCATAATGTTCCGCACACTGCAGTTTTTTGCAGATGATGATGATCAAAACCATGAGCACACTTCATCTTTTTAACTGATTATGATCATCACGATCAGTATGCTTATAGCCTTAGCCTTCTCATCTGATCACAGCCATCCATATCATTGTGCTAGAAAAATGTGAAAAAAAAGAGAAAAAACTGTAGTATGTTTTATTGGCAAGATATGTCGAAGAGCATGAGTAGATATACCACAAAACCACTTGATCATACTTGAAAATTCATCGTCACATCATAGTGTGTGAAATCCGGTATGATATGAACACTAATGATGAACTGTTGTCGAACTGTAAGAATGTTCGAGCTGTTATTTTAATGATTGATGAAAAACCTGTAATGGTAGCGGTCTTTGTAAAACTTTGGGTCTCTTCGAGTGGGGTTGTAGAGTCTCGCGGTTGAGTCGAAATTAGTATAAACGGTATACTAATTGGTATGAATGGTTCACTGCTCTATTACTTTAGAAATTAGTTAGTAGTATTTAGTTTTGATTAAGCCTTCCAGTTCTTTACATCGATTACTTTGTAGAAGATTTTCGATTGTTGCAAGTAAGATGTGCGATTAGTAGCACCGCTATGAATGATACACAAACAGTGTTCGTTCATTGGGTGAAACTGATATGTAACATCACGCCTGTCGGAGTTGACATGTCCTAGCATATTTCACAATTGTCTTTCCCAGCAAACAATCGGTTACGTGCTGTGGCATGGTCAGAACCTGCACATAACCATTGGTTCTGTTATAGTTAGCCAATGCAAATGTTCAGTGAATTTAGTTATGTATCTACTGTGACTGGTACCTAGGTATACTTCTTTTAACTTTGCACCTGTAGCAGATATTTAGCAGCGAATGTGAGAGAGTGTGTAAGAGTGCGATATCGGTATGTGAACATTAGTTATGATATACATGTTCCAAGGACATGATTCGCTTGAAACTAGGCATTTCTGAGAAAATGTAAGTAACAGTGAAAAGTGAAATGCCTGCCAGAGAGTGAACAGTCAAAAAGTGAACAGTCAGAAAGTGAACTGTTAGAGAAGGTACAAGTGAGAATGGACATGTAAAAATTGAAAAGTGAATGGATAAGTGAATTGAGTATTGAAAAGTGAATGGATAAGTGAATTGAGTATTGAAAAGTGAATGGATAAGTGAATTGATAAGTGAATTATGAGAAATGAGAAATGAGAAAGGAATTGTGTGGCCACTAGCCTAAAACTATAGTAATTTGTAAATATTATGGGACAACTGATCCACCCTCAACTGTGCACAAATATTCCTCAGTTGCCCCCTCCCTCTTTTGATTGTGACTCGCAATACAGTAAGGTTGTGAGAGTTACACCGATATGTGACTAACATTGTGATATTGTAAGAGTATGCACCGATATGTGACTCACAATGTATGAGATTGTGAGGGTACGCACCGCTATATATGTGAGATTGTGAGAGTAATCATGTAAATTTTTATTTGGCCCCTGATAAGGGGTAAATTTTTGTGGTCACATAATGTGGGATTGTGGAAACCCCCAATTTAACCACTTCCTAAAACCCAATGATAGGACCCCCAAATACAATTTAAAACTTTTTTGGCGGACCCCCTGAAGGATTTAAAGTTCTGGCAGTCAAGGGCCCAAACCCATTAAACCACTGAAATAGGATCCCCAAATTTGAGGAATTAAATGATGAAGTCCGACCTTAGAAAGGGAAATAAGGGATGAGGTAAATTTCTAAAAAAAGGTTGGGGGTGAGAGAATTTGATGTGGTACCAAATGAGACAAAAGTTTTTTAAACTTTTTGGCCCTTTTTTTTTTGTTTATTTTGGTTAAATGGGAAATTTTTGGGGGAGGTAAAGGTTTTTAGTTGTTTGTTTCGTTTTGAATGGAAAGGTAATTTTTAGTTTGTTTTCGAAAAACCCAAAACTAACAACTCTGTTTTTGTTTCCCCTTTTCCTGTATTTTGGGTGGTGGAAAAAAGGAACTGTCATTAAAACGAGGCGATTTTTTTGTCTCCCTGAACGGTGCAAAGAGGGGGAAATCCCTGCTCATTCTTTTTTGGTTCTTCCTGTATAGTGGGTGAAAAAGGAGGAGGAAAGGTCATCCCCTCTGTATCTCCCCTTTATGAGCGTGGTTTGTTCGAAAGAGGGGGCTGAGCTCTCTTCCCGTTTTTTGTCCTTTCCGTAAATGCGGTTGGAGGGGAAACGGTCTCGACCAGTTGTGTCTTTCCCCCCCCCCTCTGTTTTTTTTAGAAACCACTTTATCTAATCTTTTGGGGAATTAACGCGGTTTCCCCCTTTGTGGGAAACAAAAAAGTAACTTTTTTTTTGTTGAAAGTTTGAGAGGTTTCACCCTTTTTCGTTTAGGCCTACTGCTTGTTCATTAAAAATTCTGTGATAGTGTTTGAATATAAGATAGAGTACCTTTTTTTATACTTAGTCCCCCGAGAAAGGTTGTAGTCGGGCTTTCCCAGGGAGGGTGTGTGGGGTTACGTCTATAAAACACCTCCTCTTTTCATATGTCTACTTATATTTTTTTTTAGTGCGTGTTAGCGCCAGTTCGGCGGGGTCAAATTGTAGCCCTTTAGTTACGCAAACATCACTTGTAGGATCGGTTGTGATTGGGCCCATTAAAACCCATGAAGACCCATTTTCTGCAAGTGATGGTGCAAGTTGTACCAGTCCACAAGAGGAGTGAACCCTCGAGAGAGTTAGAGAGAGTGCCTTGAGTTGAGAGAGTGAGACAAAGTTCAATCAACAAGACCGCTATCATAATATTGTGATTTGTAAGTGGGAAACCGTGAGATATAACCAGTATAGTTGCGATTTCAATTCAGTTCACGATGTAACCAAATCACTTGAGTTTGACAATTGACTTCTCAAACCACCTAAATCCTGTGTGTTTGACCTCTGGTCCCTGACCCCAAAACTACAACTACCTACACCATCATACCAAGAACCCCCATACCCAAGTGGAGTGCACAGCAGTATATCATAAACTTTTTGCTGAAACCAAATAACGTGTATTGCTTTGAGTCAAACATACTGATACATCAAAATGGCAATTTTATGTATGTTAATTGGAACTGGTTTTTGATAATGTGATCCGTTGGCGCCGGATGGACAGACTGCGAATGGACTAATACTATGAAGGTGAGGCAATAGGCATTGTGCGTTAACAATTGTTAACCCACAATGCCTTTTCGCGTTAACAAGACGAATTGTCTTGTTAACGCGCAAAGCATTCAAGTTCAACACTGATACAAAACTTTGGGTTTCTGGGACACGGATACAAAACTTTGGGTTTCTGGGACACGGATACAAAACTTTGGGTTTCTGGGACACGGATACAAAACTTTGGGTTTCTGGGACACGGATACAAAACTTTGGGTTTCTGGGACACGGATACAAAACTTTGAGTTTCTGGGACACGGATACAAAACTGTGGGTTTCTGGGACACGGATACAAAACTTTGGGTTTCTGGGACACGGATACAAAACTTTGGGTTTCTGGGACATGGATACAAAACTTTGGGTTTCTGGGACACGGATACAAAACTTTGGGTTTCTGGGACACGGATACAAAACTTTGGGTTTCTGGGACACGGATACAAAACTTTGGGTTTCTGGGACACGGATACAAAACTTTGGGTTTCTGGGACACGGATACAAAACTTTGGGTTTCTGGGACATGGATACAAAACTTTGGGTTTCTGGGACACGGATACAAAACTTTGGGTTTCTGGGACACGGATACAAAACTTTGGGTTTCTGGGACATGGATACAAAACTTTGGGTTTCTGGGACACGGATACAAAACTTTGGGTTTCTGGGACACGGATACAAAACTTTGGGTTTCTGGGACACTGATACAAAACTTTGGGTTTCTGGGACACGGATACAAAACTTTGGGTTTCTGGGATACGGATACAAAACTTTGGGTTTCTGGGACACTGATACAAAACTTTGAGTCTCTGGGACACGGATACAAAACTTTGGGTTTCTGGGACACGGATACAAAACTTTGGGTTTCTGGGACACGGATACAAAACTTTGGGTTCCTGGGACACGGATACAAAACTTTGGGTTTCTGGGACACGGATACAAAACTTTGGGTTTCTGGGACATGGATACAAAACTTTGGGTTTCTGGGACACGGATACAAAACTTTGGGTTTCTGGGACACGGATACAAAACTTTGGGTTTCTGGGACATGGATACAAAACTTTGGGTTTCTGGGACACGGATACAAAACTTTGGGTTTCTGGGACACGGATACAAAACTTTGGGTTTCTGGGACACTGATACAAAACTTTGGGTTTCTGGGACACGGATACAAAACTTTGGGTTTCTGGGACACGGATACAAAACTTTGGGTTTCTGGGACACTGATACAAAACTTTGAGTCTCTGGGACACGGATACAAAACTTTGGGTTTCTGGGACACGGATACAAAACTTTGGGTTTCTGGGACACGGATACAAAACTTTGGGTTCCTGGGACACGGATACAAAACTTTGGGTTTCTGGGACACGGATACAAAACTTTGGGCTTCTGGGACAGACACCATTCCGGGCCTTATTTTTCCAAACTCTAGGGCAATATGTTCGATCAGTTTTGAGAAAGTCAATACATGATCAGAACGTGAGATTATCAGTGCTTTGGAACATATTGCCCTTTTCTAAGTAAAAACAAGCATATCATTTGTTATGAATAAAAAAAAGCAATCAGTTTATGCTTCCACGGCCTGACTCTGGGGCTCCTGTTTCTCCACACACGTGCTGTATGGGTGCTCAATCTTGCTGTCAGAATCCTTGGGTTCAGCGATGGAAACGTGGTCGGGTAGGGGAACCTTGGGTCCGATCTTGCCCTGGGGATCATGAGGCAACATAATCTTTACCTGGGAGGAAGGAAGTGGGTGTTAGTTGAATGTTTAATTGTCATAATCAGTTCAAACAAGAGGTCAATATTTCCCCGGTGCGAAATGTTGGCCAATTTATCAATCTAATTGATATCACTTTTATGCTTAAATTTATGACTTATTGCACCCCATCGGCCATGGGGCGATGGGGTGCAATGCCAGCTAGTGGCGCTTGCCAGCGCTGCGATTTTTTTCAGGTGCTAACACCGACCATTATATGTACTCCTAGATAGTAGATGTAATGTCAAAAGTAGTTTTTATTGCTGGAATGCATATAATGTGCATTTAAGATACTCCTGGGGGCCTTGCCGGCGCTGCGAAATTTTTAAAGAGCTAACACCGACCATTATTATGATTCAGTGATAAACAACTCTCAGTGATAGTGAGAGAGAGAGACTCACACTCTAAAATTGCTCTCCAATGCGGCATCAATACAGGGTGATATTTTCCAATGCACCATCAATGCATTGCCAGTGGCGCATTGGAAATTATCACCCTAAAAATATCATCCTCATAGACAAAAATTATAGCACTTGATAACACCTTGAACAACGTTTCGCACTGGGAATATTTCTCTCGGCCACCCTGTATATTCACCTTGATTCCAAGGACACCCTGTCGGAGAAGGACATGTCGGACGGCAGTGTCGACATACAGGTTCTTGGGCTCACCAGTGTGGATCATGAGTCCATCAACGAACTTCATGCTCTTGGCCCTCTGTCCTCGCAGCTTGCCACTGACAACGACCTGTTGGCAAATGGATTTGGTGAGGTTCAAAATGTTAAATTTATTCGTAGAAATTAACATTGATATAAGTGCAAATCACGTCATCATTTACTATCTCACCTCGCAACCCTTGGCTCCACTCTCCATGATAAATCGGAGGACTCCGTAACAGGCCCGTCGGACGGCAAGACCTCCGATCAGCTTGTACCTGAGGCTCTCGCACTGTGCCACGGCACACAGACCTCTCTGTCCGACCTTCTCAGCGTACAGCTCGACAGTTCCCTCCTGAGAGAAATATACACATTAGAGAACACAGAAACGACAGAGTACAAATTATCTGCCCAACTCCCACGCCAAAATATGGAAAATGATTTAAATTGTGGCTGGCACTTACAGCAAAGTTAAATCGTTTCTGGATGACGGCTGTGAGTTCCCTGATCCTTCGGCCCTTGTCTCCGAGGACATTCTGGGTCCTTGTGGCCAGGATGATAATCTCGGTCCTGGTGGGGGTGACTCGGACCTGATAAAATGGAGGGTGTCAAGTATTTCCCACGGTCTTACAAGGCGCTGACAAGGGACATGGACGGAACACTGCGCTACGTTGTACGCGCGCACAAAACTACCACATCTGACATTAACAGCGCGCACTCTATATTGTTTTGAGACCTTTTTCTGCTAGTCGCGGTGCGGGCTGGCGCGAATGTGAGTACAGAAACGTGCACACACGCACACTGTGAAACACAACCCTGTGTGACATTACACACTAGTGTAGTGCAAGTGTACACTACAATGTATAATGATAACATGGTTAACACTAGGGTTAACATACCTCAACACCGGAGTAACCATCCTCAGCCAGCTCACGGGTCAGGAACTCATCGAGCTCAGCCTTGAAAACTCCATCCTGGACAAATTTCCTCTTCTTGCTGATTTGGTATGCCATGATTGCACTAGAGTTACGGAGAGAGAAAGGGGGTTAAAAGATAAATCATTGTGGGATTAAAAAGAGATCAACATTTTGAAACTTCATTGGGAAAATAGAAATTCAGAATATATTTACACAGCAAATAACATACACACAAAACAAGAACCTGCAACACCCAACCTGCAACACCCAACATATCGTGGGGTGGGTGGTATCAGATATTTATCCAGTTGTCACACACATAATCACATAAAGTTGACACCAATACCAAACTGTAAACCATGGTTCACCGCATCACCAGGTTGAAACCTCACCGGTACCGCATAATTCACCTCCATCTTCATAACACTACCGACCTTCACAATCAGTCCACTTCCAATGCTAACCCGACACTTTTCAAATACCTCCCCTGCTCTACTAACCAAGTTGCCTGCGTTAACAAAGTGGTGCAACCTAATGTGAGGTCCCAGACCCCAGATGGGCCAGATATAGGGTGAGAAAGGGAGACCCCTGTATAGGGACAACCCAGCTCCTCAGTGACATGTCCCACCGACATCTTCGTAGAACCCCCGGACACTCCCCGGACCTCCGACAAAGAAGCGGTCTGTTATCCAGGATTTAGACTTGCTGTGGCCAGCACGCATTGTTAGGGACCCTGTATATCCTAATATGGGTAGCCTCCTCACTCTCTGTACCTGACAATCCACTTTAAGGTGGTGAGCATCACCTAGGAATCCCGCTGCTTCAGTGGATATCCGGGTATAATTACCGGAAGTAGGGAGAATATTATCATCTCTCCCATCCCTCTCATAACTACACCTCACACCGCACTTCACATGGTGTCCGTACTCCTCCCTCACCTTCACAGATACAGGTCCATCGCCCAGTATTTGTTGCCAAAGGCCCCCTACCTCTGTACTCGCCAACCCACCCAACAACCTCATCTTGTATTTGAGGTTAGTTTGTAGGTCCGAGGTGTTAAAACCACCAGTTCGACTTGCAGCATTTTGTTTTCCTATCTCCAGCATCACATCGCTCGTCTTGCCCCGTGCCCCAATGATTGGTTTATGAAGGAGCAGGGAGAGGCCGTCAGCGATCCTGGTACCCTTTGTGTAACTAAGGGTGGCACTTTCCAACCGACCAAACAAGTTGTGTTGTGATGCCTCAACGTTGAAGCTGCCATCGTTACCACGTGCATCACTAGACACGTTCATTCTGTATCTACCTCCACTTTTCTCTGATACAGACACCTGAGGGGAGGAGGTGGTGAGGAGAGGAGGTGGTGGAGAGGATGGGGTGGTGGTTGGATTTGGTATTTATTACAATAGACATGACTATAAGATAACAAATGGGGGGATGGTAACAAATATTGCTGTACAGCGGTATAGGGTGGTACCTGTAAGTTGACAGTATGTACACCTCCATCTCCCCGCTCCTCCCCTTTCTCTATCATCACATCAACAGCATCAAAAGCCTGCAGTTCCTCCAGTCCTAGTTTAGCTTTATTTATCTTGTCGAGGAGTTTAGCTAGGTTGTCTTGGGATAGCAGAGGGGCCAGGTAGGGTGTGATGATGTCTCCTTTAACCTTGGTCAGACCGTTTATCTTCACCTTTTTAACTTTAATCTCGTGGGTGAGAATCCGGGCGAGGGCTTCAAACTTTTCCCGTGTTTCCATATTGGCCTAGTAGAGTGAGAACTGTTAGGAAACAAATTAAATCGGGGGGGGGGGGGGGGGGGGGGTAATTAGTCGTGATTTTGAAACAAATAATAGGAATCTGAAATATACATAACAATTAACAAAACTCTGAAGCACAAAATATCTTTAGTAGCAGTATAAATTTACACATTATTATTATAGAAATTAGTAAATATTCTGAAACCCCACCCCTCGATCTTTTAAATAGTAAAGTTTATAGATCTGTGTTACAAGAGCGGGTCAATGTCAACATATCTGTGTTTCATCTCGAAGAGAGGGCCTAGCAGAGAGTTCGTAAAGGCTATCTTTTCAGCAGTCTCAGAGTTGTTGTTTCTATGTGGATAGAGAGGATGTTAGAGAGAGAGAGGGGAGAGAGAGAGAGAGAGAGAGAGAGAGAGAGAGAGAGAGAGAGAGAGAGAGAGAGAGATAGAGAGAGGGAGAGATAGAGAGAGAGAGAGAGAGTGAGAGAGAGAGAGAGAGAACCATCAGCAAGGTACTCACAGTATCGTCACATCCACATCGGGGTTCCACAACAACATATGTATAACCTGTGCACACGCCTGGCTGCTACACGCAATATGTAGGGGTGTCTGTAGCCCCTCGCTCAGTGCATTAACATTGCACCCCGCAGCTATTACCCGGGCCGCACACTCAGTCTTGTTCCATCTCGCTGCGGAATGGAGGGGTGTCCAGCCATCCTCAGTTCTACTGTTAACATCCCCTCCTGCAGGGTAGTTGATATAGTTGTTATAGTTGTGTGTGTAGTGTGTACTGCATCTACCTCGATAATGGGATTAGAGCCGCCACTTTAGAAACCATTTCAATCTAAACCAATCTAGACCATCTTACCGTGTTGTATAAGGACCTCTACTATATCCTCCCACCCTTGGTAACATGCCCGGTGAAGTGGCGTGTAACCGTCACTATCCTTCTCATTTACACATCTGCAGTTGGAGGTGGATATCAGAAAAATATCCTGGAAAATCTAAGTCTAAATCTCTCAGGAAAAATGTACTCGAATATTTTGGCCGTATCACATGTATCTCGATAAAAACACTCACCCAGGATGTCCCTCCAATATCTCTCTGACTTGGATCAGTAGCACCCCTTCTCAGCTGCCTTTAATAACACCTCCTCGGGAGGGGTGCCAGGTACTACAGTGAACCCAGCGGAGTCCTCTCTACCCTCTCCTCCATCATGTCCCTGTCTATAACAGCAGTACTCTTCCAACAATCATCATCCATGGCAGGAGGGGCAGCTGCAGGGGTTATCACCATATCGTCCTGGGGGAGAGTAGATTAGGTGAAGGAGAGAGGGGCGGGTGGCAGGCAGGGATCATCATATCGTCCTGGGGGGAGGGGGTGAGGGAGAGAGAGAGAGAGAGAGATTTAAAGGTGAGATAGGGATCACCATATCGTTCTGCGGGCAGAGAGAGAGAGGGTGGCAGGAGGGATCACCATATCGTTCTGCGGGGAGGGGGTGAGGGAGAGAGAGAGAGGGTGGGAGGAGGGGCAGCAGGGGTCATCATATCGTCCTGGGGGAGAGAGATTAGGTGAGAGAGGGGGTGGCAGGAGGGATCACCATATCGTTCTGCGGGGAGGGGGTAATAGAAGATATGGTAATACGTGGGAGAGAGAGGGGCGGGGGGAAAGAGGGGTGGGAGAGCGATAGAGGGGGTGGGAGAGCTCACATGTGGAGAGGGGGAGTGGGAGAGCAAGAGATAGAGAGAGGGAGAGCGATAGAGAGAGAGAGAGAGAGAGAGAGAGAGAGAGAGAGGGGATGTTAGAGAGAGAGAGAGAGAGAGAGATAGAGGGGGAGTGGGAGAGCAAGAGAGAGGGAGAAACTAACCCTTTCAGGCTCTTCATCTGCAATGTGACTGGCCAGTTTCAGATCATCTGGGATATCGCTTGTATCCTGTGCATTGCAATAATCAATAAACCCCTGTGCGTCCATTGGCTACAGAAACATAACTTTGTCAGCTAATTATTGTATTTGTGATATTAACAGATTGAAAACAATAATACGAGGGGGGTATACTTGTTCTTTGAAACGTTAGTATTTGAAAAGGATTTGTAAAAAGCATTATCTTCCTGATCAATTTGAAGGCTGTATTGTTGTTCAAACATCGAAACGATCTTAAATTGTGTCAAACAAATTACAAACATGTCCTGTATCACTCTCTCTGTCTCACTCTCTCTTTTTCTGAGACACCCTGTATATTCCACGAGTTCCCTTCAAACATACTCTTATCTGCGTGATCTATAGCGGGGTGGAGACCGAGACACACTCCTACTATATGACCTCCTCCGATATTTAGGGGAGGGAGATCTGCTTCTACTGTAGCTTCTCTCTCTCCTGCTATATCTGCTGCTACTACCTCCCCCTCCGTACCTCCTTCCACCCCCACCGTATCTATCACGATCATATCCACGGTCATATCCACGGTCATATCTATCCGATCCGCCGTAACGATCTGATCTGTTTTAATGGAACGGGGGGTTAGGTAGACATATGTGATCGGTCCTGGTGAGCTTGTTTTGTTCAAACAGGGCGCGGGGAGGGAGGGTCGCCGGTCGAACAAGGCAAGTTGAAGCTGATTGAACAACAAGTTATATTACCTATCATTATGTCTAGTAGCACGACCCATATATTGGCCAGGTGTCGGGGTATGAGGTCTCTTTGTCACACTGAAATCAACCCTTATCTTCTTGCCCTCTATATCAACTCCATTAGTTTCTTCCTTCGCTTCCATTGCGTCTTCTACCTTCTGGTAGTACACGAAACCAAAACCTCTACTCATGCCTGGGGGGAGGAGTAATGGTAGTATACGAAAACAAAACCTCTACTCATGCCTGGGGATGGAGGGAGGAGTAATGATAAGAAAGATATCACAAGCGACAAAACCTAGATAATACAGGGGGTGCTGGATAATATAGGATTGTATTAGGGGTCTCATAACGCAGTACCTGTCTTCCTATCATGTATAATCATGGCATCGTCTATTTTCCCGAACTTCTCAAACACACGCCTCAGTTCTCGATCTGTCGTTGTTAGGTTCAATCCAAACACACCTGGAATTATTGCACATTCTTACGGCTGGGATAAACAATCATGAATCATCACGGCCCATAATTTATGTAAAATAAGGTTAAAAACAAATCCCCAAACAAATACTAAAAATCAATAAAAACAGTTCCTACCGATAACTTTAGAGGCGGGAGGTTCATCTCGGTCCCCGACGTGTCTCTTCCTGTTGGACAATGGTGATACACTCCTGCTGTCTTTACTCTCACTACGTGACCTAGATCTGAAGAGAGGAACGTTAATCTCTGACAAAAAACGGGGTTGGTGAGAGCGTTGAGCAAGGTAGATTGGTGAGGCGAGACTCTATTTTGCTAGTAGTTACTCGGTTTTGAAAACTGTCTGAGGTGATATAGTATGGAGGGGGGAGTTATTGTTCTACAACTCAGAATGGGTACCTGGACAATATATCTACAGAGAGATTTACAACGAAATAATACAGCTGTATTTAGGACGCAACACACGTTTCATGGAATCCCTGACGGGAAACCAATCATCAGGCGATGATATTTGTATCAATATACCTGGATCGGGAGGCACTGCGAGATTTGCTGCGAGATTTACTGTAGGAACGGCTCCTACTCTTCTCCCTGTCCTCCTCATCCCCCGACCTCTCCCTACTGACACTTCTACTGTAACTTCGGGATCTTGATCGGCCCATATCTGGCGAGGAGAGAAGGTATTAGAAACAGCTAGCTGCTGGTCGGCTGAATCATATTATAGCTCTGGAAACCCTTTGTATTGTTGGTATATCTGCACGTGTACACAACTTACCATTTCACATCATTTTCATGTCAAATATCACTCAAAAATATAGTTCTTCTATTATTTCTTCTTTTATAGTTCTTCTATTATTTCTTCTTTTATTTCTATCTTCAGTTACAACAGACAACATGTTTCTTCTGTCTTCTCTCTGTCTTCTCTCATGAAAATATTAATAATATAATATTGTATTTATGTATATGTTTTATAAGCTCTGCCCTCTCTTTCTCTCTCTATTGGAAAGAGAATGGGGCTCAACTATTTCTACTCACTTGTGAGACAGCTGATGAAGGATGGCTATGGGTAGGACCCTTGCTAAAACGGTAAGTCGTGTTGTAAGTACATTTAAGAAAGGAAAAACTATTTTTTAGCCACCCCATTAGATTAGAGGAAGAAGATTAGAGGATAGTATAACCCAGATTAGATAGAAATAACATGCTAAAAGATTAACACACACACACACACCCAATAAAACACTTAAATCAAGTTTTACCGGGAAAGTCTTATATACAACATTGCAATTATACTGGAATTTAACAAGTACATATATGGTTACTCAAAAAATATATACGTAAACTTAAAATTTATTGCACCCCACTCTCTTTAAGCCAAAAAGCTAACTGTACTAAATTATACATGCATCATTCTACGTATCTTGTTATCAGGGATGTTAACTATGAAAAGCACCAATAATATGAAACTACTACGGGTACTATACTACTTGTGGACAGGAGCCTGTCTCTTCTCGTGCGGGTTTGAACAAGTAATGGTGTGAGATAGGATAGAAGAAACTGAAAATGCAAAACAATGTGAATTAATAATGTCTAGATGACCCGTCTGACCTCAAAGAATCGTTTGATATAATAAACCTGACCGACAGTCATGGCTAGAAGGAGAGAGAACTCAAAGAAAGCCCAAATAACGACCCTCCTGTTTGTGTTATTGTTTATCTCAGCGTGAGCATTGTCTCTCAACTCCATATAATCTTGTTCTTCCTTTACCTCTCTCAACTGATTCCTCAAATCACCGATCATACCTGAGGGGAAGAGGGGGTTGTAGAACAATGGGGGGGAGGGGGGTTGTAGAACGATAATTGGTGTTACTTTGATGCGATAATATACAGTGGTGGGCAAAAAAAAAGTCCGCCCTAGACTAGCATGGTTCCAGAATCCAGATATTGTAGAGCGCCAAAATTTGGCAGATACTCTGTACCATCGAAGACCTCGAAAACTCTAAACTAAAAGACACCCACCAAGCTTACTTTTAATTTTCTTGTCCTCCTCACTCATGTCAGTATCATCAGCCTCCCGAGGCTGCACTACTATCATCTTGAATTTCAGCACTTTAGGGGTAACAGTAGACATAGCGTTACTGAAGCAGAACACATAGTTGCCCTGTTGAGATGCACTGAACCTGAATCTTCCTTCTGTCTCTTGGTTGGCAGCATAGATCACCTGGGGGGGGGGGTATGTAAAATTGGTGAGGGTGTGTGATGCATTGGTGAGGGTGATATCGGTATGATATATTGGTTAGGGTAACTGACAAGGATGTTAAACAGAAAATCTGTAAACTTGAGGAAGTCTCAATGATGAACCAATATTAAACTTTTTAATGGTGAACCGTCAGATCAGGATACCATGAAGTGACACAGGCTAAGGCTGTTACACAGGCTTGAGGCTAGGGGTACAACAGCAATGTGTGTATACTAAGCTGTACCTGCCCGACAGGATCTTTCAGGGTAACATCTATGTCCAGAAATCCACCTTCCGCCACTTCAAAAGACAATCTGCAAGGAAATGCTAGTAATATCAGGAAATTTAGAATGTTAGGAACATCATATAGTGAAGGTGTATTTGACATACCCAGCTTTCTGATTAACTTGGAGAGTCTCAAAGAAACATTCCTCTGCTTTGGCGTCCAGATAGAGCATGTAGGGGGTGGCCAAGGCCACTAGAAGGCTCAACACTAAATACCGAAACATACTTCTACGGTGACAAGGGCAAATTAGAAGTATAATATCTGTATTGGACACCCGACGGCACACCCAATGATATTATATTAATTTTCTGTCTTTTATAGGGAACCTGCCAGTGCCGGAATTATAGCATTTTGCGTTAGTCCCTTGTACTTGGAGATAGACAAACTGACAGCGAATATTTCAAATATCAGTAGCGATTGATTCTAGGCATTATCATCAAACAATTTGAGACTTCAGAACATGAAACAAGCTGGCAGAACAACCCCAGGAACCGCACCAGACCCCCCGAACTAAAGTTCGTGACGGTTCGACGTATTTTAGCCACGGAATTAAAAGATATTGAATATCGAATCTTTAACTTAGCGACTACGCCCCATTAAGGTTTGTCAGACAACGACTGTACACAACGGCCTCACGTAGCCGCACCGGGCCTTCGGGCTTCGGCCCACTGCGAAGAGTATGGTCTTATGTGAGACAAATAAATGTGAGGACAGGTGGCACAGGATGAACCATAGTACAAGAGAAAGGTTACAGAGACTCGGGGGATGCTACAGAACCCTTTCGCAGAGCGTGAGAAGAGTCTGGGGGCCGTTACTATCTGGGTGTTTGGTGGCCTATTTACAGTTGCGCCCTTCCAAAACCCCAACCATTACCCTAATTTAGCCCTAACCCTAAAAACCGTTTGTCAGCACTCACCAAACACCCAGATTTCAGCGCTGGCCCAAGGGTCTAGGGATCCCTAATAAAGTTGTGACTTGTCACCAAACATGTGGTTCCCGTGGCGGCGCGGCTTCAAAATGCGCGATTGTAACTTGTCACCGCATGGTTTGCGCCGCGCCGCAGCTACGCGCAGTGGGAACCACGTGCGTTTTGGTACGCGCACACGCGGTGACAAGTCACAACCGCGCCTCCGCAAGACAACAGTGACAAGTCACAACTTTATTAGGGATCCCTCTTGCGAAAGCCGAAAGATTTTTGATCTTCTTTGTTTCTGGATAAAAAAATTTCTGGATAAAAAAAATTGGACAGCGCGCAGCGAACTTTCAAATTTAAAAAACTAAAAATTCCAAGCGCGCGGCGTCGCAGATGCTAGAAATTAAGCGCAATACCTCTATACACTGCGCGGCGCTTTAAAAATTGAACGTTGTACTCTCAAAGTTGTCAGACTTCGCGCTGACAGTTTCATGAATTGATCAAGTGCTTTAAAGTCGGATTTTTTAATCAAGGGACAGGGGGGGGGGGTCTTTTTGACGTTATTTCAAACGCGCATATCTCCAGTTCCTGATGAGATAGAAACTTGAAATTTGGAAGTTGGGAAGATCATGCCAAGTTCTTTATAACCTCCAAATTTCAAGTCTTTATCTTATCAGGAACCGGAGATATGCGCGTTTGAAATAACGTCAAAAAGAGCCCCCCTGTCCCTTGATTAAAAAATTCGACTATAGTGAGGCTACGTGAGGCCGCGTGAGGTTGCGCGATGTACAGTCAGTGTCTGACAAGTTGTTGTCAGACAACGTCCAGACAGCGCGGGTTTTGCTACCCGTCTAGACGGCCGTTTTGCTCCAAACGTTGTCTGGCCCATGATACGGTCTTGAGACGGATTTCAGACGGGTTTCAGACTGATTTCTGACGGAATTTTTATTGGCGACATTCAGACGGGCTTGACACGGGTTTGGTTTCCGTCTGATTCCTGAGGTTCCATCGGACTTCAGTCTAATTTCGTCCAATTCCGTCTAACTCCGTAGAGATCGTTTCAAGCCCGTCTGATTCCCGTCTGACTCCGGCTAGACACCGTCAAGACGGAAAACCTGGGTCTGGAAGACGTCTGGACGGCGTGTAGACGACGTGTAGACGACGTCTAGCTGCCATGCGGCAAATCAAAATTTGCTTGAATCAAGTTTTAAGGAATGTATGCATCAAAACCAAAGTATTTTGTCTTGTTTCAAAGAAAATTGGCAGGTGAGAAGAAGCCCGACCGGTTAAGGGACCCTTTAAGGGACCCTTTAAAGGACCCTTTTAGGAACCCTTTAAGGGACCCTTTAAGGGACCCTAGAAAGTTAAGGGACCCTTTAAGGGACCCTAGGAAGTTAAGGGACCCTTTAAGGGACCCTAGGAAGTTAAGGGACCCTTTAATGAGGTAGAACGAATCGTGAGCAGTACCGTCGTATCAGTTCACCTTGTAAGCGGTTCCGCTGCTAATGAGGTACACCGAATCGTGGTCAGTACCCTCGTATCAGTAGTCAGTACACATTGTAAGCGGTTCCGTCGCTAATGAGGTACACCGAATCGTGAGCACTGAGCAGTGAGCAGTACCGTGTATCGTTCACATCTCTGTCTCTCCCTCTGTCTCTGTTCCCCCCCCCGGGGTTTTCTCTGTCCTCTTATGTCTCTTCGTCTCAGTCCGATCTCCCCTTCCCCCTTTTTGGGCTGGGGCCCGGGTTTTTTTTTTCCCCTTTTTTCCCCCTTTTTTTTTCCCCCCCCCCCCCCCGCCCCCCCCCTCCCCCCCTTTCCCCCCCCCCCCCATTTTTTGCCCGTTTTTTTTCCCCTTTTTTTCTCCTGTCTTTTTAGGTGGAGTGCTGAGACAGAGACAGAGACAAAACAAAAGACCAGAAGGGGAAGGGGAAAGGGGAAAAAGCCAGCCCCCGGCAAACAAAAGGGGGGGAAAAAGAAAAAAAAAAAAAAATAAAAACATAACAACAAACAGGAAAAAAGACAGAGACAAGACAAACGAACAAACAAACAAACCAACAAGAAAAAACAAGACAAAAAGAGACTGAGACAGAGACAGAGACAGGGAGACAGAGACAGAGACAGAGACAGAGACAGAGACAGAGACAGAGACAGAGACAGAGACAGAGACAGAGACAGAGACAGAGACAGAGACAGAGACAGAGACAGAGACAGAGACAGAGACAGAGACAGAGACAGAGACAGAGACAGAGACAGAGACAGAGACAGAGACAGAGACAGAGACAGAGACAGAGACAGAGACAGAGACAGAGACAGAGACAGAGACAGAGACAGAGACAGAGACAGAGACAGAGACAGAGACAGAGACAGAGACAGAGACAGAGACAGAGACAGAGACAGAGATGTGAACCGATACACGGTACTGCTCACTGCTCACGATTCGGTGTACCTCATTAGCGACGGAACCGCTTACAATGTGTACTGACTACTGATACGAGGGCACTGACCACGATTCGGTGTACCTCATTAGCAGCGGAACCGCTTACAAGGTGAACTGATACGACGGTACTGCTCACGATTCGTTCTACCTCATTAAAGGGTCCCTTAAAGGTTGACAAGATACCTAAAACTTTTCGTATATCGTCTTATTTTGATTTATCATTAATTTTCAGCATTTTTTCAGAATTTTTTGTCGGCTAGAAAAAAATTCGAAATAGGGGGTCTACCGATATTGTCAGCACTGGTTTTACTGGGCACACTCACTGCGTCTCGCAAATTGAAATTCACGTTTCCGGTTCCTCAAAAGATAAAGACTTGATCTTGGTTGCGTTGGATTGGTCTCAATAAGACCTTTCCAACGCTACCAAAACGGTTTCTGTATCTCATCAGGAACCGGAGATATTACGTTATCAATTTTAAAAAAGGCACACTCATTTGTCAGTAGACCCCCTATTTTGCACATATTTCTAGCCGACAAAAAATTCTGAAAAAATGCTGAAAATTAATGATAAATCAAAATAAGACGATATACGAAAAGTTTTAGGTATCTTGTCAACCTTTAACTTCCTAGGGTCCCTTAAAGGGTCCCTTAACTTTCTAGGGTCCCTTAAAGGGTCCCTTAACCGGTCGGGCTTCTTCTCACCTGCCAGAAAATTACTATCGAACTACATATAATATGATTTCTTAACTTTTGAACTGTTCGTTATGATAAGAAATTACATTTATATGGCTCAATTATTCAGTCAATCGTCCGTCTAAAGTTGTGTAATTTCAGATTATCGTAGCGATATAGAGCTTCTGATTCAAGAACACTAATTCGCTGGTCCATTTCTAGTTGATTAGGTTCCTGTCCAGGTCTGACTTCTGGCCGAAGTCCGTTTCAAGTCGATCTTCTGTTTCTAGTTTACTTTGAGTCCCCATTGCAATTTGCAACACCATGTTGAAGCCCGGTACCTCATTTTAATTTGCAGTTTCTAAAATTTCCGCGGATTTTTCCTGTTCCTCTGGGTTGGAAGTCGCAGGTCTTTCCTGTTGAGCATGTTCTGGGTCGGAAGGGCCTCTCAATACTTGGAACATTTTTTGCAACTTTTCTACGGTTGCCGTGAATAGGTCGCTGTATAGCAAAGGATTCAGCACAGAGTTGAGAGGTAGGATGTTTAGGGAGAAGAACTGGTACCACGGTGACATATCCACAACCTCAGCCGTGTGGAGGGCACAACAAATCAGGAAAGGCATCCAGCAGCAGAAATCGGTTAGACAGATCAATGTAACTTTACGACCAAGTGATGATGATGCATTTGAGTTATGGACCAAATTTTTATCGGATAGGATCGCTATTATCATATGGCATATGGCTACACACACAAAACATAGAGAATGGAAGCTGAGATAACACCAAACGTAGCCTGCCTGTGGGTCATCAGGGAGTACAAACGCCTTGAACATGCAAACTGGGTCATTCCCATAGAACGAGAGTTTTGTGCCACTGGTTGATCCGTTGTAATCACGAGAAAACATCTCAGAAACCATGTTTTGAAGTCCATTCCAGGAGACGGAAGCACCGGTTGACTCGCGAGCCCGATCATGATTCCCGTGATAACCAAGAACAATTTTAAAAAGCCGATTTTTGCCCATAGCTCCTAGAAACAGTGGAATGTCCTTTGGGTATACCAACCCATTGACAAACCAGTCATCCAAACCATCGATCAAAGGTAGGACAGCCACACCAACGGAAAATACTACAACACCTCCTAGCATCAACCCTAGGTTTAGTTTAAGTTTCATAGTAACTTCCTCAGACCGCCGGTATCGTAGTGCTTGCAAGGTACCTTGGAGTCTAAAACAGCTGACTAAAGCCATTACAAGGGAGGAAATAGTACCACCCGTGGTATTGAGAACACCAATAATTTCACATGTACGTCCACTCATCCACTCAATTTGCCTTTCACAAAACTGCGAACCTTCAGTCCAGTGTATGGAGGTAAGGGTCAGGAGATAGATTGATGTGAGGAGATCTCCACAAGATATGGTGAGGACCATGGCATTATTCACGTATTTTCCACTCTTTTTTGAGTCACGTATCTCCCAGAAGGCCTTGTATGCACTGGCTAAACTGAGAGATGCCCCTACTACCCCCATGATGGTCGATATGACCAATACCCCATCGGTCATGACGACTTTCCTCCTACATTCATCGTTACATTCATCAGATAGGTCGGCACAGTCAATCTTACCATCGCATTGCCGATCCACGGTCAGGATACTGGAATTGTCCGCGCACTGGAAGTTGTTATCACAGCCCTCTTCATCCGACCGGTCCCCACAGTCATCAACTAAATCACACACCTTCTCAAACAGGATGCAATAAGTGTTTTTACAAACAAAAAAGTTGTTGTGGTACCTACCCCGGGACGTTGTTGTCACGGTGATAGAGTTTAACTCGCGGTTCAGAGAGAAAATCGTGTTTTTCAGGTTGGCGCAAGCCGTTTGAAGAATCGGTCTCACGAGGGGGCATGTAGCATTTAAACAAAGCCCGAGACAACTGTGGTACACATATACCTCCCCGTACATGTATCTACAATCACGCTTTGCTGTCGGTAACACCACCTCCGTGGTAAAGTTCTTCCCGAAGAACGAGTGTATCGGATGGTAGAAAATCGTGGATGGGCATTTTTGGCCCATTTGCCGTAGAAGTAGGTGCTCTAAGCCTTTATTGCAGAGGGCACTTTTCAAAATATGGCCCTGGGGTGCCTGACTTCTGATGAGATTTCGGAAAACTATTGACCTCGCTCGAGCCGCCCGACATACACTCTCGTCGCACTTTTTAGGGAAAGAGCACAAAAGTGGTGACTCCAAAAACCGTGCCCTATCTGCCTTGCACAGGAACACATCTGAACATTTGTTAGCCAAGTATTTGATACGTTTTGTTGTTTTCTCCCCGCACGTCTCCCAGTCATCCTGTTCGTCTTGTCCATCTAAACAGTCCACCACGCCATCCCTGATCCACTCAACAGGTATGGGGAGAAGCCCCTGGTTCTGACTGAAACTTCGAACACACAACCGATGGGTAATCAGTTTTGAGCACATCTCGCCCCTTTCATCTCCTCCCAGGGAGCAGTCTTCCACTCCATCACACTGCCGGTGTTTGTGGACAGTGCATTGACGGCTTACCACCACACACTCCGCCTCGAATCCATCATCACACAACTCCTGGAACGGGACACAAAGGGTGTAGGTAGAGACTGTGGAAAGATATCCCCCGACTCGACATGATCCACCCACCTTTCCTGGGTCAGTGCAGTTTGTCTGGTCCCGGGAGTTGCTGCAGTATGATATCCAGGGTAACGCTAGACGGACTATATGGGTGAATGAGGGGAGTGGCCGAAAGCATCGGGTCCTGTTATTTAATGGGAACAACTGGACTACATTCCTGTACTCACAAAAAAAACTGTTATTGGGTTTTGATCCGAATGTGTTTTCTGGTCCAATTATATCGGTATTTTTGTCATCTTCAGCTGTCGAGAAGATTTGACCATTGTTAAAGGGAGCAAAATAGTACTGACCCTTAAAACTTATAACTCCACCATAACTGTATCCACCGCAATCTCGTTCATCAACACACATCAAAAAATCTGCATTCAATGATGATCTGCTGTTCGTTAGCTCAATATTGTCACACACCCCATCACAGAGTGCTCCCTCCTTCATCCACACCTCCACAACACCTCCATCCACCGTAGGAATTTTATGTCCGACCTGGGCCTGTGCACTTGGACACTTTTGAAGCCGATCGTGGAGCCGATAGAGACCAAACTTTTGTTCGTAGCACAATACACCGCATACAGGTGGGCTGGGAAACCACTCATGTACTGCTCCTTTACCCTGATCACCTATGACCCTGTTACACGCTTGGTACTTCGCCGGATCATTTGGACAGATTCGAGTCACGTACATTTCACGTGTTCGAGCTACAAAGTTCGATTTCAATATCAAGTCGTAGGCTGTTGCTGAAGCGGTCACACAGGACATGTTTGCCACACCCTCGATACGGTGAGAGGCACATTGGCGAACTAAAAAGCCACCCTGAACCGTTATAGGACACACGTCAGCTTCAAGGGAATGAGTTGTGGCCGAGATCGAGAGACAGATCAACAAAACCAAAAACATTTTTGAAGTAATGTGCTGCCAACGCTGCCTAATGTCAAGCATTTACACGTTAGAAGCTTTTAGAGATGTTAAATTTGCCAAACCCTGCTGAATCCCCTGCTGACGTGGTGCTAAAATTCTTTTTAAAAAGTACCATCCCATTGTAATTTTTGTACAAGAAGCAGAGGTTTGTTTTTGTTCCCTTAGAAAAGAAAGAAGTGTCACCTGAAAAAATTTCTTTAAATTTGAGGAAAACTTTTTAGAACAGCATTATTCTTTCGGGGCCCCGTAATCCGCTGCCTGCTGAAAATGTAAAGTTCACCGTCGTAGTCAATTAAAAATGAATATCCATGGCTATAGAATTCACTATCCATTTCGGTAGATAGGAAGTACGCCAGACCCCTCAGTTTTTGTGTTCATGGTATGAACGTTCGTGGAGAGAAGAGAAAACCAAGCTAACAATGGTAGTAACATGGTCTTGCCGTCGCTATTAGTTATGAGAATAATTCATATTTGTAGGAAACTAATTCAATCCGGTATATCAAGTGTCACGGGATAAAGTACTTTACACAAGGTTTTGGCACACAATGCACTTTCAATTTCTATTAAAATCAGTTTCAGACACATGTCTCTAAAACAATCAACGAAAAATTCTCAGAATTAAAAGAAGTAAACGAACTCGACTACTGTCATACATCACTGCGCACTTTACTTAATTGTTTTTTATCGTCAGTGTTCGTAATTACAGGTAGTGCTTTTGGTCCCGTCTTTAAAGAGCCGAAACTTCTCCTCAGACTCCGTCTCACAAACCCATTTACCCGATCAAAAACCCCAGGTATCGAGGATGGTTCACTCAGATCTACCATAAAGTTCAATTGGCTAAATGCCAGCTGGCACACGTTATAATGATCTAGTTTTACCAGATGCTTCAACAGCTCAACCGCCATGAACACTTGGGAGTAGGTGTAGCTGGCATCCGGCACAAAGTACTGTAAATTCCGGCCAATCTGAGGTGGGAAATGCAGCTGGTTCAATTAAAAACACATGAACGGTCACGGGAATAATTTCAACCAATACCTAGTACTTAGTGATTAGTATCAAGTAATACGTATCTATATCTACTATATTAGATATGATATATTCATATTGTTACGAAGTACGAACCTTGTGAACCAATGCAACATCCTTTAGACGATGTTCAAGGGCTGTTTTAGTTAACTCGACTTCTGAAGACTCCGCTGTGGTAACCTGTAAACTGAAACCAGCTCCAAACTTATTTTTTCACCCTGTCCGCATGGTCCGACAGCCTTCATTTGTCCCTCGCACAGCACAACCACTTTATCACACAACGTCTCAACTTCACCCTAAATGAGTTATCAACAGTATTATAATAGGAAGGGCTGTTAACATTGGTAACGCTGAATTAGTAAACTATTATAATTATAGTTGAATGAAACTATGACTTGGCTAGTACCAACGATATCATTGAATCGCTTGACACTGTGTCCATGAATAAAAAGAAAGTATGAACAATTCAACGATATATCAC
Organism: Hormiphora californensis; assembly: GCA_020137815.1. NCBI lineage: Eukaryota > Metazoa > Ctenophora > Tentaculata > Cydippida > Pleurobrachiidae > Hormiphora > Hormiphora californensis. The sequence goes on along the minus strand of CM035353.1, from coordinate 6,858,033 downwards.
GATTGAAGGTTGATAAGATACCTTAATATGTGTTGAAACAAGAACAGATTTTCCAGAGTCTGCCAGTTGACGGAGCAGCTTCCAAATGGCCCTTCGTGAGGACGGATCAACGCTCGCAGTCGGTTCATCCAACAGCAAAACCGGAGGGTCTCCAATCTGAAACAATTTTATTTATGAAGGAGTACTAAACAGTTATATTTGTTGTTTATGAAGGAGCACTAAACAGGCGTTACACACTCACCAACGCAATGGCGAGTGATAGTTTCCTAAGAGTCCCTCCCGAATAGGTTCCCGAAGCCCTATCCGCGTACCGAGTTAGCCCTGTCCACATAAGTAGTTTATCAACAAACTCCTCCCTATACTTTCGAGTGATGCCCCTCAGTCCAGCAAAGAGTAACAACACCTCCCTACCTTGACACGTGCAGGTTTTATTGTTAAATGCAGTCATTGTTGAATTTTTCAAAAGGGATGCGAGTACCTCCTCTATCTTTGCACAAGAACACTGTACAAATAAGGTGCAGTGGTCCTGCATGCTGTAATACAGGATTGGATCCCAGTTTACCGCAGGATGCTGATCGGGGTAGATTATAATACCTACTTGTCAGGTTTGGAAAAGTAGCAGCTTCCTGAGGACAATATCCGATACACTGTTTGTATCCATTTAGATCCTTGATCATGTTAATACCAAATAAGGAAACGTCCCCGAATGTTGGGATTGTCTCACCACTCAGCACGGAGAATAGGGTGGATTTACCCGCTCCATTTGGACCTAGCAACCCCACGCACTGACCTTGGGTCAACCCGAACGTTATGTTGTTGAGTACCTGTAGATATATTAACACTCGGTGAAGTCTCTCAACTGTACTTTGTGCAGAAAGGAATGTGCTTTTCAATCTTCGGTGAAGAGTATTCACTTCTCATTTCTCAATAAAAAATAATTATACCGTCATATCTCCGTAGTCTTTGCATATTGAATCTACTATTAACTGAAAGTCCTTTTCTCCCTTCAAAACATTTTTACGCTCCGTGTTACAGTCTTCATCTTCCACTGTTTTCTTACGGATATCTTCGCGATCAAAGTTTAGCTGAAAATTAAAATGCCATTAATATTGTTTAAAATGCAATGAATGATTTGCGAAATTAGAGTGATTGGAGCAGCCAAAAGTTTATGAGACGCATTAGTAAAAGGAATACCGGCGACTTCTGTATTTACCTGAAAAAGCAGGAAATGTTCGTCTATGAGAAGTAGAAGTAAGGTCAGCACCAGACCCTCTATAGTGGTGTAAAGAACTTGCAATCCAATTCCATCTACACTGAAATATAACGATTGCTTTCTTCTCAAAACATACCTTATGCCTTCCAAACGGGAAATGTTTTTAAATCAATATATCGGCTGCATATAACCAGTAAAGTACACCATGTCAATGGTCAGTACTTAACTGCAGTTATTCGCTGCATATGCTAACGAGGCATATTTACACGAGCTCGGGTCAGTCTGACTATGTCACACTATAAGATCCTCCAGATGCAATACCTAATGTATTGGAATGAGTTGTGGCCGAGATCGAGAGACAGATCAACAAACCAAAAACATTTTTGAAGTAATGTGCTGCCAACGCTGCCTAATGTCAAGCATTTACACGTTAGAAGCTTTTAGAGATGTTAAATTTGCCAAACCCTGCTGAATCCCCTGCTGACGTGGTGCTAAAATTCTTTTTAAAAAGTACCATCCCATTGTAATTTTTGTACAAGAAGCAGAGGTTTGTTTTTGTTCCCTTAGAAAAGAAAGAAGTGTCACCTGAAAAAATTTCTTTAAATTTGAGGAAAACTTTTTAGAACAGCATTATTCTTTCGGGGCCCCGTAATCCGCTGCCTGCTGAAAATGTAAAGTTCACCGTCGCAGTCAATTAAAAATGGATATCCATGGCTATAGAATTCACTATCCATTTCGGTTGGTATCCAAGACACCTCACACTCAGGCCGCTTCGCGGCCTTCGTTTGGCGCGCTTCGCGCGCCGGCAAGGGAGGGGTAACTTCGTTACCAACCATTTCGGTAGATAGGAAGTACGCCAGACCCCTCAGTTTTTGTGTTCATGGTATGAACGTTCGTGGAGAGAAGAGAAAACCAAGCTAACAATGGTACACGGTGTCCCTTAAGGAGGTGAAACCTCGACTAGAATAAGTTTTTTGGAGACCGGACCTAGGTTACGTATTTTTGACCGAGGAATCCGAAAAACATAAAATTAAAATCGAAAACGTAGCGGTTTTTGCGTAAAACGGCAAAAACTGTCATTTTTCAGCGATTTTTACGCTTTCTAGAGATTTAAAAAATATTTCCTTACAAGATATGATCTTGTGCTTCTAGACTAATAAAATACAATCGATTTGCTACAAATTGGTCCCGGGTTTGTGTGATTTGGTCAAAAGCTCTCTTTACTGTGGCCCATCAAAGATGGCCACTCTGCAAATATGTATTTGGCTCCTGTGGCTGCAGATGTAAACCAAAAGAAGATTTATTATACACTCAAATTTGCGTCTTCTCAAGGCGAACAACCTGGTTTTTACGGCATTCCATTTCATGCAGGCGTTGAGGAGTTACAGCTGAAAAACTGGTACAGTGGATTTTGGAAATACCCCTACTTCAACAAACCCTAATCCAGATAAGATTTCGAAAAATATACATCTGCATACATGAAAATGAAGCTCAGGCAAATGCCAACGTGATGCAAAAAACAGGAAGTGTCTAACTTATTTCGTTTAGAAGCTATAGCCAAAGTAAAAGTGCTTATATTTGCCTTGAAAACACCCTCTAAAAGCCCTGAAAAACAGCAAATCTGTCTAAAAATGCAATACGAATAAAATGTCACCTCCAGTGCACCAACTTAGCCCCCTGTGGACAGAATTTGTTTGAAATTGTCAGAAATTGTCTAAAAGTATGGTTTTTAGAGGGTGTTTTCAAGGCAAATATAAGCACTTTTACTTTGGCTATAGCTTCTAAACGAAATAAGTTAGACACTTCCTGTTTTTTGCATCACGTTGGCATTTGCCTGAGCTTCATTTTCATGTATGCAGATGTATATTTTTCGAAATCTTATCTGGATTAGGGTTTGTTGAAGTAGGGGTATTTCCAAAATCCACTGTACCAGTTTTTCAGCTGTAACTCCTCAACGCCTGCATGAAATGGAATGCCGTAAAAACCAGGTTGTTCGCCTTGAGAAGACGCAAATTTGAGTGTATAATAAATCTTCTTTTGGTTTACATCTGCAGCCACAGGAGCCAAATACATATTTGCAGAGTGGCCATCTTTGATGGGCCACAGTAAAGAGAGCTTTTGACCAAATCACACAAACCCGGGACCAATTTGTAGCAAATCGATTGTATTTTATTAGTCTAGAAGCACAAGATCATATCTTGTAAGGAAATATTTTTTAAATCTCTAGAAAGCGTAAAAAGTCGAAAATCGCTGAAAAATGACAGTTTTTGCCGTTTTACGCAAAAACCGCTACGTTTTCGATTTTAATTTTATGTTTTTCGGATTCCTCGGTCAAAAATACGTAACCTAGGTCCGGTCTCCAAAAAACTTATTCTAGTCGAGGTTTCACCTCCTTAAGGGACACCGTGGGTAGTAACATGGTCTTGCCGTCGCTATTAGTTATGAGAATAATTCATATTTGTAGGAAACTAATTCAATCCGGTATATCAAGTGTCACGGGATAAAGTACTTTACACAAGGTTTTGGCACACAATGCACTTTCAATTTCTATTAAAATCAGTTTCAGAAACATGTCTCTAAAACAATCAACGAAAAATTCTCAGAATTAAAAGAAGTAAACGAACTCGACTACTGTCATACATCACTGCGCACTTTACTTAATTGTTTTTTATCGTCAGTGTTCGTAATTACAGGTAGTGCTTTTGGTCCCGTCTTTAAAGAGCCGAAACTTCTCCTCAGACTCCGTCTCACAAACCCATTTACCCGATCAAAAACCCCAGGTATCGAGGATGGTTCACTCAGATCTACCATAAAGTTCAATTGGCTAAATGCCAGCTGGCACACGTTATAATGATCTAGTTTTACCAGATGCTTCAACAGCTCAACCGCCATGAACACTTGGGAGTAGGTGTAGCTGGCATCCGGCACAAAGTACTGTAAATTCCGGCCAATCTGAGGTGGGAAATGCAGCTGGTTCAATTAAAAACACATGAACGGTCACGGGAATAATTTCAACCAATACCTAGTACTTAGTGATTAGTATCAAGTAATACGTATCTATATCTACTATATTAGATATGATATATTCATATTGTTACGAAGTACGAACCTTGTGAACCAATGCAACATCCTTTAGACGATGTTCAAGGGCTGTTTTAGTTAACTCGACTTCTGAAGACTCCGCTGTGGTAACCTGTAAACTGAAACCAGCTCCAAACTTATTTTTCACCTGTCCGCATGGTCCGACAGCCTTCATTTGTCCCTCGCACAGCACAACCACTTTATCACACAACGTCTCAACTTCACCCTAAATGAGTTATCAACAGTATTATAATAGGAAGGGCTGTTAACATTGGTAACGCTGAATTAGTAAACTATTATAATTATAGTTGAATGAAACTATGACTTGGCTAGTACCAACGATATCATTGAATCGCTTGACACTGTGTCCATGAATAAAAAGAAAGTATGAACAATTCAACGATATATCACGATTGAAGGTTGATAAGATACCTTAATATGTGTTGAAACAAGAACAGATTTTCCAGAGTCTGCCAGTTGACGGAGCAGCTTCCAAATGGCCCTTCGTGAGGACGGATCAACGCTCGCAGTCGGTTCATCCAACAGCAAAACCGGAGGGTCTCCAATCTGAAACAATTTTATTTATGAAGGAGTACTAAACAGTTATATTTGTTGTTTATGAAGGAGCACTAAACAGGCGTTACACACTCACCAACGCAATGGCGAGTGATAGTTTCCTAAGAGTCCCTCCCGAATAGGTTCCCGAAGCCCTATCCGCGTACCGAGTTAGCCCTGTCCACATAAGTAGTTTATCAACAAACTCCTCCCTATACTTTCGAGTGATGCCCCTCAGTCCAGCAAAGAGTAACAACACCTCCCTACCTTGACACGTGCAGGTTTTATTGTTAAATGCAGTCATTGTTGAATTTTTCAAAAGGGATGCGAGTACCTCCTCTATCTTTGCACAAGAACACTGTACAAATAAGGTGCAGTGGTCCTGCATGCTGTAATACAGGATTGGATCCCAGTTTACCGCAGGATGCTGATCGGGGTAGATTATAATACCTACTTGTCAGGTTTGGAAAAGTAGCAGCTTCCTGAGGACAATATCCGATACACTGTTTGTATCCATTTAGATCCTTGATCATGTTAATACCAAATAAGGAAACGTCCCCGAATGTTGGGATTGTCTCACCACTCAGCACGGAGAATAGGGTGGATTTACCCGCTCCATTTGGACCTAGCAACCCCACGCACTGACCTTGGGTCAACCCGAACGTTATGTTGTTGAGTACCTGTAGATATATTAACACTCGGTGAAGTCTCTCAACTGTACTTTGTGCAGAAAGGAATGTGCTTTTCAATCTTCGGTGAAGAGTATTCACTTCTCATTTCTCAATAAAAAATAATTATACCGTCATATCTCCGTAGTCTTTGCATATTGAATCTACTATTAACTGAAAGTCCTTTTCTCCCTTCAAAACATTTTTACGCTCCGTGTTACAGTCTTCATCTTCCACTGTTTTCTTACGGATATCTTCGCGATCAAAGTTTAGCTGAAAATTAAAATGCCATTAATATTGTTTAAAATGCAATGAATGATTTGCGAAATTAGAGTGATTGGAGCAGCCAAAAGTTTATGAGACGCATTAGTAAAAGGAATACCGGCGACTTCTGTATTTACCTGAAAAAGCAGGAAATGTTCGTCTATGAGAAGTAGAAGTAAGGTCAGCACCAGACCCTCTATAGTGGTGTAAAGAACTTGCAATCCAATTCCATCTACACTGAAATATAACGATTGCTTTCTTCTCAAAACATACCTTATGCCTTCCAAACGGGAAATGTTTTTAAATCAATATATCGGCTGCATATAACCAGTAAAGTACACCATGTCAATGGTCAGTACTTAACTGCAGTTATTCTGCTGAAAACATATTTAGCTAACAGAGGCTCGATCAGTCTTATCTCACGATGTCACACATACCTAAATGGATCAGTCTGATCTCACGATGTCACACATACCTAAATGGATCAGTCTGATCTCACGATGTGACACATACCTAAATGGATCATTGGGCGTGGAATCCAGGCACTCTCCACACACTTTGTGATATGACGCTATGTTCTTATTGACGTAAAGATCAATAAGCCCTGAAATGAATGCAAATTGGTTATCTCAAAATGATATGTTAAACGGTAGTCATTGCTTATAGCAGGAACCGACCAACGCAAGTAAACAACCAATCAGAACTCGTTATTTAGGTCACGTGACTGGTTATCAACCAATCAGGGACCAGTAATTCCTGATTCGGTCGGTTCTTGGCTTTATAGCTTACCGATTCCAAGTCCAGAATACGGGACCAGATTTAGAAAGTATTTAGCATATTGGTGGTCAATGTAAAGGTTGATCATTATTCCACCAAGGCAGAAGATGAATCCTATGGAGCACAGGGCAGCGAAACATAGCATCTCCTTATCAATCTGAAAACGACGGTGGTTTTATCTCGGTCTATATGTTCCATGATGTCTCACGAGGATCGGACAATGCAATCAGTAGTAGTACAGTCGGACCCCGATTTACCGGGCCCCGATTTACCGGAACCCCGATTTACCGGGAGGATAAACTTCCCCCGATATAAGAAATTGACGATATTTTGCCCCGATATACCGGGCACCCCGATTTACCGGGCAAACCCCTTTCCCCCGAGCATCCCGGTAAATCGGGGTCCGACTGTATAAGGTTTATGCAATAATTGCACTTGTATGATTGAAATGAACGATTTGCAATGAAGATTGTGAGGTGCTAAAATCACGTACACGTAACATTGAAACATGACATGTTTTGAAACTTTTTCTGAAAGTGTCTCTCTCACCACTTTCGATGTAAGATAAGATATAGGTATAGCTGCAAAACCGTAGTGAAGGAGTAAGAGAAAGAGCGCGAATCCATAGTCTCCAGTGTATTCTGATACTCCAAAGACTAGTAATAGGGACACAACACACAAAGTGAATATAATGTATGTCACAAAGTCCCAGATGTAGTTCGCTATCCTGGAAATGTACAATAATATATTAGTGAGTTGTGACAATAAAGGTTTGGAGAGAGTTTGTAATAATAATGCGTATTATAGTTGACGAAATACTTGATAAGCAAATTCTCAAAAAAAACACCGCACGCGTGGTTGCTAATGTTGACTCAATTTTCTTCTTTATAGTACAAATGATCTCATATCACACCAATTACCAGTAGGAGTATGTGCTGATTCCGTTCATAAGTTGGAGATGTTTCATTTTGGAGGTGCGTTCCTTAACTAAGAAGATCGAGAAACTTGAGGTGACAAATGTTGCAGCAAATGTTGTAAATATGGCAAAAATTATCAGGGGTAGGGACACTTGGGATGCCTGAAAAACAGTAAAACAGATCAGCGATGAAATAAATTGTTATTTCCAGAAAAAGGCTCAATATTTTCTTATTTTCTTTCCGTTCTATATAATCTACAAGATACAACGGTGATTTTTACGGTCTAATGGTCTATACAATAGTTTCATGGTGTCTCACAATACAAGGAGACACCAGTCATCAGTAGACAAAGATCTCAAATGAGATAATCTACAAGATAAATAGATTACAGCAGGAACCGACCGGACCAAGTAAACAACCAATCAGAGCTCGTTATTTAGGTCACGTGACTGGTTATCAGCCAATCAGGGACCAGTATTTCCTGATTCGGTCGGTTCCTGGATTACAGATTGCTTACTAACCTGTGTCAAGTTATCAGACAGAGTCTTAAAGGGCCAGAAGGAAGTTCCAATGTTATAGGAGGTAGAGTTGGACAGGTGGTGGAGGAGAGTGTTGCTTAGTATGTTTAGCGTCTCGGGTAGTGCAATCCTGAAATTGAAAATATTGTAAAATCATAGTCAGAGTGTCAGATTGAGGGTGAAGCATATCCCTGATCAATCTGACACAATTAAGAAGCTTCTTCTAGAAGGACCCATATGCAATGCCGAATGCAGAGTATCCAATATGCGCAATATAAAAACCGATTCCGACTATTGCGAATTCGTTCAATTATCCATGGATCACAGAGCTCAGGTTGTGTTTGCTTGGGCCTGACTGGGAATTGATGGCATCTGCTTTATAATCATACTATGTTGTTACACCTATATAAAATAAAGCCAAAACTATCCAGAGATTTTTTGCGAAGCGGAACAGCCGACCAGTTGAAATAGAAATGGCAAGTGTGACCCAACCAACAAATCAAGTCACTTCAATTAGAGACAGTATTGACTAATAATCGCGAGATTCACGTCACAAAAACTGATATTGTTTAATCTTATTTTTATCATATATACTTAATGCCTTGTATATATATATATATATATATATATATTATATAATGAGAATAGTTTGAGTTTATTTAGTGGATTTTTTTGCCTGGGCGGTATACAAAAACTTATATTATTATTATTATTATTATCATGACCACTGCACACTGTACAGATCAGATAATGCTATTGAGAACAGAAAAACATCTCTCTCTCTCTCTCTCTATCTCTCTCTCTCTCTCTCTCTCTCTCTCTCTCTCTCTCTCTCTCTCTCTCTTTCTTTCTCTCTCTCTCTCTCTCTCTCTCTCTCTCTCTCTCTCTCTCTCTCTCTCACACACACACTCTCTCTCTATCTCTTTTAGCACAAAATTATAACGTACTCACTGAGTACTACTCAGCCATGGTTTGGTACGTCTTGTCTGTTCTTCTTATACTTGTATTAGGAGGAACTTTTGCAGACGGTAAGGAATTTAATGCAAGCCCGCTTATCTTTTTATCACTCACATGTTTCAAACCATCCACCAAGGCTTTAAATTCATTTTCGATTGTGTTTTATTTCAGATAAATGCCTTATTTTACGGTTTCCCGATGAACGAAAGATAACAAATTACGCAAAGCAAGAAGTTACTAGTACCGAGGCAGGGACACTAGACCATATGACCGTTGCATTTTGGTTCAAACGTCTCCATCCAGCGGTGAACATCTATTATGTGGAAACTATGTTGTCCTACGCCACTGATAGCGAAGCCAACACAATTTATGTTGGTCTAAGAAATTCCGACAATAATGATGAATTTCAACTTGCATGCATGTATAATGATAAAAATTTGTATTCAGGTACGTGATGATATGATAAATTGTGTTTTAAACATTTAATTCTATTATTTTTACAGAATTTTTTGCAAAAACTAAAGGAATCATTTCCAGGACAAATTAAAACAGATGCTACTGGGAACTGGACTCATGTTTCGTGTTCTTATGGTTCAGGACGTCTTGTTATGTACATTAATGGTGTTCAAACAGCGGAGATGGAGACCTCCGGGGAGTTTCAACGAAATGGAATTCTCATTTTTGGAATGGTAACAGTAGTTGAACTATTTTATTCTTTTTAGTAGCCCGAAAACAGTGTCAACTGTCAAAGCTAAAAACAATTGCACCCCGATTTACTGTTTGGGGATTGGACGGGTAATAGCCTGGTTTTGATAGTGAATCCATATGTTTATATGTTATGGTACTGTATTTATAAAATTCCAATCTATTTTAGGACCAAGATTCTCTAGGTGGAGGTTTTGATAAAGACCAAGCGTTTTTCGGTGGCTATATTGCAGAACCGATATGGGTTGACCGGACGATGACTTCAGAGGAAATTTGGGGGCTCTGGCTACTTGGAAAATACGATGGCGTGAACAGAGTGGACTCCGCGGCCTTGAAGATGATCGGTTCTGTTGATACGATTTATAGAGTCACGAAAAGATGTGGTGGAAGACGTTTTCGTAAGTTTTTGCAAAAACAAAATTTTGTTGGTCCAATATCATGATAATGAATTTTTAGGTCTTTTACCTTAGCAGCTGATAAAAAATGTTGAAAAAGTAGGCAAGGGCTACTTTTTCTTCAACAAGAAAATGTGTACTGTTTATCTGTAAATTGCTATATTTCTCTGCATTCAAGAGATTCTGTTAGCAGTTAGCACCCATGTTAGCAGTTAGCACCTGCAGGTCTTAGAAAAAGAGAGACTATCACCCCATGTGACTAACAATTCTCTCACCCCTAAAACCTGGCCCAGTTCCCATGGGGAGTCGCGGCTGGCATTTATCCAGGTCGCGCCTCCCTGTGGGAATGGGCCCTTTCTCCCCCTAGCTCTAGGAGCACTTCACTTGAACAATCACCATGATATACTGACCCTGTGGAACTAAAGGTATGGAGTTCTAACTAAAATGGGACTGATTGTGCGCTATTGATTTAATCCCCCACAAGGATTGGACTGAAGCCATTTTCTTGGACTGAAGCCATTTTCTTCTTTTTATGGTAATTTTGACCAACTTTGTAAAGAAAGTATCGTATCTTCTCTTTCAGAGATTTAGAGTTTTATAATAGTTTCAAGAAGTATACAAATTTTCCTCGCGTGCAGGTAGTGCTGTCTTTTTTCTTTTACTTTGACCATCAGTTTCCAAATTTGTAACTGGGGCCTGTGCGTAAGTGTATCTATCCTATCACGGTCGCTTGTAGTGGGAAAACGGTAATGGAAAACGAAGATACAGTAAGACGACGCGCAACCGTGGCCAATCAGGGCGCTAGTAGGTGCTGACACATGAACTTTTTGCCGCGCGTTATGCACCGTGCGCGTCTCCTTACTGTATTTTGCGTTACCGTATTTTGACTGCAAGCAGCACTGTATGTGATAATTCTACACATAATTTTTTTTTAAAGCCACTTTGGGTATTGTAATTGTAGCTATTAATGCATCACTCGAGACTCACCACTTGAAGCTAGAGTACCAGCCGGTGTATTCAACCTTCCCGGTTTTAACCGAAGAAGAAGTCAGGACATGGTGATGGCCCCTCTGGAAGTCGTAGGTACGAGACATCTGAGAAAGATTTATTTATAGCCGCCTTTATTAAACAGAGCATCTTCATGAAGCCTCTATATCTGTAGTATGATAGAACTAGTTGTGTGCGCCATTTGGCGCCAATTCTATTTGCAGTAGTTAGTAGGTAATGGAGAAGTTAATTTATAGGTATTATGATTTTATGAAGTTAATCGAAGGCCTATTCTTACATTAAGGAAGAGATTTTGAAAGTAGTCAACCCATTCAACAGGAATGTCGTCACCAGGCCGTCGACCCGGGGTGCAGCCCTACAATAGAAGCGCTCTTTATTATAAAGGGGAGGGGTGAGGGTTTAGCATCCCCGTGAACTCTCATTTAGGGATTAGGAAAGTAACCAAGTTTGAAAATGAAATGTTTGAAAAAAGGAAAAGGAAATATTTGAAGCTTGTACCTGGCTGCCATATAAAATATCTCGTTGGAAGCAGTTGTTAAAACAGTACTGGTACCCAAAGTCAGCTGTGCTGTTACCATTACAATCCGTCCAGAGACTATCGTTCCAGGGCCGCTGGGCACACTCTTCAGATAGCTGCAGGAACCTGTAATCAGAAACATGGTTTCAGCACAGGACATGCCGTTTCAGCTCTATTTGTCTATATAAGAGCCCTAATAAAGAAGCATGTTTCATCATAGCTATGATGAATCATGGTTTCAGCACATGGATATGAGAAACTCGATTTATAACAACCTGTTATTACAGCAGTCCTTTGTCTCTCGCTGACTGCTCATCCAAATAAAATTGGTCCAATCTTCTACCCTGATACTCCCGCCAATGACAGACTCAAGTGAGTCAGTATTCAAAATACCAGTATAATCTTCGTTTGCAATTAAAACTTTTTCCATTGCACGCTCTCCTGAAAATGGTTGAAAATTAAGGATCTTTAAAAAAATTCCGAAACACAATGTGTTAAAGCCTGTACGGACAAGTAATTGATCACCAAGGCCGTTCAACGGAAGTGCCATCACTAGATTCATGCAGAAAATCACGAACACATTAATGTCACTTTCACGTATAACTAACCCGAAGTCGTTAAGTCGAGAGTAACTTTTGTGGTATCCACGGATCTGTTGATGTTCAGGAAAGTAACACTAAAGAACACCAAAAGAAAGGGTATCACCAGTTTCATCACTATTCCCAACTTGCTTTTCTTGGTATCCAACCATCGCTTTTGAAGCAGTGTAAGTAGTCTGTGTAACGTCAAATTAAAGCCGGTGTACCTGATTACGAGAGAAAATAAATCAAGATTTTAAATATAATTGCTGTAATCTTTATGATTATCATGCAGCTACAATTGTGGTGCTGAGGTGCTCCGTCATATTGGAAATATGACAGAGCACCACTGTCAGACATATTTTCTGGTACAATTCAATGACACACAATATATACCTTATGGATTTGAATTTGTAAGATTGTGGTGGGACCTTTTTTATTCCTCGGGAAAGGGTAGACCTACGTGCGGTGGTCTTGCTCTTGGAGGTAAAGGTATCCTTGTCTCCAGACATGCCCAGACCACATAGGTAGTACTCGAGCACAGAGCAACATCTGATGATACCATGCATTTAAATGAAATTATATGATGCAATATCTGATGCAGTGATACCATGCATTTAATAATTGAGGTGTAAGCGCTATTGTCATTCCGTCAATAGGAGCCAACCGGGATTTGTCTTTGTATGCATTTTATCCTTTTTCAAATCAATAACATGCAAGTGCAACATAATTCAATGCACATATTTCTAACCCTAATTTAAGGTATTCCTCCAGTTCTATGGGTCTGGAGCTCATCTGACGTTGTACCACGGACACAAGGGCTTCCTCCAGGTCACTCTGCATCAGTCCATAGCCCTCAACCTCTAGCTTCTCTCGTCCCTAGATGACAGTTTGTTTGTTTTGTTCAAATTTCTGCTGCTCGAATAATCGAATGGGTCGAGCAACAAGAATTGCCAAGGCCGTACTGACAAACAACTTGTCGAAGCTATAGCTTGTCGGAGAAACAGCTGAGCTGCTAGCTGTTTCGTCGACAATAATTGCGGGTCAAAATTAGCCGGTTACAACCGGAATTAGTGGGTCAATCACTTTTTATTTTTAGAGATTCGTCCCCATTATAATGCACCTACCTCGTTCTCTAAGAAAAGCATGAGATTGATGAGTGATGGTTTATCATAATCACTGATTGTATACGCGTGCTCTCTCAGGTTCTTCCTGAGCAACTTTACACCCGGCACGAACTGCTGAAGGACTGGTAGCACATTCTGCTGGTGTTGAACTTTAGCAAAGGACAGACTTAGCTGGTACCCCATTCCTGTAGGAGGGGGACAAAATGTTTCAAACAAACAATGTTGTCACTTGTCATTCCTGTTACAATATACATACGCATCTCATTTTGATTAGTGATTACTATCTCGATCAGTACTTGAATATTGAATACTCTACCCTATCTCACACAGTCACACCGCTGACAACAACCCACCATTTTGATGTTTGATGTTCAGAGCACTCCCATTTGCAATGATATGGCCATCATTCATAACGAAACACCTGTCACTCAACAGTTCTGCCTCCTCCATATCGTGAGTACTGACAATTATCGTTCTATTCTACAGGCGGGGATAATTCCAGGGATAATTTCAGAAAGTGTTTATCAGCTGCCAACAAGCCTAAGCCTAAGCCGATGCGATATTCATTGCGCAAACGACAGACTGCGTAGTATGGCAAAAAAAATTCTTACTTGTTTGTGACTGAGGAGGAGATCCCACGTTACTTTCTTTGCTACGGCATCCATTCCACACGTCGGCTCATCTGAAATAAATAAACAAATATATCAATAAAGTTTAACTTCAAGAAGACTGTTATACATCACACATGCTGTGAGAGTTAATCTTCGGACCGGTTCGGTTAGATCAGTCTTTTGTGAGACAAACCTAGGATAACAACTTCTGGATGTCCACAAAGGGCCAATCCGAGACTGAGCTTCCGCTTCATACCCCCACTAAGGTGTTGTACCAGTACATTTCGCTTGTCGGCGAAGCCCAGCTTTTTCAGCGACAAGTCCACTTCCCTGTAAGTAGCGTCATATAGTTTCTGGACAATTATACAATTAATCCTGTGGAGTAAGACGTAAAACAATACATACATGTCAGTGTCTCTGTGAATTATAGTAAAGATTACCTCTGCCAGGATGCGTGGTCGAGCCCCTTCAAACATGTGAAAAGCGTCAAGTGTTCCTCCACAGTCATGTCTTCTATCAACACATTATACTGGGGACAATACCCTAGAGTCTTCCTAATCACACTTTGCTCTGTTGCTAAATTCCTTCCGTTAACCAGGATTTGACCCCTACTCGGGCTGTGCATGGCCGCTATCATCTTCAGCGTTGTGGTTTTCCCTGAGCCGTTATACCCCAGAAGAGATGAAATCTCATTTTCCTTGAAGTGTGCGGATATCCCATTTACGGCAAGGACAAACCGTCCTCTCTGGAAGTAATGTTTCTCAAGATCAGAGAGAATGATCCCCCTTTTGGATGCTGATTTCTTGTCAGTGACACCGTGTGTCCCAGTACACGAGCCAAACCAGTAATTCCAATCGAACACGTACCCCCAGTGAAGTCCAATACCATGCTTTCCAGGAAAAATCCCATCGAAGTAAACAAACAAAATTCCTGAAAAATGATGTGCTTTCTTGAAGTATGACGTAGGTTATTGTTTTGGTAAAGTCACCTCTGTCATCTGTCATACCATATCATATCATAGAGAGGCTCTATATATGATATGATGAATGATATCATACCATACAAAGCTAAAGAACTGCAAATGGATGTTTTACATGGTCTAAGCAGTGATTGGTAATGAAATTACCCCTCCGCGCTATAATAGCTCACCTATATGCAATAATAGGGGTGACTTCGTAACCAAAAGCAGTGATATATAGTCAAAATAATAATCAGATCTCTTACCGTATAGTGCGATATCAACTATTAGCATTGTTATCCCAGAGAGGGCAGTGAACGTATTGGGTCCCTCACTTTTACTCAGCGTATCCCATGTCAAACCTGAGAAACACAAATTTGTTTGCAGCTTAAGCTGGACCCTGTTTCACCGCGCCCCAAATGTAATGGAGGGTATTAGAACATAACAGATATTCATCAAATATTGTCGAACAATTTTGAGAATTCACCCGTCGCAAAATGGCATTTAGTTTTACCTATTCCCCGTGCTTCCCATAGGCCCACACTGTGCAGCGCTAATGATCCAGCGGTAGGGGAT
The DNA here is from genome assembly GCA_020137815.1 of Hormiphora californensis. NCBI lineage: Eukaryota > Metazoa > Ctenophora > Tentaculata > Cydippida > Pleurobrachiidae > Hormiphora > Hormiphora californensis. The sequence goes on along the minus strand of CM035353.1, from coordinate 6,842,608 downwards.
AGCAATGAGAGCAACCATAGGAAAATATCACTTCGCTCCCCTATATCCCTATAAGGAAGTTAAAGATTATATTGTACCGAAATTTGTACTGAAATTCTGTATTTTCATAAAACTTACTGTGCTAGGACCAAGAAGGGCGTGAAGGTGATTATGTAGCATATGAGAATTGTAAACATCCCAAGGGTAGAAGAAGAGGTGAATGTTCCCATTAGGAAGGCCATATTAGCAATTGAAATGGCAAAGAGACACAGGATTAGCCAGATCAGAAATATGTTGGAGAACTTCACTATCTCAAGGGCCCATATCCCAAACGTCCAAAAAGTAGAAATTGTGATTGCCACCACAACCCGCACGAAATATGCAGCGCCCAGGATGCTGGCATTTTGAACGCCTGATTTGGAGATAATTGTGTTAATTTATCATAAGATATAGGTAATAATAAAGAGGCGATGAAATTAATAAACATACTCGTAAAAAAGAACTTTTTGAATCAAATTAACCTTACCGATCGATTTGAAGATTTCTCTGATGCCATTGTCTCTGTCCCGTACAATGTCTCGAGTTGAAATAAAGACGTTCCAGAAAAACCCAAATATCACCATCAAAGGCAATGCCTCCGACAATCCAACCAAAAACCAATTCTCTATCCAATCAGGGAAGGGAAGCTGGCGACTTTTAACCTCTGGAATGTTTTGTGAGTGAGTGAATTCATGTGGACTCCGATTTAAGATGGAATGTTAAAATACACCAAGAAAGTGTATGCGTTCGATGTCTGAGAGCTTCAACAAAATAAATGATACACATGCAACGTGCTCACCTGGTATTTCATCGTATCCTAGCCCCGTTATAAGTCTAGTTAAAGCTCTATCAATTGCATACTGTAGCTGTATCTGTCTAAATGGTAAAATAATTAATAGACTAATTAATTTTCCGAATCCATTCAGACACATCCGCATCCTAGTCCATGCATATAAAAACATCTATTACAGCTTATCTTACCCATCTTGAAGATATGTAATGGTGGAGGAAGTCTTCTCCCCCAGGCAAAACCCAATACCACTATCACATTTCCAGGCGTATGGACCGGGGCTCTTGGAATTCCAGTTTACACTCTTACTAATGGGGTACATGGGAGTATTAGATAAATCACTCGTGAAATATTTCGTGTTCAACAGACACTTTTAAAGTTCTATTCATTCATCATGAACAATTGGAATTATACCAAAAAGCAAGTCTCATATACCTAGCCGTTATGATGGGATATCTGATCGTGTAACTGGTATTTTTGGGAAGTTTCTCATCTCCCCATGAGATGCCATCAAAAATGATAGCAGCAGCATAAGATGATGGATTGTTCTGAAGAATCTCGTTGGCGTTTTCCGCGTTGGAAATAAACTCAAAGTTGCCCATTGTGAGCACAGATACTTGCTGACTGGAAAATGTATTTGTTTGTTAAAAGATTTAGTTTCTGGGATTATATTCTAAAAAGTAACAACTCACAAATTACTCACTAATTACTTACTATAGTATAGTTATAACTACTCACTTTAGTATCTCTGTTATGATGTCTTGTACTATTTTAGAGTTGGGCGCCACCCCTATCCGAGAGGTATTTGGTAGAGGTAGAACGTTGCTTTTGATTGGTTGGAATGTTGTAAAACAATGGTGGGTTGTTGTGAAGGACTGGCTGATTCCTGCGGAAATTTTATCTTGTTCTAACCCACGGTTAATGTGTCGAGCAAGGTAAGCAAAATTAACCTCATTTTCAAATTCATGAAATATGGGATCCGATTCACTCGAGGTAAAGATAACTATTTTTAATGAAGGGGAGGGGCGTGTCTTGGGGACCTCACATCCCCTTCATTAAGATGCCGCTATGACGGTGCAACCGCCCTCTCAAGGTTGGTATAGCAATTACATACTCTTTACTAACCAAAAAAGAAAAGAAGTACAACCAAAGGGACAATAAATTCCAGGGCCAAGGTGACTGGTGAACGGATTAATAACTTGAGGTTTTTCCCAAGCAGTAACAGGAATCTAGAGTTTCTCATGGCTGAAATTGTACGCATTAAAATTGTTTAAATTGACATTGAACGGATTGAATCATATTCCAATATCTAAAAGCAGATATAAACAACAACAATAAATCAGAACACAATAGACTGAAAGGAAAATTATAGGAAGTCGAAGTTGTGATATATCCTGCACACATTCCAAGGACCTCTCTTTCGTTACCGTTCATTTCTTACGTCATGCAGATGATGTAAACAAGATTAAAAAAGGAACACAGCATTGCAAATATCTCAATTCTCAATTCTCAATTGTCAAATATTTGAGTTAATCAATTGGTTGAAGAAACGATATTTGCTATACTAAAGAGAGGGTGGTATTATAAGCAAGAAGACTTTTAGCAGACAGCACCTGGTGTACTGTACCGTGCAGTACAATGCAGTACAATGGTGTGTGTGTGTGTACGTGCGACAAAACTAGGAGAGTGAGAAAAAGAGATACGGAAAGAGAGATTGAGAGAGAGGAGAGAAATGGAGAGTGGTAGCATGACCCCAGTACATTAGATATACAGCTTTGTTTTCACACTATATTCATCTCTTTCAGTTTATCACGGGTTACCACAATTGGGGACAACGACATCCTGAACTTTCCAAAAACGGAAAAGATAGTTAGGAGAGTCCTCAAAGCGACTCTGCGGTCTACAGCGTATGTCACATGCTTAATACGTTAACCACTCAGGAAATACGAAGATGGTCTCAGATATATTCTCAGTTTTCCTTAGTTTTCCTAATACACACACAGATCCCCCTCTGCACATAGTATGTTGACACAACTACCAGGTATCCCATCAACCCATGAACAGTTATCATCATGTTGTTCTTGATATGGCTTATCACTATTCTCCCATGCCATATTGACACCACCCAGCCCACAATTGGAATCTTCACCGGCACTAATTCTCTTGAAACGACCGTGTTCCAGAATTTGTTGGAGATAGCAGAACTCGACACACCTGTGGTTTGGCTTCAGCATGATGGTACTATCCGGGATCAGGCGAGCGTTGTTTGTCAGTTATTAGAGTCCAATATCTCGGTTGTAATCAATAAAGGCTCCTCAGACGAGACTGATTCATTTGCTAGATATTTTGGTGGCTATGGGATTCCCCTCCTGTCCGTTTCAGCCACCATATCTCAACTCCGTCGTGGCAGTTCCCGGATAATTACAATGCCACCCAGCGACTATTATCAAGTCCAAGCGATAACCCAACTACTCAAGAAGTATGGATGGAAAGAGGTGACGCTCTTGGCCTCGAATGATGCATATGGCATTAACGGGATTGTAGATTTACAAAGAATGCTTCTAAAGGAGGGTGATTTTGATCTAAAGAACATCCTAATTTTCGATACTTATACAGAATCAGTTGATTTGGAAGACCTATTTGCATCCATCCGAGCATCATTAGATAGGGTGATCGTGTATTTTGGTAGTGTAACCCACGCTAGGGACATCATGGAAGAAGCCCATCGGATCGGTCTGATGGGGGAGGAGTTCGTATGGATTGTCAGTGATGCTGTGGCTGGGAACATCAACGAACTAGCCTACAATGGGGCGTACAGGTCATACTACCAGGGGCTTTTAGGCGTTAGGCCACAGATAACACGATCACACCTTTACAACGAGTTCCACGACAACTACACGACACGATTCCCTGACTCTGCAAACCATCTAACGGACTACGCTCTCTTGTTCTACGACGCGGTGAAACTGACTGATAATGTTATCTCCAAGTTGAGCCTACCGGAACAGAATCTATCATGCGATGCAGGGAATGTATCGTGGTCTGGGGGAGGGGAGGTGTTTGAAGCAATTACCGAGACTCAATACACTGGGGTAACGGGGAATATCGAGTTTATGGAGGACGGTCAAATTGCGGACGGAGTGTTTGATATTGTTAACTTTATAGGCAACACTTTTGTGGCAGTGGGGAGTTGGAGCGAAGGAGGTGGTCTACAAATCACAAAGACACCAATTTTCTTTAATGATTCCCAGTCCTCGCCCAGCGGGGTGGCGAACACGCTAGATGGGATGCACCTGCGGCTCGGTATCCTGCCTGACATGCCCTTCACAGGGATAAGGAATGGATGTAATGATGTCACTTCAAATAGTTGTTTCACCGGTATTAACATTGAAATAATGGAGCTAATGGCGGAGAGGCTCCAGTTCACATACCACTTTGTGATGCCGGAAGATGGCAAGTTTGGGGGGCTTGACCCCGTCACTAACCAATGGAATGGGTTAGTTAGGGACCTCATGGACAACAATACAGATATGGTAGTTGTGTCGCTGTCGAATAACGCAGCCCGGAAAAATGTCATTGATTTCACCTACCCAATGTTCGATGGAGGTCTCGCAGCGTATGTCAAAAGCTCCGGTATTCAACGGGATATCTTCTTCTTCTTCCGACCCTTCGAGGAGAGCGTTTGGGCGACAATATTGGGTATATGTCTGGTTGTCTCAGGTGGGATTTATATCTTCAGTAGGTTCTCTCCATTCGGTAGTCAGGGAGGCCAGAAATACGCCAGGAACACTTGCAAATGCGAAAACTGCAGTAACGCTACTTCTACTGCGGATCATGGCAAAGCAGTCTGTCTAGTTGACACACTAGATGCATGTGATCCTCAGTTGTCCCTCCAAGAATCCCTCTGGCTGACCAGCTCAGCTCTGGTGGGGGGTGGTGGGGATGTCCTTCCAAGATCACTCTCTGGAAGGGTCCTCCTCCTCACTTGGTGGTTCTTCTCCCTTCTTCTTAGTACCCTCTACACCGCTAACATGGCAGCCTTCCTAACACTAAACTACAGGTTGACGGATCTCAAATCACCCCTTCAACTACCAACCCAGACTGTGTATAGCTGGGGTTTGGTGGGGAGTACTAACGTGCAGACGCTCCTTGCATCAAACAGTAAAACAGAATACAGGGTGCTAGAGGAGGATGCCATCAAACTAGACTCTATCGATGAGGGCTATGGGAGGTTGAGGGAGGGTGGTTTTGTCTTTATTCACGAGATACCTGCAGTTGGGTACGCTACCAAGGGGGAATGTGATATCGTCCAGGTCGGAAACTCCTTTCAGCCATTTGACCTGGCGTTTGGGCTTCGCAAAAACAGTCCCTTCAAGAATCTAATAGACACATTCATGTTAGAGATCAGAGAAAAGGGTGTGATTGATGGACTTTGGGCCAAATATGAAAGTCAGAAGGTCGCAAGTTCGTGTCTCCAGATGAAATCATTGACAATGGATCTTGTGAGCTTGATCAGGACTGTTTTATGCCATTGGCATTGGCGCATTTGTATCTGCGTTGTGTCTACTAGCTGAGTGCTTATATATCAGTGTAAAACACAGGAAGAACTATAATAGGTGTCCTGGGCTCAATGACTGACGTGTGTTCAGCAGTGTCACCTGGCAGATTAAGGGATGGATCAGGAGCTGCAGGAAGTGTAGTAGTTGAGAGGAATCCGGCCCATGCCGAACCAAACCAGGATTAAGAGTGTGTTTAGTGTTCGTGTGCAGTGGAAGTCCGGCTTCTGAAGTCGTGTATTTCAATCCTATGAAACTACAATCCCATAAAACTAATGTCTGCTATTCAGTGACATGATCGTTATTACTCAATGTGAACGTATGTGAATATGTGATATCATGAAACTACTTTTTTAATCGTAATTCGTGTAATTTCCATCATATTTTGGACTGAAATAAAGTAAATTACTATCGTTTCCTTGCATTGCATTGAATTGGAGTTGGACGATCACAATCATACTTTCAATAATTAGATCGTGAACCTATTCACTTTATACAGCAGACAAAAAGTGTGTTTGGGTAAGGTATACTTTGGTATTCTAAAAATGTGTTTTTACCAGAATATAGGTTATGGGGGGGGGGGGGGGGGGGTCTCATCAACATACTGATGACACATACTGAAGTTCTAAGGATACCACTTCTGGACAGTATACCTCACAAGGCTGGGGAACGTAGCCCCCCCCCCCCCCCCCCCCCCCGTGCTAAATCCCTCTCACCCCACCTGGGACAGCCTCTACGAAGAAGTTCTAAGTTTCGCGAAAGTATGAAACCAGACAGCTGCAGTAAATCATTACACTAAATAATATAATATCCCTTATATTTGGCGGTATGACTGTTTCAGTGCCAGGACTTTGCCCCCGGGCAGAACACCATTAGGCCACGCGGGTCCGTGCAGTGATACCACCCTCCCTTCGAATCACCCTGGCGGCGGGTGACCCGCTACATAAAATACAGAACCTGGTTGGTTATAAAGGTGATGCTAGAGAGAGAAAGGGTGAAAAGTTAAAACATATGGCCGCATTGCGAAGAGCTAGAAATGTCTTGAGCAAGGAACTCTTGAGAGACTGAGTTCTGTTTAGTTGCAGCCTCATACATTACTTTGAATTTAACCATAACTTCTAGCCCGACTACTAATATTTCTTGTACACGAGTTTCCGTACAGGAGTTATAGAAGTGCACCCTCAAAAGTCCTAGCCGTCACTTTCAATCGTTCATAGATGCTTCAGATCCTTTTAGTTGTATCATGGCCATGGAGGTTTCTTGACATCCCGCGCGGTAGATCTCTCTCTCTCTCTCTCTTATCTCATCTCTCTCTCTCTCTCTCTCTCTTTCTCTCTCCTCTCTCTCTCTTCGTCCTCTCTCTTCTCCATCTCTCTCTCTCTCTCTCTCTCTCTCTCTTCTCTCTCTCTCTCTCTCTCTATCTCTCCTCTCCTCTCTCTCACCTCTCCTCTTCTCTCTCGTCTCTCTCTCCTCCGTCTCTCTCTCTCTCTCTCATTTCGCTCTCTCTCGCTCTCTTCTCGTCTCTCTCTCTCTCCTCTCTCTTCTCTCTCGTCTCTCTCTCTCTCTCTACTCTCTGATCTCTCTCCTCTCTCTCATCTCTGTCCTCTCTCTCTCTCTCTCTCACAATGCCATCATCTTCTCTTCTCTCTCTCTCTTCATGGCTCTGCCTGCTCTCATCTTCTTTCTCTCTCTCTCTCCGTCCTCTCTCTCCTCTTCTCTCTCTACATCAATATCACAGTTGTTTTTTTCCTTTCTCAATAGAGATAGGATGTGCGTTCTTGAGAATGGCATTATTGTTGACTGAAAATTCCTTCTATTCCTCTCATAACCTACATATGACATTTGCTTGCTTCTGTTTCTACTTCCGGTTCTATCTACTAGAAGACAAAATAATATTCTTGTCTTGAATAATGAAATTCACGATCACTGTTTCAGCACGGAGGCAAGTGAGAAAAAGAATAGGAGTAGAAGGCAAAGAAAGAGTTAGAAGTATAGCTATATGACGATCAGAGAAAAATAAGGAGTTATAAGGACAACATCCGACCGAAAGAAACCTCTCATAAATTAATACATGTTTCCAATAGCAATACGTCAGTAGGTATCTGCAAAACAGTTGATATATCTCCTCGAAATAGCCTATAGCCGTAGATAGCTCTTTTTAATTGAGCTCATGTGATGCTATATCTTTCAAGGGGGTGTCTTGACCAATTAACATGCCTTATTCGAACTTTCTCAAGTCCCTGCAGCTAGTTCTTGGTTTCCACATGAACTAGTTCTTTAGTTACTATTTCTATCATTATCACACCTATTATTATCGCCTATATAAAACGGTATCACTTTGATTATCACTTTAATTATAACAGTACCTGGACGCATGGCAGAGGAACCGATATAACTGCCAGTCTGTTATATGTATCTGTATTAGTTGAAACTTCCAATTTCCAGCTTTTATTACAGCTAGCTGGTTTTTGAAGTAGGTTTGTGAAGAGAAGTTCGCGACATCCAGCTGATGAGAAATATACCACCTCAAACATAGAAACTTGTGCAAACCGTCTACCGAACGCGCTCCTGTCTACTGCGACAGGTCTTTGTCAGTAAAATTGTTACACAGTTTTTAAAGCATCTGTTTAATCTGTATACACTAAATCGACATGGAATTCTTTAGAGGCTAAGGACAGGATTCAAAGTTAATGAGCCTTCCTTTGTCCTTGACTACCAATACCGCCCTAAAATCGACTCGTGGTACGAGCTGCAAATATAAATAACGCTATATTTTGAATTGAAAGGCAATATCTTGCTTCATTTTGGCTTAATACCAAATCATTTGCAACTGTCTAAAACTATACCAAAAACCACAAATTGTTGGATACCCGGGCGCAAAGGCGTCGGGATGGCAAAATGTGGTAGGATAAAACATTACCTTTTGTAGGAAATCTAAAATACACTTTGTAGAGCTGGTGAAGGCGCATTCCGCGCCTTTGGCCCGGGTCATCCAAACCAATTTGAATGGTTTTTGGTACTATTTTCCTTCTCTCTCTTTTTGTATGATTTTTCTCTTTTTTGTAATCTGCTGCAAGCATACTTCGATCTTTTACTCAAACACCAATTCAAGTTTATAGTATCAAGCCATTCAGCGTAATGATTGTATTAATCATAAATATGTGAATAAATCCAGAAGGGTGCGAGATACGACTTTTTGTTCGGGAAACGACCCCATAAATCGCTGTTTTCGGGGTCGGATGAGCTATAAAGAAGTCTCTCCGACCACCCACTACCCATCCGGAGATTAGGTGGAAATGCATATTTAATTAGGGCATAATTAGGTCTTATTAAGGTTGTATGAGAACGAAAAATTATCCTGATTAACACGCTCCCTATCGAGGACTATGACTCCACAAAAATTTCCACTTTGTACTTTAATAACCGGTTTCAAGAGCTAAGCTCCCGGGATTTGGTCGTGTATAATATACAGTGGAACTGCATGTGTGTTTGCTAGTCGCGCGCGCACCTTGCGAGACAAGCAACACGTCAAGGTTCTTATCAGAGCATGCTGCTCAGTCATTTTAGCTTTAATACACATGTAGGAATACCAATGTAATAGTGTGGACTCTTTCCGCAACCCTCGTTTCAAAGTCCGTGAAAAACGGCAGCAGGGTACACGCAAACGATCCGCATGTTTCCTCGCGTGACCTGACCCCGATTCAGCATTTTGAACACCAACTCTTTAGGGGGCCATATCTCAGGAACGCAAGATAGGAAACATCGCCGTCTAATGGAGGCCGTACAGTTTTTAATTAGTTTACAACACTGTAACCGCGTTGTCACTCTCCGACCTCAAACAAAAATCGCAACCCGAAAACCTTAAAATAATGAAATTCGCATCATCGCATGTCGTGTTGAATGTCGTGTTGCATGTCGTGTCATGTTATTGACGCGCTCGCGTCAAACTCTCACACAGCACTGCAGATCATGGCGGGAAACATCGAGGAGTATAGAGAGGGTCGTGCCGAAATCAAATATTTCTTGATCTTGATCATCTCTCTCAGCTATCCGGACCCTCATCAACTCGATCTCTCACTACCCTACCCCTCATTTACTCCATCTTCAGCTACCCTACCCCTCATCACCTCATCTTTCAGTACCTACCCTCTTATCTAGTCCATCTAGCTACCCTAACTCCTCATCTACTCCATCTCTCGCTTCCTATTAGGGAACGCATAGAGATGAAGATTAGGGGTAGGGAATCCCTCTCCATAATCGTTTCGCATCTCTATCTTCACCTAGTGGGCCCTCATCAACTCCATCTTTCACTACCCTACCCTAATTGCTAGTCCATCTCTCCGCTACCCTAGCTCCTCATCTACTCCATCTCTCAGCTTCTCTACTCTCCCATTTACTCCATCTCTCAGCTTCCCTACCTCTGATTTAGTACTCCATCTCTCGCTACCCTACCTCCGCCCATTTACTCCATAGCTCAACTTCCCCTACCTCCCATTTACGCCTCTCTCAGCTACCCTCCTCCCATTTACTCCATCTCTCAGCTCGCTACCTCCCATTTACTCCATCTCTCAGGCTACCTTACCTTCCATTTACTCCAATCTCTCAGCTTCCCTTTCCTCCATTTACCTTCTCATCTCTCAGCTACCTACCTCCCATTTACTTTTCCATCTCTCACTCCCTACCGCTCCATTTACTCCATCTCTCAGCTACCCTACCTCCCATTTACTCCATCTCTCAGCTACCCTACCTCCCATTTATTCATCTCTCATCTTCCGCTACCTCCTTTTACTCCATCTCTCAGCTACCTTACCTTAACCATTTACTCCATCTCTCAGCTTACCCTACCTCCATTTACTCATCTCCACTACCCTACCTCCAATTATCTCCTCTCAGCTTCCCTACACTACCTCCCATTTACTCCATCTCTCAGCTTCTCTACCTCCCATTTACTCCATCTCTCAGGGGTAGGAATGTTTGGATAAATGAGAGATGGAGTAAATGGGAGGTAGGGAAGCTGAGAGATGGAGTAAATGGGAGGTAGGGAAGCTGAGAGATGGAGTAAATGGGAGGTAGGGAAGGTAAGCGATGGAGTAAGTGGGAGGTAGGGAAGCTGAAAGATGGAGTAAATGGGAGGTAGGGAAGCTGAGAGATGGAGTAAATGGGAGGCAGGGATGGAGTAAATGGGAGGTAGGGTAGCTGAGAGATGGAGTAAATGGGAGGCAGGGATGGAGTAAATGGGAGGTAGGGAAGCTGAGGGATGGAGTAAATGGGAGGTAGGGAAGCTGAGAGATGGAGTAAATGGAAGGTAAGGTAGCTGAGAGATGGAGTAAATGGGAGGTAGCGAAGCTGAGAGATGGAGTAAATGGGAGGTAGGGTAGCTGAGAGATGGAGTAAATGGGAGGTAGGGAAGTTGAGAGATGGAGTAAATGGGAGGTAGGGTAGCTGAGAGATGGAGTACTAAATGAGAGGTAGGGAAGCTGAGAGATGGAGTAAATGGGAGGTAGGGAAGCTGAGAGATGGAGTAAGTAATTGAGAGGTAGGGAAGCTGAGAAATGGAGTAAATGGGAGGTAGGGAAGCTGAGAGATGGAGTAAATGGGAGGTAGGGTAGCTGAGGGATGGAGTAAATGGGAGGTAGCTCAGCTTCCCTACCTCCCATTTACTCCATCTCTCAGCTTCCCTACCTCCCATTTACTCCATCTCTCATTTATCCAAACATTCCTACCCCTGAGAGATGGAGTAAATGGGAGGTAGAGAAGCTGAGAGATGGAGTAAATGGGAGGTAGGGAAGCTGAGAGATGGAGTAATTGGGAGGTAGGGTAGCTGAGAGATGGAGTAAATGGGAGGTAGGGAAGCTGAGAGATGGAGTAAATGGAAGGTAAGGTAGCTGAGAGATGGAGTAAATAGGAGGTAGGGAAGCTGAGAGATGGAGTAAATGGGAGGTAGGGTAGCTGAGAGATGGAGTAAATGGGAGGTAGGGTAGCTGAGAGATGGAGTAAATGGGAGGTAGGGAAGCTGAGAGATGGAGTAAATGGGAGGTAGGGTAGCTGAGAGATGGAGTAAATGGGAGGAAGGGAAGCTGAGAGATGGAGTAAATGGAAGGTAAGGTAGCTGAGAGATGGAGTAAATGGGAGGTAGCGAAGCTGAGAGATGGAGTAAATGGGAGGTAGGGTAGCTGAGAGATGGAGTAAATGGGAGGTAGGGAAGCTGAGAGATGGAGTAAATGGGAGGTAGGGTAGCTGAGAGATGGAGTACTAAATGAGAGGTAGGGAAGCTGAGAGATGGAGTAAATGGGAGGTAGGGAAGCTGAGAGATGGAGTAAGTAATTGAGAGGTAGGGAAGCTGAGAAATGGAGTAAATGGGAGGTAGGGAAGCTGAGAGATGGATCAAATGGGAGGTAGGGTAGCTGAGGGATGGAGTAAATGGGAGGTAGGGAAGCTGAGAGATGGAGTAAATGGGAGGCAGGGATGGAGTAAATGGGAGGTAGGGTAGCTGAGAGATGGAGTAAATGGGAGGCAGGGATGGAGTAAATGGGAGGTAGGGAAGCTGAGGGATGGAGTAAATGGGAGGTAGGGAAGCTGAGAGATGGAGTAAATGGAAGGTAGGTAAGCTGAGAGATGGAGTAAATGGGAGGTAGGTAAGCTGAGAGATGGAGTAAATGGGAGGTAGGGTATCTGAAAGATGGAGTAAATGGCAGGTAGGGAAGCTGAGATATTGAGTAAATGGGAGGTAGGTAAGCTGAGAGATGGAGTAAATGGGAGGTAGGGAAGCTGAGAGATGGAGTAAATGGGAGGTAGGGTAGCTGAGAGATGGAGTAGATGAGGAGTAGGGTAGCGGAGAGATGGACTAGATTAGGGGTAGGGTAGCTGAAAGATGGAGTTGATGAGGGCTAGGGAAGCATAGAGATGGAAACGATTATGGATAGGGATTCCCTACCCCTAATCGTTTCCATCTCTATGCTTCCCTAATAGGGAAGCTGAGAGATGGAGTAGATGAGGAGTAGGGTAGCTGAGAGATGGACTAGATAAGGGGTAGGGTAGCTGAAAGATGGAGTTGATGAGGGGTAGGGTAGCTGAAAGATGGAGTAAATGAGGGGTAGGGTAGCTGAGAGATCGAGTTGATGAGGGGTAGGATAGCTGAGAGATGGAGTAGATCAAGATCAAGAAATATTTGATTCGGCACCGACCCTCTCTCTACTCCTCGATGTTTCCCGCCATGTTCTGCAGCTGCTGTGTGAGAGTTGAACGCGAGCGCGTCAATAACATGACACGACATGCAACACGACATGCAACACGACATGCGAGATGCGAATTTCATTATTTTGAAGTTTTGTGGGGTTGCGATTTTTGTTTTAGGTCGGAGAGTGAAACGGCCGGTACAGTGGTAAACTAGATTAAAAACTGTACGCCTCATTAGACGGCGATTTTTCCTATCTTGTCTGGTTCCTGAGATATGGCCCCCTAAAGAGTTGGTGTCTCAAACTGCTGAATCGGGGTCACGCGAGGAAAATGGGCATCAGTTTGCGTGTACTGCTCCGTTTTTCACGGGACTTGAACGAGGGTGACGGAAAGAGTCTCACCTATTACATGGTATCCTTACATTGTGTATTAAATCTAAAATGACTGAGCAGCATGCTTGATAATGAACCTTGACGTGTTTGCTTGTCTCGCAAGTGCGCTCGCGACTAGCAAACACGACATGCAGTTCACACCCTGATATATATAGACGACACTTTTATACCCGGATTTGACACCCCTACCGTTTCGGCATCTTAGCTCCTATCAGTCTGTAACTTTGGATGCCAGAAGTGATAGTAAAAGGAAAGCTGGATACCAAGTTTCAAAACTCTAGCTCAACTGCATGCTTGTGTAATTTGATCCCGAAATCCGGTCTCATCGCGTTCGTATGGTACTGCACTGGGGGAGTGAAGGGAGAGTGTGCACTTTAGAGGCTTCGCGCCCCCTACTTCACACACATTCGTCATTCTTTCTTTCTCTCTATTTCTTTCTCTCTCTCTAGCTTCGGGGCTGAACGGCCCCTCGCATCTTTCTTGCTTTCTTGGAGGGGGGGGGGGGGTGGATGGGCCCCGGGGCACTTGCCAGTGCAGTGACTGCCAATATTTCAGGGACTGCATGTTCCATGTCGTGTAACTGCTAGATTTACACGGATATTACCTTCCTAACGCTTTGACATGTTCCTCGTCTATCAGCTCTCACACCGGACCCATTCACGCGCCCATGCCTCTGGCCATGGCTGAATCTCTTTACTTCTATAGTAATGAAGCGCTTGATTACTATAGTAAAGAGATTCAGCTTCGAAGCCCATAATTTTGATTAAAGTAGCTCAGTTTAAATATCGAATTGATATCGCTTATCGAGATGATATGAGACTGTGATCCATATCTCTTTAACGCCCTTTACGTGACAAGACAATATCTGAAGTCATCCTCGCGGCATACGCCTCTTTCGCTATAGTTGCCTATAAGGATATATCAAAAGAGAGATGGGAGAGAGAGAGAGAGAGAGAGAGAGAGAAAGAGAGAGAGAGAGAGAGAGAGAGAGAGAGAGAGAGAGAGAGAGAGAGAGAGAGAGAGAGACAGAGAGAGAGAGAGAGAGAGAGAGAGAGAGAGAGAGAGAGAGAGAGAGAGAGAGAGAGAGAGAGAGAGAGGAGAGAGAGAGAAAGAGAGAGAGAGGAGAGAGAGAGAGAGAGAGAGACAGAGAGAGAGAGGAGAGAGAGAGAGAGAGAGAGAGAGAGAGAGAGAGAGAGAGACAGAGAGAGAGAGAGAGAGAGAGAGAGACAGAGAGAGAGAGAAAAGCAGGAAGAGACGGAAGGGAGAAACCCTACCATGACTGAGCTTATAGCTTTGATCACTCTATTTATGTCATCATCTTTTAACTTTTGTAAGTCGAGTCAAATTGACGTAAAGCATGTACCTTGCTGATGCTATTATATCGTTTATACAATTGGTCTATGTACTTCATATTATTAATTTATATTAATTAATTAATTAAATAGTATTGCGTCTGCATTCTTTAGTGATGTGAGTCTCCAATTCGAACCATATTGTACCATTTTGGTTTTAACACTGCGCAGGTAATCCAAATGGCAATATTGTAAAGCTGTTTCGTACCACGTGTGGTTCTCGAACAAACTATATGAGCACGGCTGTTGTGACGGTTAACTGCTAAACTATAAGTAAAGTCGGACCCCGATGTAACGGACAAAACCCTTTCCCCCGAGGGTGCCGTTAAATCGAGGTATGACTGTATATAAAATTTGAATTATACCACCTATGCTTTTCAGTAGAATATATTCACGGCTAGACTGAGCTATAATACTGAACGCAATGCATGCTCCACTCGGTGGTATTATTGGCACTACTAGCAGTTACACCAGTATCAGGAAGATACATCGAAGAAAGAGGTAAGCCTCCAAATATGAAATAAATTTCACCTCAGCTTTGCGTACGTACGTGCCATGGTAAGCGTCACGTATTCAGATCGGTTCCTGTAACCAGTCTACCCATGATAATTCTTGTCTCGGTTCTCGTATGATAGTTATGCTGTTGCTGATTCGTCTCGACTGATATAATACATTCCTTCTTTCCCACGACCCAGTCAAGAGAGATATGTGCAGGAACGGGAAGACTAGTGGGTGTCTAGACGAACTAACTTTCCCTCCCAGTGCTACCACCCATATACGCAGTACGTGAATCATCTCCACAAGATAGGATATCAGATATGTTATTATAGCAGATAGGTGCACCGTGCAGAAGATAGTAAACCAAACTTAGAAACTTGAAGGATATATCAGCTCAGAACCGTTCATGATCCTATCGTATGACTCGTTCATAAACCACTCCATTCTCCATTCAGGTGCGGTTACCACAGCAACTGCTACTGAGAAGCTCGAGGAAGATCTGGCAAGCTCCCCTCCCACAGAGGGGTACACAACGGAACCAGTAACAGAAGATCAGGGCCATGAGAGCAGTCCACCATCAGTAGGTGTGAATGAAGGTGGAACAGCCCCTCCCTCCTCCCTACACCAGACAGTCCCAACCTCCTACTTCCATCGCACCACTGCTGCTTCTAGTGATAAGGAGGAGGACAGTTCTCTTGCTACTAGAAGTACCATCACCGGGTCTTCTAATGGTGAGTTGAAGGATAGTTCTCTCAGCACGGATACTAACACAGAGGCCAGGGAGGCACGAGTTACTGCTACTACAGTAGAGAGTCGAGAAATCTCCACCACTAACCCTGATCCCGAGCGGGAACTAAGTTCCAACATCACGACAGAGATCAGAGGTCCAGTTTCAACAACAGAGGGTCGAGAGCTGGACTCTTCTGAACCACCTTCCACAGTGCACCAAGAAAGGGAACTGGTCACGACATCAGCTGATA
Organism: Hormiphora californensis; assembly: GCA_020137815.1. NCBI lineage: Eukaryota > Metazoa > Ctenophora > Tentaculata > Cydippida > Pleurobrachiidae > Hormiphora > Hormiphora californensis. The sequence goes on along the minus strand of CM035353.1, from coordinate 6,826,846 downwards.
GTGATCAACCCAAGGAAGTCGTTACCAGTGAAGATGGAGTTGTTGTGGTTACCATGGTTACCGATGATGGTGGTGGTGTTTTAGCGACAAGTCCCGATTGGAACAACCCCTGGGATGGAGAGGTATCGGATACAACTACTGATGCCAGACCTACCACAGAGAGTAAAACTACAGGTCTCAGGTCCACTGCTGCACGGGTTACCGAACAAATCAGAGATAGCTCCGAGGGACATGAATCAAGAGGTATGGAGACAGTGATCACTGATGATGATGTTGATGCAACTGGCCGCCCTGCAATCACAACATCTTACCATTACAAAACCCATTCTGGATCAGTTATACAAACGGGAAGTGGAAGTATCGGTGAGAGAGTGGTGACATTAAGTGATGCAGCCGATACATTTAGCACCGCCGGAGAGCAAGCAACATCTTACCATTATGAAACTCTTAGTCGGGGGGCAGTTAGGAGCAAGACACCTAGTGTTTCTGAGAAATGGGTGACACTGAGCAGTGAAGATTCAACCACTACTGATCCTTCAACAACTACTACTGGTAGACCTACCGATCCTTCAACCAGTTTCGAAACCCATCCATCTTTGACCACTGAAGTCCGAACCGATCCTTCAACCACTGAGCACCAAACTGCAGGTCCTTCAACCACTGAACACCATTCTGCAGGTCTTTCAACCACCGAACACCAAACTGCAGATCCTTCAACCACTGAACACCTTACTGCAGATCCTTCAACGACCAAGAGTCGCGAAACAACACCGTACCGAGCCACAATTCACAGCTCAACCGTTGAAAAAGAAACCACAAACCGACGACGACGCCCAGTCTCCAGTACCCTCCACACTAGACCGGGTGTTACTGTAACAGAAACTATCTCTGCAACACCTTCAGTCACACCAAGTGTCACAGAAGCACGGTTTAAAACTCTCAGTTCAGGGACGGAGGACCCCTCGACAATCAGTGGCGAAGTTTCAACTTCTTACCATTATAAGACTCTCAGCAAGGAGACGGCAAGTGCCACTATATGGGAACAGGAATCCGTGACACCAAGCTATCATTACAAAACTGAAATGGAACCTGCTACCAACTCAAAGCCAGCCGGTGAAACTGCAGATCTAACTACCGAATCTGAGCAAACTAGATCGGGAACTACTCAAATTACTCCTACTACTGGTGAAGTGGTATCTAAAGGTACTCCAAGCAGCACTATCTGGGTCAATGGGAAAACTGATGATATCCCTGATCAAGTGACTGAGAAAGTTGTGGTAACCATGGTAACAGAAGGAGTTGTAACCAATGGAAAAGAGTTCCCCACTGCAACAACTGGGTCACAATACGGTGTTGTATCGGACCCTACCGTCCAACCCACTATGGAGCTAATAACAGGCTCCTCTGGACCCCCTATTGATGAGGAGCTGGGCACGAGCAAACTCACCGAGATCATGTAGAGAATGTCGTAACTACTAAAGATGAAATGGATCCCAACTATACCGGAGTTGAAAGCTGTCACTGTGAATCTCTCTACTGAGCCTGAACCAACGTTGGAACTAATTACAGGGTCCACTGAATCAAACCACGTAGTGACTTTAGGACCAGATGGACTTGTCACCACTGATAAGGTAGTGACTGACAAGGTTACATCGTCAAAGGGTACAGACACCGGTAAAGAGGGTGATACAACGACAGGGGATTATGGAGATGATATCGTTCCACTAACTCTCCCTGAAGGTAATATGTTCACATAGTTCACCAATTATAATAGTAACCAATAAGTTAATTATGAAATGAGTTTTCAGTTCTAATTTGACCTATATTACAGTTACCGGGCCGAGTGATCCTCTTGCTACCTCCACGGCCCATCCCACCCCTACCAAGCCAACTCCCGGTCCAGTGGTTACATTACCAGCAGTCCACTCCGAGAAGGAGGAGGCGGATGAGGCCTCGACTACACTTGTCCTAGTACCCACCTCAGGTATTATACTACACTTGCAGCTGCAGATATCGGGTCCACATTTAACTGCAATCGCACCGTCATTTATAGGTTACTTTCTGAAATCAGTTCCATCCAACTTCATTTGCTTTGAGAAATTCCTACGTGTATGAGTTAGATTTACTGGGAATTTTTAACAAATTCATACATACTATGGGATGTTAAAATTGAAGGCTAGTTTGTATGGGTCCAGCAAATACTCTCTTTCCGTTTCCTCTCCCTCTCCTTTTCTTTCCCTCTCTTTCCGTTTCCTCTCCCTCTCCTTTTCTTTCCCTCTCCTCCCTCTCTTTCCCTCCCTCGCTTTCCCTCTCTTTCCGTTTCCTCTCCCTCTTCTTTTCTTTCCCTCTCTTTCCGCTTTCCCTCTCTTTCCCTCCCTTGCTTTCCCTCTCTACGAGTTTTCTTATATCGTCAAGCGTTGACAGATTTCCTGTGATTTCTCACCGGGTGCTACCTAGGGTGTGTGTTTTGTGAGCTTCCCAACAATCATCTCACACACACATGTACTGTAATATACCAGGAACCGACCGGACCAAGTAAACAACCAATCAGAGCTCGTAATTTAGGTCACATGACTGGTTTTCAGCCAATCAGGGACCAGTATTTCCTGATTCGATCGGTTCCTGATGTACTGTAATATGCGGTACGTACTGAAAACCTTAAATTCAAATTACCAACCGCCTCAAATCTTTTCAGAATCGCGGATGAGGCTGCAGCAGTGGCAGAGTCAACTGCAACCAAGGTCTTACACCAGTGACTTCCAATCCTCATCCTGGGGAAGTGACAGTAACTTTAACCGAATCTGAAAAACCAGTGACTGAGAAAGTGTGTGGGTAAACGAAGTGTGGTACCATGTAAGGAGAGTTGTAACCAATGGAAAAGAGTTCCCCACTGCAACAACTGGGTCACAATACAGTGATGTATCGGACCCTACCGTCCAACCCACTATGGAGCTAATAACAGGCTCCTCTGGACCCCCTATTGATGAGGAGCTGGCCACCAAAGTGGTGACTGAGAAAATGGTGACTGACAAACCAGTAACTGAAAAAGCAGTGACTGAGAAAATGGTGACTGAAAAAGTTGTCACTGACAAACCAGTGACTGAGAAAGTTTTGACTGAAAAAGTGGTGACTTTGGAAGTAGTGACTGAGAAACCAGTGACCGAGAAACCAGTGACTGAGAAAGTGACCACTGAAAAACAAGTGACTGAGAAACCAGTAACTGAGAAGGGAGTGACTGAGAAACCAGTGACTGAAAAACCAGTGACTGAAAAAGAGGTAACTGAAAAAGCAGTGACTGACAAAGCAGTGACCGAGAAGGGAGTGACTGAAAAAGCAGTGACTGACAAAGCAGTGACCGAGAAACCAGTGGCTGAGAAAGAGGTAACTGAAAAAGCAGTGACTGACAAAGCAGTGACCGAGAAGGGAGTGACTGAAAAAGCAGTGACTGAGAAACCAGTGACTGAGAAAGTGACCACTGAAAAACAAGTGACTGAAATAGCAGTGACTGACAAAGCAGTGACCGAGAAGGGAGTGACTGAAAAAGCAGTGACTGAGAAACCAGTGACTGAGAAAATGACCACTGAAAAACAAGTGACTGACAAAGCAGCGACTGAGAAAATGGTGACTGAAAAAGAGGTGAGTGAAAAACCAATGACCGAGAAGGGAGTGACTGAGAAACCGACAACCGAGAAAGTGATGACTGAAAAAGTGGTGACTGAAACAGCAGTAACCGAGAAACCAGTGACCGAGAAACCAGTGACTGAGAAAGTGACCACTGAAAAACAAGTGACTGAAAGAGAAATGACCGAGAAGGGGGTGACTGAAAAAGTGATCACTCAGAAACCAGTGACTGACAAAGCAGCGACTGAAAAAGAGGTGACTAAATTGATGACAGAAACTGTGGCAGGAAGCGATGGATTCAAATTAGCAACTGTTGAACCAAAAGTTATCACAGATGAAATGGAAGTCACCAAAAAACTTGAAGTTGAAACCACTGATAAGGAGGTGACTGAAAAATCAGCGACAGAGAAAGCAGTAATTGACAAAGTAGTGACTGAGAAAGCCACTGATAAGGCGGTGGTTGAAGTCACTGATAAACCTGAAGTTGAAGTCACTGATAAGCCTATGGTTGAAGTCACTGATAAATCTATGGTTGAAGTCACTGATAAGGCGGTGGTTGAGGTCACTGATAAGCCTGAAGTTGAAGTCACTGATAAACCTATGGTTGAAGTCACTGATAAGCCTATGGTAGAAGTCACTGATAAGGCTGTGGTTGAATTCACTGATAAGCCTATGGTTGAAGTCACTGATAAGGCGGTGGTTGAGGTCACTGATAAGCCTATGGTTGAAGTCACTGATAAGGCGGTGGTTGAAGTAACTGATAAACCTATGGTTGAAGTCACTGAAAAGCCTATGGTTGAAGTCACTGATAAACCTATGGTTGAAGTCACTGATAAGGCGGTGGTTGAAGTCACTGATAAGCCTATGGTTGAAGTCACTGATAAGCCTATGGTCGAAGTCACTGATAAGCCTGAAGTTGAAGTCACTGATAAGCCTATGGTTGAAGTCACTGTTAAGCCTATGGTTGAAGTCACTGATAAGGCGGTGGTTGAGGTCACTGATAAGCCTATGGTTGAAGTCACTGATAAGGCGGTGGTTGAAGTCACTGATAAGGCGGTGGTTGAAGTAACTGATAAACCTATGGTTGAAGTCACTGATAAGGCGGTGGTTGAAGTCACTGATAAGCCTATGGTTGAAGTCACTGATAAGGCGGTGGTTGAAGTCACTGATAAGGCGGTGGTTGAAGTAACTGATAAACCTATGGTTGAAGTCACTGATAAGGCGGTGGTTGAAGTCACTGATAAGCCTATGGTCGAAGTCACTGATAAGCCTGAAGTTGAAGTCACTGATAAGCCTATGGTTGAAGTCACTGATAAGCCTATGGTTGAAGTCACTGATAAGGCGGTGGTTGAGGTCACTGATAAGCCTATGGTTGAAGTCACTGATAAGGCGGTGGTTGATGTAACTGATAAACCTATGGTTGAAGTTACTGATAAGGCGGTGGTTGAAGTAACTGATAAACCTATGGTTGAAGTCACTGATAAACCTATGGTTGAAGTCACTTATAAGGCGGTGGTTGAAGTAACTGATAAACCTATGGTTGAAGTCACTGAAAAGCCTATGGTTGAAGTCACTGATAAGCCTATGGTTGAAGTCACTGATAAGGCGGTGGTTGAAGTAACTGATAAACCTATGGTTGAAGTCACTGATAAACCTATGGTTGAAGTCACTGATAAGGCGGTGGTTGAAGTAACTGATAAACCTATGGTTGAAGTCACTGATAAACCTATGGTTGAAGTCACTTATAAGGCGGTGGTTGAAGTAACTGATAAACCTATGGTTGAAGTCACTGAAAAGCCTATGGTTGAAGTCACTGATAAGCCTATGGTTGAAGTCACTGATAAGGCGGTAGTTGAAGTCACTGATAAGCCTATGGTCGAAGTCACTGATAAGCCTGAAGTTGAAGTCACTGATAAGCCTATGGTTGAAGTCACTGATAAGCCTATGGTTGAAGTCACTGATAAGGCGGTGGTTGAGGTCACTGATAAGCCTATGGTTGAAGTCACTGATAAGGCGGTGGTTGATGTAACTGATAAACCTATGGTTGAAGTCACTGATAAGGCGGTGGTTGAAGTAACTGATAAACCTATGGTTGAAGTCACTGATAAGGCGGTGGTTGAAGTCACTGATAAGCCTATGGTTGAAGTCACTGATAAGCCTGAAGTTGAAGCCACTGATAAGCCTGAAGTTGAAGTCACTGATAAGGCGGTGGTTGAGGTCACTGATAAGCCTATGGTTGAGGTCACTGATAAGCCTATGGTTGAAGTTACTGATAAGGCGGTGGTTGAAGTAACTGATAAACCTATGGTTGAAGTCACTGATAAGGCGGTGGTTGAAGTAACTGATAAACCTATGGTCGAAGTCTCTGATAAGGCGGTGGTTGAAGTAACTGATAAACCTATGGTTGAAGTCACTGATAAACCTATGGTTGAAGTCACTGATAAGCCTATGGTTGAAGTCACTGATAAGCCTATGGTTGAAGTCACTGATAAGCCTATGGTAGAAGTCACTGATAAGCCTATGGTTGAAGTCACTGATAAGGCTGTGGTTGAAGTCACTGATAAGCCTATGGTTGAAGTCACTGATAAGCCTATGGTTGAAGTCACTGATAAGCCTATGGTAGAAGTCACTGATAAGCCTATGGTTGAAGTCACTGATAAGGCTGTGGTTGAAGTCACTGATAAGCCTATGGTTGAAGTCACTGATAAACCTATGGTTGAAGTCACTGATAAGCCTATGGTTGAAGTCACTGATAAGCCTGAAGTTCAAGTCACTGATAAGCCTATGGTTGAAGTCACTGATAAGCCTATGGTTGAAGTCACTGATAAGCCTATTGTTGAAGTCACTGATAAGCCTATGGTTGAAGTCACTGATAAGCCTATGGTTGAAGTCACTGATAAGCCTATGGTTGAGGTCACTGATAAGCCTATCCCCATGGCAACAGAGGAATCTTCTGATGATATAATTGTGAACAACCCTGAAGAAGTGAAGGGCAGTGAGAAGGACGGCTCTGGGTTCCGTGTACATTTTAGTACTGGTTTAGTAAGTTTATTACTGTTATTTATAACACTTTGAGCGGTTGAGGACAGTTATGAAATAGAATTTGAAATTTGTTAATATTTATGATGGATTGATAGGTTTTGTATAAACATAAACTACCAGTGATAACTGGTATTATCATGCTTTCGTGTTTCTTCTATCTTCCCAATATGATGACAACACGTTTTGATCGACATTTGAAAAGGGATAAATAAGATGTTTACTAGAATCTAACAAAGATAGATAGTCACGGTGTCCCTTAAGGAGGTGAAACCTCGACTAGATAAAGTTTTTTGGAGACCGGACCTAGGTTACGTATTTTTGACCGAGGAATCCGAAAAACATAAAATTAAAATCGAAAACGTAGCGGTTTTTGCGTAAAACGGCAAAAACTATCATTTTTCAGCGATTTTCGACTTTTTACGCTTTCTAGAGATTTTAAAAATATTTCCTTACAAGATATGATCTTGTGCTTCTAGACTAATAAAAGACAATCAATTTGCTACAAATTGGTCCCGGGTTTGTGTGATTTGGTTAAAAGCTCTCTTTACTGTGGCCCATCAAAGATAGCCACTCTGCAAATACGTTTTTGGCTCCTGTGGCCGCAGATGTAAACCAAAAGAAGATTTATTATACACCAAAATTTGCGTCTTCTCAAGGCGAATAACCTGGTTTTTACGAAATTTGATTTCATGCAGGCGTTCAAAAATTACAGCCAAAAAACTGGTACAGTGGATTTCGGAAATACCCCTACTTCAACAAACCCTAATCCAGATAAGATTTCGAAAAATATACATCTTCATACATGAAAATGAAGCTCAGACAAATGCCAATGTGATGCAAAAAACGGGAAGTGTGTAACTTATTTCGTTTAGAAGCTATAGCGAAAATAAAAGTGCTTGTATTTGCCTTGAAAACACCCTCTAAAAACCATACTTTCAGACAATTTCTGACAATTTCAAACAAATTCTGTCCACAGGGGGCTAAGTTGGTGCACTGGAGGTGACATTTTATTCGTATTGCATTTTTAGACAGATTTGCTATTTTTTAGGGCTTTTAGAGGATGTTTTCAAGGCAAATACAAGCACTTTTATTTTCGCTATAGCTTCTAAACGAAATAAGTTACACACTTCCCGTTTTTTGCATCACATTGGCATTTGTCTGAGCTTCATTTTCATGTATGAAGATGTATATTTTTCGAAATCTTATCTGGATTAGGGTTTGTTGAAGTAGGGGTATTTCCGAAATCCACTGTACCAGTTTTTCGGCTGTAATTTTTGAACGCCTGCATGAAATCAAATTTCGTAAAAACCAGGTTATTCGCCTTGAGAAGACGCAAATTTTGGTGTATAATAAATCTTCTTTTGGTTTACATCTGCGGCCACAGGAGCCAAAAACGTATTTGCAGAGTGGCTATCTTTGATGGGCCACAGTAAAGAGAGCTTTTAACCAAATCACACAAACCCGGGACCAATTTGTAGCAAATCGATTGTATTTTATTAGTCTAGAAGCACAAGATCATATCTTGTAAGGAAATATTTTTAAAATCTCTAGAAAGCGTAAAAAGTCGAAAATCGCTGAAAAATGACAGTTTTTGCCGTTTTACGCAAAAACCGCTACGTTTTCGATTTTAATTTTATGTTTTTCGGATTCCTCGGTCAAAAATACGTAACCTAGGTCCGGTCTCCAAAAAACTTTATCTAGTCGAGGTTTCACCTCCTTAAGGGACACCGTGTAGTGGTTTCAAGCCGCGTGGGATCATCCTTTCTTACATTAAATCTTAGCGTTATATTGTATAAACTGCAGCACTATAATAATACTGCCGATTGCAGAACACAATTATGTCGATGACTCATTGACTCAATGAAAGATGCATCTAGATGAACAATGAACAATTGGTAAAATATGGACAAATAAATAGGACTTTTTTACTTTTACGGACAACGCTTTTTCGTTTATACATAATTTGATGAATATTTTATAATAAATTAACTCTTGAGCTTTACCCATAAATTACTGTGTCTTTATACCCCTTGGCCCAATTTTAAATATAATTCATAGTATTTCCGATTTGTCTATCACAGATTTACACCTTCATAAAATAGGGTGTGAAAAAACGATGAATGTGTTAAAAATAACATAAACCAACCAAGGTCTCCCTATATCTATTGTCTAACTTTGCAACAGCCGCACACCTGGCAACAGTCAACGCCCCCCTGATTTGGTATAAAAGGGTCACTATGGTAGATATTTTAACTATTCCACTGGACATCCATCTACCAACTAATAATGAAGTACTTTGCTGTTATCTTTGCCGCCTGTATGGCCCTCTCTTTCTCCCTCCCTCCCCCTCCCCTGCACGTGGAGGAGAGGCAGATGGACATCATTAACATGATCATCAACATGCTGAAGGGATTCCTGTGCAACTCTGAGGTCGAGGTATGTAATAGAGGGTGATTTCATTGAATATTCCCTGAGTTAAGTGCCGTTGTCACAACGCGGCCTGCACTTTCCCAAAATCATTTGATCCGATATTTTGGCACTGTGTTTATATCCTGGTCACGCCCGGTTTACAGAACTGTGACACTTGTTAATCCCTTATTCCCCCTCCTATAGGTTGAGGAGAGGCAGATGGACATCATCAACATGATCATCAACATGGCCAAGCAGTTCCTCTGCAACGATATGTAGATATCTCTGCAACTCCATCACTGCGGCCGTGGTAACCATGGTAGCCATGGCAACTCGTAGACATGACGTGTCTCAATTGAAGAAGACCTAATCGCTGGTTGATGATTGATGTAACAGCAACTCCATGACTATTTGATTTTGTTCATTCTTATTTGAGTTTACCAGATCAAACCAAAAACAGTTGTATTCTTCAATCTTCTGTCTGTCTGTCTGTCTGTCTGTCTGTCTGTCTGTCTGTCTGTCTGTCTGTCTGTCTGTCTGTCTGTCTGTCTGTCTGTCTGTCTGTCTGTCTGTCTGTCTGTCTGTCTGTCTGTCTGTCTGTCTGTCTGTCTGTCTGTCTGTCTGTCTGTCTGTCTGTCTGTCTGTCTGTCTGTCTGTCTGTCTGTCTGTCTGTCTGTCTGTCTGTCTGTCTGTCTGTCTGTCTGTCTGTCTGTCTGTCTGTCTGTCTGTCTGTCTGTCTGTCTGTCTGTCTGTCTGTCTGTCTGTCTGTCTGTCTGTCTGTCTGTCTGTCTGTCTGTCTGTCTGTCTGTCTGTCTGTCTGTCTGTCTGTCTGTCTGTCTGTCTGTCTGTCTGTCTGTCTGTCTGTCTGTCTGTCTGTCTGTCTGTCTGTCTGTCTGTCTGTCTGTCTGTCTGTCTGTCTGTCTGTCTGTCTGTCTGTCTGTCTGTCTGTCTGTCTGTCTGTCTGTCTGTCTGTCTGTCTGTCTGTCTGTCTGTCTGTCTGTCTGTCTGTCTGTCTGTCTGTCTGTCTGTCTGTCTGTCTGTCTGTCTGTCTGTCTGTCTGTCTGTCTGTCTGTCTGTCTGTCTGTCTGTCTGTCTGTCTGTCTGTCTGCCTGTCTGTCTGTCTGTCTGTCTGTCTGTCTGTCTGGAAAATAACTATTATGGCCTGGTACGCGATGCACAAATGAAGGACCAACCAACCAACAAATGAAGGATGCGCGATACCGACTTGCGCTCAAAATTTGAAACTATGACGCAAATTTGAGCCGCGCGCATAGCGCGCATAAACAATATTAATTTTGAAACGCAAACAATACAAAGTTCAACAAACAAATCGGGTTTTGTTAAAAAATCGAACCAAATTCCGAAAGAGGGAAAACGGAAAACCCAAAAATGTTCAGCCTTCCGCGTATTGAATGGGTAGCCCCTGGACACCCCTGTAAGGGCCTCAGTGAGGGGTTTTAACCCAACTTCCCTTGATTGGGGCTTTAACCCCTGGCCCCGTCCACAGAAGGGCGAGCACGGCTGACGGTGGTCCTCCGTCGACCGCACAGCGCCACACAAAGCGTTGTCCACGAAGTCCAAGACGCGCCAATATGTCAGGGGACTACTGCGTACGTCGTGGACAACGCTTTGGTTTACGCTGTATGTGGGCAGCCAAATGCCAATATGACGGCGCACCAGTCACCGCTGAGAAACTGTAAAGCCATGCAGTGCCTCCGGCCCCGATGCAGGTTTTCTCTCATTTTTTCTCTTGTTGTCAAAGCTTAAAGGAGTTTGAGCTGATTTTCAAAAGTTCATTTATCTGCTTTGTCCAGAACTCTGCAGTAAGATTCTCCAAACTCACATACCGAGGGCCGAGGCACACCAGCACTTCGCTTGGTTTGTGCAGTCCAGTACTCCACTAACTTCATGGTCTTGATTTGCTCGACGTAAATTTTAAACGTTCACAATTTTATGCAGAATTATGAATTGATGAAAAGAATATTAGAACAGCTTTTAATTCTCCTTCTACTGTCAACAGCTGTCAACTCTAATAGTACAGGTATAACAGACCGGGATGCTCAGGAATAATGATGGTATAACTTGAGGTCATATAATATATTTGTTACCTGCCCGCCTGTCCTATATAATTGACCGTTCTCTACCCTCCCAGATTGTGATACCGATTGTCCATGTGACGACAACTGCCCCTGTGACGATCACTGTGGCAGCAAGTGCAACACTGCAGGCTCCTATTGGAATGGGGTCAACTGCGTAACATGTCCTGCAGGATACATGTAGGTGTTGCCATGGGTTCTACGGGGGGGGGGGGGGGGGGGGTAACCATGGTGACAAATGGTGTCAGTGTTGCCAGGGGTTCTACCCCAAAATAAATGTGGGAGCTGCTAATTCATTCACCAAGTTTAAAACACGCCAAATCTGGAAACTGGTTGAATACAAATACACACACATAACACACACAAATAACACAAGCACATCTTCATGCCATGCAACACCCCTCTAACTCTCTACCAACTGTACTCGACCACTGGTTCGCTGTTTAGTGCTTATAAACGACTCCTTAAAGTTTTTAGGGGTGGTATGATGGTAGAAACAACCGTCATACGGGGGACTTGTACTAAGCACATTGTTTCCACTGAAAACATGTCCATTTTTAATCGGTTTAACCGGCCCTCCGGTGGTATTTTTCAAATTATAAATCAACCAACCTGAGTAGCCATCCTCGGGCCGGAAGGGCACCCTGTGAACTTTTCGTGGTAGCTGCATCATGCGCTCAACAACATCACGGGATATAATATACCCGCCACCACTGCAATATGTCCAATGTGGGAACCCGTGGAAACCACCATAGCCCATCGCACAGTTGCCAGTGTAAAGGCTCCTCCGGGGCTGCGCCTTCAATAGATTAATTAAGTATGGTAAATTGACCATGATATCATCATCTGTTTTGATCGCATACGAGTAGTTAAAAAGTGCTAAACTCTGTTGGAAGCCCCAGATGACCTTGTACTTGAGCACCGTTCTATGCTCATCCAGCCCCGTTATCATGAATAAATCACCATGTTCCTCCGCCTCATTCCTCACCCGTTCCTTCGTCTCCTCGTCCTCTCCCTGTTCTGTTTCAGCCACAATGAACATCACCCTGAACTTTTTAAAATACTCTTCCTCTTCTGGGGTGTAAGTTGTGATATTGTCATCACCGATCCCTGTATTGTTAAGACTGGTAGTGCTGTTACTAGTGTTGTTGTTACTAGTACTGTTACTGTTGTTGTTACTAGTGCTGTTGGTATTGTTTTGGGCGGCTCCCCACGCAGTAGTGTTCATCCACGTGGCCCTAATCGCATCCCGTATCTCCCAATGCTTTGCCAACGTTGGGATAACAAACACAAAGAAGACATCCTCCTTGACACCGTGATCCAAGTGACTAACGTTCAGGCCGATAGTTGAACTGGTGCCGGATTCCATTGATCGAGGCATTATACACGTTACCAGGAAGATGATTGCTGTGCTGGCTATTGTTACCATCATGAGTTGTTGGGATCTGTCTACTAGGTTCATTATGCTGAGCTGCTGTGGAGATATTAAATAAGGAGTAGTTCAAACATGTAACGAACAGAGTACACAAACAAACAATGATGCCTGCTGAGCTGCTGTGAAAATAAGGAATAGTTCAAACATCTAAGTACAACAAACAGAGTACCCAAGGAAAGTAGGACGATACAATTTACCACCTTGCCTCTAAATAGAGTAAAACAACAAACAATGATGGAAAAGCTTTATCTCCTAGTATAAGAGAGAAAGAATAAGCGAAAGAGGTCTAAGAAACTTGATATTTGACTGGTTGTGAAACGGCTGCTTGAATGGTAGACACACCACACCAAATAACGACAAAATACCAATGATCACAGCTCAGTACAATTACAGTACATGGTCCTCACTCTACTAAATTGTGAAGGGACGGTACCAATCATAGGATCAGGTGACGACATCACTCTCTGCTAATTGTGGTCGTGTACGTGTAGCGGAGAGAGCAAAGATCAACAGGTGGAGAGAAAAATACTGGCTAAAATACGAACATCAATTGTAAAACAACAAACAATAATGGTACACAACCTCTTAGAAACTAGATAGTTGTGTACTCTATGTGAACTGTGAAAAGTATAATTGAGGTGCAGCCCACACCACACCACATCACTGCAAAGTAGACCAATGATAAATTCACAGCTAGGCTCAGTTCATAATAGGATCAGGTGTCATCATAGAAGCAACTGTACAACTCCAAGGTGATAGAACACGGCAGTGTTTACAAGGTCATGTAGAAACTGTAAAAGACGGAACACGGCAGTGTTTACAATGTGATAGAGACTATAAAAGACGGAACACGGCAGTGTTTACAAGGTCATGTAGATACTGTAAAAGAGGGAACACGGCAGTGTTTAGTGTGTTTACAATGTGAGACGATCCTCTACGTGTACATAGAAACAACTCTGAGGGGTGGCCGCATTGAATATTGGCTTATCTTTTGTGTTTCTCACCTGACCCAGGCTGTATTATAGAGATACAGGATTAAACGGTGTACAACCACATGTGCCACTAAAAAATATTGCCAGTAGATGGCATAATCGTTGTTCCAGACGAATGTTATAGTTTCCGACATATTAGTTTCCATAATTGTAGTTCTTTCAATACGATTCAATGAGGTTGATGGGTGAGAGGCTTTCAAGCGTGAGGAGGTGTTTCTTCAACTTCCAGAGGATTGTACTGCAGTGGAGGCTTTGATGATTTGCGACAGTGCGTTATCGATCCTATCCTCCCCACGCAAGACCGAAGGCCCGGTGCGGCTACGTGAGAGATGTTACAGTCCGTGCCTGACACGATAGAAGGAGTGGTGAGGAAGCTGGTATCGAGGAGAAAACAGTTCAGAGTGTTTAGCTCTAGAGAGAGAGAGTGAAAGGATGTTCGAGACGCCCTGAGGTCTGAGGAAGAGGAGAGATCAGAGCTTGGGAATCTAAAATACAACTCAGCCCGCTCTGACGCTGAACAGTGAACAGTGCCAGTTGGATTAGCTGGCCCTATATCTTTGTTTCTCCAGTCTTGCTGGTTTACTAGTGGTGGTGTAGTTGGAGGTTTGTTACTTTGGGCGGATAGTGAACTGGAAGTACACAATGTCCTTTGTCCCCTTCTCTCTCTCTCACAGCAATCTTATTACTAGGAATTTAATTCGTTGCTATAGTAACGGTAATAACTGATTGGATTCCCTAGATTTGCCCATTAGTTCCAACCTTACTTCTTGAGAGTAGACTCTATTCTTTCTGTGTTTGTTCTGTTTTCTCTATCTCTCACTACCTTTCTCTCTCTCTCTCTCTCTCTCTCTCTCTCTCTCTCTCTCTCTCTCCTCTCTCTCTCTCTCTCTCTCTCTCTCTCTCTCTCTCTCTCTCTCTCTCTCTCTCTCTCTCACTCTCTCCCTCTCTCTCCCTCTCTCTCTTCCCTCTACCCTCTCTCTCTTCTCACCCTTTTCACCTCTTATCCCCCACTATTATATATCTTCCTCTCACCTAACACACAGTGGATGATGCTGCCGCCCACAGTACACAAGCTATTGCCCACCCGTATACCGCTTAAGTCGTTACGAATCTCTACGGTTGCCATAGTAACAACAAGCCACGAAATAGATGGAGATATAGAGAGCGACACAGAGAGAAAGAAAAAAGGAAGGAAAGAAAGACAAATGGTAAACACACATTCTTTGATTCACGTCGGATAATAATTATGGGTTTAATGCAAAAGTGATTGGGGGTTTTGAGGGAGAGCCGATGTAGCATCAACATATTAGGCTGTCCAGTATTGATTGTCGTTGTGCTTTTATCGAAAAATGGTTTGAGATAGAGCAAAATGGACTTCACCACCGTTTTTCTCATGCGATTTTAGATCGGAATATGATGCCTGATACTGGTATTTGGTTGTTCTCGGTTCCCACTAGGCTATTTCCTCTACGCCACTCTTTTTGCTGCTGCACGGGGTTACCAATGTTTTTTAAACGCTACTGGAAGAAAATTGGTACGGTTTCTTCAGCTCCCGTAGTGCTCAATCGATAGACAATCGTCTAAGGATGAGATATGTATGCGATTTGGGTCTCTAAGTGTTCACTTATAACCTCCAGAACAGTAATGTATCATGAAAAAGCGAAAAAGTGCATACAAAAGCTGGCCCGTTTTTGAAAACGTCAATTAGTCACTTTAAAAGTCAACCAATCACATAATTGGCTTCACTACGTCTTAGAGCTTACTTAGAACTATCTTTTACTGCAAATTTTTTTTATTACAAGTCAATCCTGATGAGACCCGGAAGTAAAAGTTTCTAATTTTTACCAAATCTTTTTGGAGGCACATTGCTCAGTGACAAAATAAAGATAGGATATTTTATTACATCTTAAACGATAGATAATTGTCCAATGAACAAGCTTGATGCAACAAAACATCACTCATGTACCATTTTTAAGAAGTACAGCAGTTCTGGTGCTAAAACTCGAAAATCGCGATTTTTCATATGCAGCGTCAACAAGAGTGGGGTAGAGAAAATAGCCTGCTGGGAACCAAGAACAAGCACATACCGATACCGGGCATCTTGTTCCGATCCAAAATCGCATGAGAAAAACGGTGGTGAAGTCCATTTTGCTCTATCTCAAACCATTGTCTCATAAAAGCCCAACGACAATCAATACTGGACAGCCTAATATTATAATATGGCAAGCATTACTGTGTGTAAGAAGTGTCGATGTTTGACTTTATCGATTGGATTCGTACATGACATGATTTAGATTGGATCCCAATGATATGATGTCATAGATGTAATAGATGTAAGGAGGGAAAGATTCCAGCAGCGGGAAAATGTTGCTGTTCATATTCTGTTAGGTTCAGAGTTCAGACAGATCATGATGTTCCCAAGTTTTAAATCGCCTCGTTGAAGCACAAGAATTACAGTTCATGGGGACATGCAGTGTCATATGTTCCCTAATTTAGGGCACCATTTAGTCTCCATCTGACTGTCATAGTTCGCTTTATTTCGTGTCTTATGAGGGAGGATGAACTGTTCTGTTTTGTTAACTTTCATTTCCAATTAGCATATTAAGAACTTTTATTTCTGTTTGAAGACTTGAGAAAGGATTTACAGGACGTTGCTGCGTGAAAACTGAAAACACTGACGACATCAAAGTTCATTTTACTCCACTTTCTCACCCACATTCTCTCTCTCTCTCTCTCTAACTATCTCTCTCTCTCTATCTCTCTCTCTCCCTCTCTCTATCTCTCCTTCAGCCACCCGTAATGGGGGACAGTAAAGAACAATTGAGTTATGTGATTCACATGTGACCTCCCATAAAAAGTCGAAACTTTCATAGTTGCGGGGGCGGGCTCCATGGCTAGAATCATTCCTAGGGGGTGCATAATAGAATCATAATAGGATGAGTCCAGGTTCTTTATGAGGGATAGATAGAGAGGAAGAAAGAGGGAGGGAGAAAGAGAGACTCTTCCATTGGTTAGCAGGCAACATTGGAAACACCCCTCCTCCTCCTTCCACCTCCCCCTTCTCACTTCGTCTTCGTCTTCTTCTTCTTCTTCTTCTTCCTCTTCTTCTTCCTCTTCTTCTTCTTCTTTGAGTGACAGGTTGGAGGACCCTAAAGACTGTCGAGACCGTAAAGTCATTTCGAATTTAGTGAGTGCTCGTGAATGAGAGTCCCCCGAATACACACCCTGTATATATTGGGTTCTCTAGCTGGCATCCTATTACAAATCAGTACTCACTATAAAGTACCAAATACACTTCTATTGATATACGAACACCCCCCCCCCCCCCCCCCCCCCCCGTATTTAATGTCTACATCGCCCAGATCCAAACATGAGAGTTGTTTCCTCGGGTCCTCCCCCCCCCCCGCCAGATAACATATTTTCACACGATCTCCTTCTATCTACCATCTCACATTTCACTGTTGGAAAATAATGATATGGCAGCTCCATTATACGATTATTTGTGTGTGTGTGTGTGTGGCTCTAGGTTATAGCGTACCAAACTCTGCCGCACGACAGAACGGTGTTGCAACCTGTCATAAAGTCTGTGGTCTGTATGAAAGATAGTAGCTAAAATATCACGCTCAAAATTACACCAAAATCAAACAAAATTTCTCTGATATTCTAACTGTTTGTGGTCTGTATTCGGGCACTCTCACGCAAGCTTTATGTCCTGTCAGCTTCTGAGTCTGGAACAAGGTAACGTTTTGCCTTTGAGAGAGTCTTGAGTTTGGTTTAGTCTGGGTCAAGGTAACGTTTTGCCTTTGAGAGTGTCTTGAGTTTAGTTTGTTCTCACTATTATTATTAGTTATTGTTAGATATACTTCCCCTAACAGCAATCACAACATCTTCCTCCCTCAGGTGTACCGGTAACGGTGACAAAACCTCCTGCCCTGCGGGGAAATATTCGCCCTCAACTGGAGCCGCCTCCTGTGATGTATGTAACGCGCGGCCACCCTCCCCTAACTGAGACCGCGCGATCCTTAAATTTGTCTGCTCTGAATGCACGTGCGCGCGTCGTTTGTGGAGGCCAAGGAGAGTCTGTGACAGAAAGGAAGTTGGAAATGGCGGGAAACATGTAACAGGCTCTTTGTAACAAGCTCTTGTTGTTACAGACATGTGATGATGGTACCTACTCGATGGGTGAAGCGGTGGTATGTGTCTCATGTGATGCGGGGTATACGTGCACTAGCACGGGGATTGACGATACCTGTGGACCTGGGGAATATTCCCCTGCAGGTATATAATATCAGAGAGGGAGGGGGGGGGGGCTACATTGGATATTCGTTAGTTTTGAGTGTGTTATGGGTCTTACTAGGGTGTTATGTAATTTGATATATGTGGATGTCCCATGACAGACTGCGTATTCACGGTATTGAGACTATCATCTCATTCATGCTTAACTCTATGTTAATTAGGTGAAGTGGTGTGTACGGATTGCCCTATCAACTACTATACTGCAGTGTCTGCTTCTGGCAGCTGCACCAAATGTCCGGACGGGTATTATACTACTGTCACAGGTTAGTTATAACATCACTGTCTGCCGCCCCATCTGAGAATAAAAACGGGGTCTGGCACAGATCTGAGAATTGAGAACCAAACCGCCAGACAGTTCAAGTGGCACTCATGATAGTAATACTTGCCTAGCTAAACCCTCTTTCGCGGGTTTGAACAAAACAAAGTAATACCTATTATCTGACAAATTACTGAACTTCTTCTGTTCCTTGACCCAACACGATCCAACTAAGCAAACTCCAATTCCCTTCGCAACTTAATTATACACACTTCACAAATTATTCACCCTAATTCATTCACCCATTCATTTTGCTAGGTTCAGAAAACTGTACCATGTGTCCGGAAGGTCACATGTGTATTGATGGTACAGTGGTACCATGTACCGAGGGAGAAATTGTCCTTCTTAATGTGTGCGAGCCATGTCCCAACGGTACCTTTCTGGCTGAAAACGGTGAGAGTTTTGTGCCCCAACTTGTGTTGTGTTCAGCTGCTGAATTGTGTTGCCATTTTCAGTTGTTAGCCATGAATAAACCATGTCATATAGCTTGTATCTGCTTCTCGTTTTTCCATGCTGTGATTTAAAGCCAGTTTTCAGTTTTGGTTTTCGCTTTACCTGTCTTTGTACGAATAGCAATCGTCTCCAATGATTACCCCTCATATAACCTCATGATTACCTCATTGTTACTCCACTGCAGATACCTCCACCTGTACCTCCTGTGATGCCGGATCCTACTGCACCTACGGTATCTCCACCCCCTGCCCTCCCGGCTCGGTCTCCCTAGAGGGTGCTGCCCAGTGTACCCCCTGCCCCACCACCACCACGGCAGGAATTGCAGAGTGTCTGCCATGCCCTGCAGGTTCCAGTTGTAACGGATCATCCATCCTCAACACCCTGTACGGAGGGAAGTTACGGGTGGGCGGGTGTCTGTCAGGTCTGCCCTAATGGCACGTACACTGATACACCCGGAGAGGAGGCGTGTATACCGTGCCAGGCAGGATATGAGTGTTACCATGGCGACCGATCTCCCTGTGATCCAGGGTTGTTTGCGGAGGGATTTGCGGTGGCTTGTGTGGAGTGTCCACCGGGCAGATACACAGATACCCCGGGTAGTGGGAGCTGTAGGGATTGCCCAATGGGCAGTGAGTGTAATGGGACTGCAGTAGTGCCCTGCCCTCCTGGGACCGTGGGAAAATGGGGCGTTTGTGTGGAGTGTGGAAATGGAACGTTTGCCAACGAATCAGGTATTATACATGGTGTTATTAACTTATAAACTAACTTCGAATAGGGAACCAGTAGGAAATAAGTAGTATTATATTGCTGACTATGTAATCTTGAGTGGAATAATGATATACCTGTCTAGGTTTGGGAGAGTGTTTGGTGTGTGAGGCAGGATATAGTTGTACTTCTTTTAGTACCTCTCCATGTTCCCCCGGTTTCTTCTCCCGTGAGGGTGCGGGAGTCTGTCTTCCTTGTTCTCCCGGAACTTTTACCCCTCATTTCGGTAACCAACTTGTTTCTGCTGTTTTTTACAAACTTTTTGCTCCAGTTGCTTTTAAAAGCCGTATGTGTACATTTTTGATAGTACAGCACCCGGAACATCATCAGCTAACTCTCTTTGCCCAGTACTATAATAGTTGTTATTCGCCAACATCTGCTATGCTATTTGTGTATTGTTGTTTAGCCAACTGCAGTGATCGCTACTGGAATGCTTGGGAAGAAGCACGTGTCTGCTCTGTCGAACCCTGCCAGAGCATAGATTGAGCTAAAGAAGCATCTGTAAACAGCTGATCACGACCAAGTTGTAACCTCTAGGAAGCGAGGAATGTGCAGTCTGCCAACCTGGATCAGCCTGCCCGGGAAATTCAACCAGTTCCCAATGTCCACTTGGTTATTTTTCTATTGGGGCCCAGGAAACTTGTTCTTTATGTCCTCGTGGATCATATACCAACAAAACTGGTAAGTGCAGCACCTCACCACAGATATTGTGCGATATACTGTGACTGATATCTTCCAATTACATGACAGGCTCCAGTGAATGTGTTTTATGTCCTGTTGGACATGAGTGTCCTAAGCCCGGAACCGAAAATCCCGCACCTTGCGATGAAGGCTATTACAGCCCTGAACTTGGATTATTGGTGTGCCTGCATTGTCCAACTGGATACTACGGTACAGTGCTAAAAATGATGTTTGTGTCATTGTGAAATCAAAAGAAAAAAATTTACCTTTGCAAAATTACATGGCCGTTTTTAATCACTATCATTTTATAGGAAACACTGAAGGAGCAACAGAATGTAAGGAATGTGAACCTGGGTTCGCCTGTTCTGGAGGCGATGACAGAGTTGAGTGTGAAGCGGGCACTGTCAGCCCGGGTGGTAGTGGAAACTGTACTGTTTGTACCATCGGTACTTATTCACTTGATGAAGGAGCAACAGAATGTAAGGAATGTGAACCTGGGTTTGCCTGTTCTGGAGGAGATAACAGAATTGAATGTGAAGCGGGCACTGTCAGCCCGGGTGGTAGCGGTACATGTAAGGCTTGTACCATTGGTACTTATTCACTTGAAAAAGGAGCAGCAGAATGTAAGGAATGTGAACCTGGGTTTTCCTGTTCTGGAGGCGATGACAGAGTTGAATGTGAAGCGGGCACTGTAAGCCCGGGTGGTAGTAAAAATTGTACGGCTTGTACCATCGGTACTTATTCACTTGATGAAGGAGCAACCGAATGTAAGGAATGTGATGCAGGCTTCTCCTGTTCTGGAGGCGATGACAGAGTTGAATGTGAAGCAGGCACTGTCAGCCCGGGTGGTAGTGGTACATGTACATCTTGTACCATCGGTAATTATTCACTTGATAAAGGAGCAACAGAATGTAAGGAATGTGAACCTGGGTTCGCCTGTTCTGGAGGCAATGACAGAGTTGAGTGTGAAGTGGGCACTGTAAGCCCGGGTGGTAGTGGTACATGTACATCTTGTACAATCGGTACTTATTCACTTGATAAAGGAGCAGCAGAATGTAAGGAATGTGAACCTGGGTTCGCCTGTTCTGGAGGCGATGACAGAGTTGAATGTGAAGCAGGCACTGTCAGCCCGGGCGGTAGTGGTACATGTACATCTTGTACAATCGGTACTTATTCACTTGATGAAGGAGCAACAGAATGTAAGGAATGTGAACCTGGGTTCGCTTGTTCTGGAGGCGATGACAGAATTGAATGTGAAGCGGGCACTGTCAGCCCGGGTGGTAGTGGTACATGTACGGCTTGTACTATCGGTACTTATTCACTTGATAAAGGAGCAGCAGAATGTAAGGAATGTGAACCTGGGTTCGCCTGTTCTGGAGGCGATGACAAAGTTGAATGTGAAGCGGGCACTGTAAGCCCGGGTGGTAGTGGTACATGTACGGCTTGTACCATCGGTACTTATTCACTTGATGAAGGAGCAGCAGAATGTAAGGAATGTGAAGCAGGGTTCTCCTGTTCTGGAGGCGATGACAGAGTTGAATGTGAAGCGGGCACTGTAAGCCCAGGTGGTAGTGGAAACTGTACTGCTTGTACGATCGGTACTTATTCACTTGATAAAGAAGCAACAGAATGTAAGGAATGTGAACCTGGGTTCGCATGTTCTGGAGGCGATGGCCGAGTTGAATGTGAAGCAGGCACTGTCAGCCCGGGTGGTAGTGGTACATGTACATCTTGTACCATCGGTACTTATTCACTTGATAAAGGAGCGGCAGAATGTAAGGAATGTGAAGCAGGCTTCTCCTGTTCTGGAGGTGATGACAGAGTAGAGTGTGAAGCGGGCACTGTCAGCCCAGGTGGTAGTGGTACATGTACGGCTTGTACCATCGGTACTTATTCACTTGAAAAAGGAGCAGCAGAATGTAAGGAATGTGAACCTGGGTTCTCCTGTTCTGGAGGCGATGACAGAGTTGAGTGTGAAGCGGGCACTGTCAGCCCGGGTGGTAGTGGAAACTGTACGGCTTGTACCATCGGTACTTATTCACTCGATGAAGGAGCAGCAGAATGTAAGGAATGTGAACCTGGGTTTTCCTGTTCTGGAGGCGATGACAAAGTTGAATGTGAAGCGGGTACTGTAAGCCCGGGTGGTAGTGGTACATGTACTGCTTGTACCATTGGTACTTATTCACTTGAAAAAGGAGCAGCAGAATGTAAGGAATGTGAACCTGGGTTCTCCTGTTCTGGAGGCGATGGCAGAGTTGAGTGTGAAGCGGGCACTGTAAGCCCGGGTGGTAGTGGTACATGTACTGCTTGTACCATTGGTACTTATTCACTTGATGAAGGAGCAGCAGAATGTAAGGAATGTGAACCTGGGTTTGCCTGTTCTGGTGGTGATGACAGAGTTGAATGTGAAGCGGGTACTAGTAGCCCGGGTGATAGTGGCAACTGTACGGCTTGTACCATCGGTACTTATTCACTTGATAAAGGAGCAACAGAATGTAAGCAATGTGAACCTGGGTTCGCCTGTTCTGGAGGCGATGACAGAGTTGAATGTGAAGCGGGTACTAGTAGCCCGGGTGATAGTGGCAACTGTACGGCTTGTACCATCGGTACTTATTCACTTGATAAAGGAGCGGCAGAATGTAAGGAATGTGAAGCAGGCTTCTCCTGTTCTGGAGGTGATGACAGAGTAGAGTGTGAAGCGGGCACTGTCGGCCCAGGTGGTAGTGGTACATGTACGGCTTGTACCATCGGTACTTATTCACTTGAAAAAGGAGCAGCAGAATGTAAGGAATGTGAACCTGGGTTCTCCTGTTCTGGAGGCGATGACAGAGTAGAGTGTGAAGCGGGCACTGTCAGCCCGGGTGGTAGTGGAAACTGTACTGCTTGTACCATCGGTACTTATTCACTTGATGAAGGAGCAACAGAATGTAAGGAATGTGAACCTGGGTTCTCCTGTTCTGGAGGCGATGACAGAGTTGAGTGTGAAGCGGGCACTGTCAGCCCAGGTGGTAGTGGAAACTGTACGGCTTGTACCATCGGTACTTATTCACTCGATGAAGGAGCAGCAGAATGTAAGGAATGTGAACCTGGGTTTTCCTGTTCTGGAGGCGATGACAGAGTTGAATGTGAAGCGGGTACTAGTAGCCCGGGTGATAGTGGAAACTGTACGGCTTGTACCATCGGTACTTATTCACTCGATGAAGGAGCAGCAGAATGTAAGGAATGTGAACCTGGTTTTTCCTGTTCTGGAGGCGATGACAGAGTTGAATGTGAAGCGGGCACTGTCAGCCCGGGTGGTAGTGGTACATGTACGGCTTGTACCATTGGTACTTATTCACTTGATGAAGGAGCAGCAGAATGTAAGGAATGTGAACCTGGGCTTGCCTGTTCTGGAGGCAATGACAGAATTGAGTGTGAAGCGGGTACTGTAAGCCCAGGTGGAAGTGGGAACTGTACTGTTTGTAGCCGAGGAACGTACAGTGAAGAGGGTGCCAGCAACTGTACTATTTGTCCTCAAGGGTAAGAAAATAAGCACATGCAGCTGATACTGGATATTTGAAGATTTTACCGCTAGTTATTAGTATGTTCCTTCTCTGGAATTAGTGCTGCTACCAACTACTACATACTTAGTAAATTTAGCCATTGCTGAAAACATATTTTCACCCATGCTCAACCATGTGTCAACCAAATATTCCTCATCAATCAACGTACCTCCAGCCCCCCCTTTCACCAGGTCAAAATGTCCCGACTTTGGGATGCCTGCCCCTGAAGTGTGTCCTAACGGCACTTATTCCCTTCCTGGTTGGGTCTCCTGTTTGGTATGCGAAGCAGGCACCTTCTCCCTCGCCGAGGGGGAGGGATGCCAGGCGTGCCCTGTTGGGTGGTACTGTAACGGGATAGACGAACCACAGGAGTGTGAAGAAGGGACATACGGTCCTGTTGAAGGGCTTAATATCTGTGAAGTCTGCCCTCCAGGGTTGTTTGCCAATGAAACTGGTAGGTTTGCTATACCCCGCCGAGTTGTAAATGCTGCGCTAATTATACTGCAGCTATTGGATGAAATTCTGGAAACTACACTTCATCATTCACATAACCGAGATCAGTTTGATTTGGTAAACCTTTTTGAAAACTTCCTGCTGCTTTCTTAATGACTTTGTCAACTCCAACTCTTTCATTATATATTTGATATGCTAACAGGCTGGCCCGGATTCTTGTTTGTGGCAAAGGAAAGAAATCATTAGAAACAGAACTTCACCTACCGACCACCTAATACTATTATACTCTTTCCTTTCAACTCCCATTGCTATGGACCTTATATCCTAACGGAAAGACGCTAAAATTTACTGCTACTTCAGCATTGCTACCCAGCATTTAATACTTCCCGGGCTCTACTACTCGTTATTCCCCCTCTAGGCAGTACCGAGTGTACCCAGTGCCCCGTTGACCACGAATGTCACGACAGTGCGGTGAGCCCTGTGGCGTGTAGTAATGACGAGTACGCACCCGCCGGGTCTAGTGCCTGTATACCGTGTCCAGCCGGGGCCATCTGTGGAAATGGTAAGATCTTCTTCTGGGGGTGTCGGGTTTGGGAAACCCGATCTAGATCTATCACGATATAACCGTATAGTTGAAACGAAAGTCTGTAGTTTGGGGTTCAGATTTTGTTTAGTTGAAAGTAGCATGTTCTCACTTGATTTCTATTTGAAGCATTGTATCCCCGTGTGTTATATATCTAGGTGAGATGGAGATGTGTGAGAATGGGAGGTATGAGAAGGATGGCGTCTGCGTGATCTGTCCCGTAGGTCACTACTGCCCTTCACCGGCCATATCTGCACCCATAGAGTGCCAACCTGGAACCTACCAAACCACAACAGGTAACAAGATGTCGCGGTGCTCTCTCTTGCCATTCATGTCCATGGTAAGATAAATTTGGATCATTTCCAACATTTCTCTTTTAACAGTTTGTTTCACACCCTGTTCAGGCTCTACCTCTTGTACAATGTGCCCGGGGGGTAGTTCGTGTGAGAACAAGGCTGTTACCCCGGTAACCTGCTCTCCTGGAACGTACAGTCCCGCAGGAACAGAAACATGTCAGGTACCCCAAATCAATCTCCAAATCAATTGAAGAGAAACAACGATTTTGCACCTTTTGAATCAACTGAATAAAAACAACTACTGTATAATTATATGGCATTCTGATTCTTAATTAATTTTTTTTGTGACAAAATTTCTACCTGCGTACAGGTGTGAGGGGCTGCTGTTTTGTAAAATCTAAACCAACTCCCCCCAGCCGTGTCTATTTGGTACCTACGCTCCCTCTGGCGGTGCCTCTCTGTGTGTTGTGTGTCCCGCGGCACACTCTTGTGGGGATCCTGGGGTTGATGCTGAGCCATGTTCCGGGGGCAGTTACAGTGCTGCAGGAGAGGGATTCTGTACACCCTGTATAGCCGGTAATTAATCGGAACATAACCAGAAAACAATATATTGTTATAATATGTGTGTATCTGGATAAGTTAACCCTTCCTTTCCGAGACTGCCAATAGAATTATAAAACACTCACTGCAACTCCCCTAATACAGGTTACATATCTGACGGGAGTACCCCATGTACCCCCTGCGAGGCAGGTTACAACTGTACCGGCGGGCAGGTGGTTGGGCTCTGTCCAGAGGGCTCATACAGCCCCCAGGGAACGGAGCTATGCTCTGAGTGCCCAATAGGGTACGAGTGCCCCGGAACTGGAAATGAAATCCCAACTCCTTGTGCCGGTGGTAAGTAGCCGCGTATGGGGCGATATTTTCCCTCTCGATTGGAGGGGCCGGGTGTCAATGGTTTCGATGTTCAGAGTAGGCACCAACCAGCACTTTTGACATCCCGCCCTATTAACCGTATATCAACTCTCAGGTACGTATGCATCTGTTCCCGGATCTGGATCATGTGATGATTGCCCCAGTAAACACGAATGCTCCACAACCACCGCTACACCATGTCTTGATAATCAGGTGAGAGAGAGAGAGAGAGAGAGAGAGAGAGAGACATCCAATCGAAGGTAGACTTTAATAAAAACTATCTAGTTTACAAAAAACAGGCAAAACATTAATGATATTTCAGAAAGTCATTCCCCGCTCTATCCTCGCAACTTCAACTTATAAAAAACTTCACATTTTAAAAACGCACATTTTATTTTGATTCCAATCCTGAAACAATTAGGAATGTCTACCTCACTTCCTCCTCCTCTACCTGCTCCTCCTCCTGATCACCACTAGATTCTTCTATTGTATCAGTCAGTAACAAATCCTTAGTTTCCCGGTCAAATAGCATAGAGGCGATAAATGAAAGCAGTCCGTTTAATACAAATGAAGTTACAGCCAGAAACGGATTAACGTAATATAGAAAATACACCAAGACCGCACTTAGGGCACCCCCAAACTTGCCCCAAAAGTTGACAAACCCCGTGGCTGTATTTCGAATTACAGTCGGATAAATCTCCAAGATTAGGAACCAAATTAGGACATTAGCGGCTGCCGATGTGAATTTGGTCAGGAAAAAGACGCCCTGGGTCACTTGCTCCGTGATGCAGACGTACAAACAACACGTGAGGAGAAAGAGACAAAATGAAAATATCCTGAGAGGTATCTTCCTACCACAGTACTTCCCAACAATTAGTCCAAGTATCACGGCGAATATGCTGGCTGAGGAGATGATGGAGTATGTGAGGAGGTTCGCCTGGGACGGTTTGGCACAATCCAGTCTCGGTTTCTTGCCCGTAGTCCCACAGAAACCCTCCGTCAGGGCTATGGGAAGAAAGACCACGATACCAAATATTATATAGATGTTCCCAAAGTACATTAGGGACAAGAGGATCGTCTCTTTGCGGTATTTGGGTACGAGGATATCTTTGAGGTTTCCTCGGGAGAGGTTATCGTGTATTCGCAACTTCCACTCCTCCGGGAATTCCACTTTGTTCCATTTGAAGTACCACCGGAGGGTATCCACGGCCCTCTCCCGCTCCCCACTAGCAACCAAATACCGGGGGGACTCGGGGATTAGGTAGAGCCCTATCATACAGAGAAGGGCAGGCAGTGCCATGATCACTAAAAACCATCTCCACCCCACTTTATTTAGGAGAAGATACGCCGCCACCCCCACAAACACCATCCCAACGTTAGCCATGATGAGAATGGCAGAGATGCCGTATTCCCTGTATTTAGATGCAACAACCTCCACAGTGAATACTAGTGTAGTGGGGAAGTTAGCTCCGATACACAATCCCACTGCTATCCGTGCCACCAGGAACATCCACTTATTAACCGCCACTGCAGATAGCACTCCGAATATGAACAAGCCGGTGATTGCTAGCAGCAGGATAAACCTCCGGCCGTACCTGTCAGAAACTAGGATAAATACTGGTCCCTGATTGGCTGATAACCAGTCACGTGACCTAAATAACGAGTTCTGATTGGTTGTTTACCTGTCAGACACTGATCCAAAAAGAACACCACCCAGGGCATATGCGAGGAAAACTGAACTGGTGATGGCCGTCTCAAATATGAGATCTAGTTTCCACTCACACCTGAGGGGGGGACTGTGTGAAATCAAGGGATCGAGCTGCTCCCCAACGACAGCAAGTAGGTGGAAGTACGGGAAGTACACAACACACACACACACCTGAGATGTTGGTTACGAAGTCAACCCTTTTATTGCATACATGAGCAATGATAACAGAGGCCGGGAGCAATAATAACAGAGGGGTATAATTGCATTACCAACCTGAGATGTTGTATGATGATTGTAACTAGTGTTAGTTCGGACATGTCTGAGAGACATGTTAGGAGGAGGACCGCCCAGACGATGTATTGAGCACGACCCAGACCTAGGAGATCGTAATATGTTTCCAGGGGTGTCTCATCTGGATCCTCTGTGGCTCCATAGTTGACAACGTTATCAGACCCCTTAGCAACCAGATCAGACCCCTTAGCAACCAGGCTAGAACCCTGATCCTTCTCCTCCTCCATTATATACGGCAACTACAGGAGATCTGAGTTATTTATTGGGCAGACATAACACAGAGAACGAGATTATGATGGGAGGGCGAGATGTGCAGGGAGGCACGTGAAAAGTCTCCCCCTCATAAAATGTTACAGTGATAGCTGTCTAGGTCGCTGCTTGTTGCAGGTATCCAAGAAGTGATGTAAAGTTACTTTGTGCACCAAAAGAAAATAACACCAACCCCCCTAGTATGTATCGGATAGCACGGGACGGTGTGTTACATGTCCTGCTGGGTGGGAATGTACTGACGATGGAACATTAACAGAGTGTCAAGATGGGGAGTACTCTCTACACGGGTGGACTACATGTAACAAGGTATTAAATACAAATGGGTGTAACAAAATATGTGACACAGATTTCCATGATGTAACACAGCTTCCCATGATGTAACACAGCTTCCCATGCTTCTCTTGGTGACACTGTATTTTATACTGCAGTAGCTACAATATAATCTATCTCTCCCTCCAGTGCCCTGTGGGTTACAGCTGCTCCAGTACGGAACTTTCACCACAGCCCTGCCCAACAGGATCCACATCAGCCGAGGGAGTTGCCTCCTGTGCCCCTTGTCCTGCGGGTATCGTAGTAACCGGGTCCCTTTGATCAAAAACTATAACCAGTGATCTACAATAGCACCCCCCCCCCGGCTGGGAGGTTTTTGAAGTTAAAGTTTTCCTCCTAACTTTTCAAAATCGGTACTACAATAACACCCGGCCTCATCAGGGAGTGCATGTGACAGTGCAGGCACAACCTCGACCTGCACCTCTGGATACTACTCACCCGCTGGTGTGTCACAGTGTTCCAGATGCCCTGCCGGATCAAAGTGTCCCGATCCAAAGGTGAGCGTTACCATGGGTTACCATAGTAGTAGTAACACGTGGTTACCTCAGTTACAGTAACCCGGGTAACCACGCTAACTTCAGCTGTAGTTACGATGGATTCCATAGTACTCAGTAAAGGTATGGCTCTTTCCCGGGTGGATCTACCTGACTGCACATGACCACACACCATATATAATTGCAATTATTTAACACCATACGTGTATTGCAGGATATGCCAGTGCCATGTGAGCTGGGAAGTTATGCTGTTGAGGGATCTGTGGAGTGCACGACGTGTCCAGCCGGTAGCTACTGTCCCTCTACATCCCAAGCTTCTGTTAACGCATGCCCAACAGGTACCTTCCCTAGCTTCTGTTAACGCATGCCCAACAGGTAAATAAAAAGCAGTTTTACGATGAAATAAGATTTAATTTTCATCGCATTTTTCGAGAAAATCCTTATAAAATGTTAAAAACCTAAAACAATTGTCCTATCTAGTCCTAATGGGGTACATGAACCGTCCGATAAGTTCCCTACACGCATCGTTTACACCTTTCTGAAGCCGTTCATCTAGGTATCGCTCCTTCCCCTTCTCTAACGCATACCCATTCCTGGCAGCGTTTGACGAGGGATGTGGTTCATTCCTAGGTAGCTTTTGAGTCAAAACTTGACTGAGAATTTGGTTGTCTAGTCAGTAGTTGAATTCCGTTTAGATCGTGGTAGTAGTTCAGATATCCGGGTAGTCACACTCTGACTCATTGGCACGCCTGCAAACCTGAGGGGAAGCAATTAAGTTTCACTTGATTGGAACTATAGTTTGACTTGATTCAAACTTTAGGGATCATATACCTGAGAAGGATAGCGAATACACTACTACTGTTGTCCCCGTGTCCCCTGATCAGATCTTCATATCTCACTACCAGCCTCTCCTGGTGTATCTCCCGTACTGCGTTACTGAGCGTCCTGTTACAGATAACACCAGCACCATCCCTCACCTCATTCACACTATAGTCTCTCTGTAAACGTGCACGTTTAGATCGAACGACGTCGTCCATTTTTGAGTTGGATGGATCGATTGATTGCTGGTATGGTGATGGTTAGAACCATGACAGAAAGATGGGGAGACAGAGAAAGAGAGAGAGAGAGAGAGAGAGACATGCCTGGAGGTGTGAGTACTGAATCTCTCCGAAGCTAAGGTCTCCGAATATGTGTATCAGAGAGGCCACCATTTTCCGGGGATCTCTCACCAAGTTTATTACCTTTATCTGAAACATTATTGGTGACGGGGCATTTCATTGTGGTGTTGGTACATATTGTATTGAAGTTTTGCCTGGGTTGATTGGGTTGATTAGCATGAGGTACATTAGGGGAAACTCTAACTGAATGGACGCGCAGTAATGGCAGCCCATCAACTGTAAAAATCTAACTGATAATGGGAGCCATCACTCTGGGCGCGCCATGATTTGCCACATTCTGCTCGTAAAAAAGGCCTTTACGTAGCGCGCGATGACAAACACACGGACATTGTCGCGCGTTCTGTCCATCATTCCTTCCATCCAGTTAGATTTTTACGGTTGATGGGACGCCATTACTGCGCGTCCATTCAATTAGAGTTTCCCCTTAGAAGTTGACGTCATAATATCTAACTCTTTTCGTCTACCGCAGCAGTATCCAGTCTAAAGAGTTTGCTAATTGCTCAAGCTACGAAATAAAGATAATATAATACCTTGTGACACCCCTGGGCGTAGAGATCGTCTAGTTCAGTGACATCCAAAAGCTCAATCGTCTTTACAACCACTACTGACCTATCACAACAAACAAATTATCCAAGTTAAATTAGGATTCAGATATATCAGATGAGCTTCATGTTTCGACGTTTTAAACTTTTGTATCACAACACTTGAAAACTGGCCTGTCCTACCTTGCATTACATTCCTCAATAGCAGCGTCCCGCATTCCCGGCTCCGTGTACCTCATGGGGAGACTCCCCTTCCCAGTCCATCCACTCAGCGGAACACGTGCCTTCAGGTTGCAGGTGCAGAGGCTACCCAACACGAGGGATCGGACCTGCCGACGTGTTAGATCAGGTCGTAGGGCGTATGATTCCTCCGAGAGATGCACTGGTTCGAAGATGTAGAACACGTCGGGACTGGATTTAAACACCTCGCCTGGATAGATGCAAGGTTTAGATCCTTATTCACGGCGTGCCTGGTGAAATTTTAACACGACCTAGCATGCGACGGGAAACCACCACTTGTACGTGGTAGCTGAGGGTCTACAGAATGGCGCTACGGTGCGGGAAAAAACATTCCATTCCCTAAAATCTTTTTTTTTACTTTTATTTGATTTGGGTCAAAATTGGCTATATTAAACGTGGTCCCGAAAAATCCATAATGACTTAGCACACGAAATATGTCACCCCCACCTATTTTTGCACGTAGAATCGATTGCCGTTGAAGTCAAACCTCTAAAATGACTGTAAAATGGTCAAAAGTTGATTTTTTACCATTTTTGGAGGGTTTTGGCCCCTAAACCATTGAAAACGTTGAGATAGGGATTTGAAACTAGTGCCAATCGTTAAAATGGTCATTTTTCTACCAAGAACCAAGTTTTCGTGTATATCCGATTTATGGTTAGATTTGGGCAAATTGTTGAAATCTGCCAACTAGGAGAACCGTAACTTGATTTTCTTGTTTTTTGGATTTTGGCATTTTTGACAAACTTCTGATTGAAATGGTCAATCGGGACCATGCTTAAGTTGTTTATGGGACAATTTTCGACTAAAATCCAAGATTTCATACCAATCCAATAACAGATCGTTGATTTATAGAAAATTTAAGTAGGCAAAACGGTGAAAATAAGCAAGAAAAGTTGTCATTTTGACCGTTTTGCCTACTTAAATTTTCTATAAATCAACGATCTGTTATTGGATTGGTATGAAATCTTGGATTTTAGTCGAAAATTGTCCCATAAACAACTTAAGCATGGTCCCGATTGACCATTTCAATCAGAAGTTTGTCAAAAATGCCAAAATCCAAAAAACAAGAAAATCAAGTTACGGTTCTCCTAGTTGGCAGATTTCAACAATTTGCCCAAATCTAACCATAAATCGGATATACACGAAAACTTGGTTCTTGGTAGAAAAATGACCATTTTAACGATTGGCACTAGTTCAAAAAATCAACTTTTGACCATTTTAAAGTCATTTTAGAGATTCGACTTCAACGGCAATCGATTCTACGTGCAAAAATAGGTGGGGGTGACATATTTCGTGTGCTAAGTCATTATGGATTTTTCGGGACCACGTTTAATATAGCCAATTTTGACCCAAATCAAATAAAAGTAAAAAAAAAAGATTTTAGGGAATGGAATGTTTTTTCCCGCACCGTAGCGCCATTCTGTAGACCCTCAGCTACCACGTACAAGTGGTGGTTTCCCGTCGCATGCTAGGTCGTGTTAAAATTTCACCAGGCACGCCGTGTATTTAGTAGTAGTAGTTTGGTACCTTGTATAATGACGCCACAGTGTGTAGTAGACGTGTGGTGTGGTTACCTAGCGGCTGGTATAACCAACCACACATTTGTTATAGGGTGTGGTGGTAATCTGTATCATATATTGTACCAGCCACATTGTGGTTTAAAAATACGGCACAGAATATATGTTGTGGTATTATCAGTGTTCCCCTTTATGCACCTGCACCAAGATTGTAGTATTATCCCGTCACACCTACCAACAAGAGTTGATCCTGTCCTGGGTGAAGCTAGAATCACCACAAGGGATCTTTGTCGTGGCGTGTGTTCTGCAGTACGGGTTGTAGGCGGCTCCTGCAGTAGTGGTCACTAGCAAAGCAAATAGGAACAACACGGTTGAAGGGAACATGGCTGCATGAGGAGCCCCAAAAGTAAGCAGTGGCGGCCGGTTGTTGATTCTCTCTCTTATCCGTTTCACACTGGTATATGCAAGAACTGCCAGTCGGACTAAAATAACACATAAATGCGGGGCAGTGGTTTGTTGAGAGGGGGTGAGAGAGAGAGAGAGAGAGAGAGAGAGAGAGAGAGAGAGAGAGAGAGAGAGAGAGAGAGAGAGAGAGAGAGAGAGAGAGAGAGAGGGGGGGGGGAGAAAGTGTGTGTTCTATAGAAAGGAAAAATGATAGATATTGACATGGAAAGAATATACAATAAATGGCAGAAGAAAAAAAGAGAACAAAGGACCAAACTAGATACGACATTACTACGAATCATGGGGGCTGGTAGTATAGCTTGTAATAATAGTACGAATCATGTGGCTGCCATGGTAGTATAGTTTGTGGTTAAAATATTATTTGTGGCATGCTGCAGTGTAAACAGGCAATCATGTACCATTACCAGGCATGCACAGTACCCGGGGAGGGGGGGGGGTATCACGGTAAAGATGTTCATTATATTCCACTGAATATATGAGCAACATGTTTACCTATATACTTAGCTGCACTTTGATCAAATAATAACAGGGTGGGGGTTGGGCGGTGTGCGTCGACAAACTACCACCGCGGTATACTAGTTGTTCATCCCTGATTATGGTGGTTGTGGTCAATAATCTAAATACCACACATGTGTGCTGAAGATGGTGTGAAACAAAAGTTAAATCATTGGTTATTTGTAATAACAATGCGGTTATGGTGTGTGCATGTTTTGCCTTGATAGACGCTCTAAACGAGCTGGTTAGAACATAACAAGGCAAGATTAAGATACAGCCCCTTGTGAAGCATCACGGGAGAGCTATGGTACTAATTGTCTGCATGCAACGATTAACATGACACACTCAACAAGATATAATATGTAGATCTTTACATCTTTCACTGTCCTTCCTTGCCTATATAAGTCATCCCGCAGGTTTGAACAAAAGAAGTCTTTCCCTACATTCGTTAATCTTGCACTCAGAACCTGCAGGCCTTCTCCCAATAATCTTGATGTATGGTGTAACGCTTAACATCGTTTCGACTGTCTCATGTGGCAGCTCCGGTAGCTATGACGTCACAGATCGTGGTATTTGGTGGACTTATGATGTAGCTGAGTGTTTATGTATCGTTTTACAATCATACCAACTATAATCCCGGGCGCGGGCTCTCTCTCCGTGGCTGAGATTTCATTTCTCCGGTTGTTACCAGGACAACCACAGAGAGAGAGAGAGAGGGAGAGAGAGAGAGAGAGAGAGAGAGAGAGAGAGAGAGAGAGAGAGAGAGAGAGAGAGAGAGAGAGAGAGAGAGAGAGAGAGAGAGAGAGAGAGAGAGAGAGAGAGAGAGAGAGAGAGAGAGAGAGAGAGAGAAAGAAGGGAGGGAAATGCCACCTTGTAACACTAACTGCTCTGGGAGATTAGAGCAACTCAGCGCATGTGATCCTCTGTTATATTGCAGCCCCCAATTGCCGGCCCCAGTACCTGTGAAATGATGTATCCTGTCCGCTGTTATACTGGTACAGTCGGACCCCGGTGTCCAACTGTATATCCTATCCGTTTTTTATCGAGATCTTGCTTTTCTAGTTTTGCAAACTTCAATTTCTAATTACGTCATATATATTACACTGATTTTTGTAGTGAATGATATTATTAGCTCTTGTTACCGTACTCTCTCAACTACTACCAGGTTCGTGCTGACATCGGGGAGAAAGAAAGGCCCATCTCCCAGGGAGATTCTCCCTCTTCAAACATCCTTATAATATCTTCTTTTCCTCTAAGTCACCACTCTTGGATAATAATATCTCACCTCGGCCTGATAGCAATAAGCCGATCATCCCATCATGACCGCCCTACGAGGCATAACACGGAACAATAGGGATTTGAGGGGAGATGAGTTTCTTACCCCACCCGTATAGAAGATCGCTTACAGTTTCTAATATCCCCTTTATCCCAGGATCCTATGTGAGACCCCCGAAATAATCCCCTTAATCCCAGGATCCTATTCCGATGTTGGATCCACTAACTGTATAACATGCCCCCTTGGATCTTCCTGTGATGGTACCTCTGTGCTCGGTACCTGCGGACCGGGTACCTACTCCCTCTCAGGAGAGACCGTGTGCTCTCCATGTCCAGAGGGAAAGAAATGTAGTGGATCTGATCAACCTACCGACTGTATACCAGGTATGATTTGTATACCTCTCTTTCTAGAAACCCAACAATTAAGAAACCCCAAAAATAAAAAAACCCAAAAATTAGAAACCCTAAAAAATGATAAACGCCAAAATTAATCCCTCCCTCTTTCTCTAGGTAAGATCCCCACGGAGGACAGCTCTGACTGTGAGGCATGTCCAGCAGGGTGGTCTTGCTACACTATCCTCCGATCAGACATGACCGAGTGCACCACCGGATCTTACTCTGAACTCGGCCAACAGGTAACCATGGCGACACATGTTCATTGTGTAGATTTGTGTAGATTTGTGGGAAATATATCCAACTATATCCAGTTATTTTCCCACATTCATAACTACCTTAATAACTTTCCAGTACTGCACAACCTGCCCGCCCGGTTTCGCTTGTCCCAGTACAACTGCAGCTAACAGTGACACCCTGTGTAGTGGGTACGTACAGCACGGGAGGCCAGGATTCATGTACGGAGTGCACGAATGGGTTCTATTGTCCTGTTACAGTTGCTGCCATACAGCTACCATGCCCAAAGGGAACGTACAGTACCTCCAGTACCGATGTAAGTAGTTAATTATTAATTTAGTTACAATTAGTGTAGTCTACCAGCAATCTAATTTAAACCCCCATTATCCGTGCAAGGGGTGGAGAAGAGTTGAGTGAATAGTGCCTCTCTTCTCTCTTCTCTCCCACCCCTTACTCCAGCTTTATATCCCTCTCTAGATTTGTACAGATTGCCCAGTTAATCATCAGTGCAGTGATGCCTCTATCGAACCGGTCAAGTGTGGAGAGACCGAGTATTCCTTCGCAAAGGCCATCGCTTGCATCACATGTCCTTCTGGTAAGTAATACAGCAGCTTGTTCGAATTCTAGTTTCACCAGCTGGGAGTTTGGGATTTCAGACTACATTGCCTAAATATCACAAACTCCAAAATAATTGGCATTTCCGCTGTCAGACTCAAGAGTATTGGCCGGACAACATCTAGATCAATTGTTACCACCATTATTCTATAGCTGCTCTAGTCTTATTAAATGACAGTAAAATTAATTGACTAATTAAATCCCATTAATTAACAAATTTGTTATTATATCGACAGGTTACAAATGTGACGCCCTGGGAACTGCTCCTGCCTCTATCCTGTCCCTGTGTCCCTCTGGCACGTACAGTGTGGATGGCAACTCCAACTGTGTGGACTGCAAAGGCAGGGTCCTGGTGCCCCGCTGGGAGTATAAATGAGGACACTCCTTGTCCACTTGGATCTTACTGTCCAGAGGCAACCACCTACCCACTATCTTGTCCTGCCGGTAAGTAACCACCTACCCACTATCTTGTCCTGCCGGTAAGTAACCACCTACCCACTATCTTGTCCTGCCGGTAAGTAACCACCTACCCACTATCTTGTCCTGCCGGTAAGTAACCACCTACCTACCCACTATCTTGTCCTGCTGGTAAGTAACCACCTACCCACTATCATGTCCTGCCGGTAAGTAACCACCTACCTACTATCTTGTCCTGCCGGTAAGTAACCACCTACCCACTATCATGTCCTGCCGGTAAGTAACCACCTACCCACTATCTTGTCCTGCCGGTAAGTAACCACCTACCCACTATCTTGTCCTGCCGGTAAGTAACCACCTACCCACTATCATGTCCTGCCGGTAAGTAACCACCTACCCACTATCTTGTCCTGCCGGTAAGTATAACCACCTACCCACTATCTTGTCCTGCCGGTAAGTATAACCACCTACCCACTATCTTGTCCTGCCGGTAAGTAACCACCTACCCACTATCTTGTCCTGCCGGTAAGTATAACCACCTACCCACTATCTTGTCCTGCCGGTAAGTAACCACCAAAAAATTATGAGACCAAAGTATACCATTTGGTGTTTCAAAAAGCTGTATTAGTTATATATTTCCACCCTCGTCTACAGGAACGTACGGTGACTCTCTGAGCCTAACTGACTCCACTGAGTGTACCTCTTGTGTACCTGGTTATTTCTGCCCCACCGGTACAGTTGGGTACCCCTCCGCCGAGCTAGTTTGCCCCGAGGGGTACTATTGCCCAACCAAAACGGAACATTACACACAAAACCCGTGTAATGCTGGTACCTACAATGCCTTACAGAAACAAGTGAGCAGCACGGCGTGTCTGAAGTGTACCGCAGGGTACTACTGCCCCGAGGCAACTGGAAACATTGGTAAGTACATCATTAACTGCACCATGGTAACCATGGTAACCATGGTAAAATAAATTTTTAGCTTGGTACCAGGTACTACGGTACTCTGTAATTTGCTGATGCTCTACTATATATAATATAACCATGTTATGTTCCCCTACCCCAGGTATAATATGCCCAACTGGCCACTACTGTACGCAAGGGTCGGGTAGTCCAACTGCGTGTGAAGCGGGGAGTTACACCCTCAACAAGGGAGTCTCCTCTAACACATGTCTCACATGTCCCGCAGGGTAAGAATTGATATTGGGTCAGATATCGCTAGATATATTGGGTTAGATATCGCGCAGAGGGGTTATTTCGTAACCAAAGCAAAGTATCTGCCTACGTTGTACTTTTATTGTACTGTTTATAACAACATGTACCCCTCCTTTAGTCACTACTGTGAAGCAGGAACTAATACCCCGACACCCTGTCCCCGGGGCACATTCAATGGTCAGAGTGGAGCTAGTGGTGATACCAGCTGCACCCCCTGTACTGCTGGCAAGGCTTGTACCACAACGGGACTTATAGCACCCGACAAGGACTGCTCACCAGGTACTTCATCATAGCTCTGGCAAGCGCATATAATGGCCCACTCCTCACTCCCCTCAAATGCATCAATTGTACATTATATAGTATCTAATACCCCTCAATGCAGCTGATAGGTCTATATGTGTATACAACCCTCCACCTGGATTGAATTTACTGCTTATAAAGTATATTTTATTGATTGTACAACCCTCTAGGTTTCTATTGTCCCACTGGAACTGTGGAACCAAACAACCAAGTCACCACACCTCAGTGCCCTCCCGGAAAATACAGCCTCCAGTAAGTATAGAACTACCGGGGGTGGAGGGGGGGGGGGCGAACTACCTGCTCCTATCGATGAACGAATAATAGCTAGCAATGTATCACTCAATCCCCCTTCCAGGTCTGGCCTCAAGTCGCAGCAGGAGTGCAGTAGTTGTCCAGCGGGCAAGGCATGTGCGGGGGGTGTTGAATCACCCGTCACCTGCGATGCTGGCCACTATTGTCCTGAGAAGACGACCAGTCCCTCTCAGTATCCCTGCCCGAATGGGAAGTACACAGCCCGGCAGGGTCTAAAGAGTGCTGACGAGTGCTCAGACTGCCCTAAGGGAAGGTAATATTATCAATAACGATCCAACTTGGAATCTTAGGGTCCTGTAAACAGGAATATTTATACACATTCATAAACATTCATAAATAAATTTAGTATTGTACACAAAGCTTTATCTCAAAGTGAGCCAACACTCATATGACATGGAAAGTCAGCAGGTTATATTGCAGCTGAAATCAATATGAGGGACCTGGTTCCATAATGGTATATCTGCAGAAAGTGCATTTTGAGATAATCGCAAAAAACTGTTTTTTAAACTTCAAGCAGTTGCACTCCATTGAATATACAATCTTACCCCGTCAACCCTATGCATTTTAGAAACCTCAAGCAATTATCCTCAACTTCTAGTAAAAAGTAACAGATTCCAACAAAACAGCAAAAATTCTCGGCCCGTAGAAAAAGTTTAGTCTCAGATATACCAACCTCCTATTATTATAAGTGGTATATCTGCAGATATACCATTATTGTTTTAGATAAGTGGTACATATGCAGATATACCACCGTTTATAAAAAATATTGGCTGGTATATCTGCAGATGTACCTAGTTTTATATTTTTTTGAAGGTGCATTTTTGCAGATATACCAAAATTTATATTTCTAATTGGTATATCTGCAGATATACCATACATGGTAACTGACTAAGGGTGGTACATCTGCAGATATACCTTTTTATAACTTAGTAGTATCTCAACATATACCATTACGTATTTTGAAGCCTTTGTACTATCTTAAGATATCCCAAGGAGGCCAAAAAACTGCAAAAGTGGTGGTATAAGTTAAGATGTACCAAAGTTTTTTTTTGTGTTCCCGAGGTCAGATCTTCACCAAAATTGGTCAGGAGGTACATTAGACCATCCCAAACATGCTCCCACTGTTATCTCCATT
The DNA here is from genome assembly GCA_020137815.1 of Hormiphora californensis. NCBI lineage: Eukaryota > Metazoa > Ctenophora > Tentaculata > Cydippida > Pleurobrachiidae > Hormiphora > Hormiphora californensis. The sequence continues at coordinate 6,787,525 of CM035353.1, read as the reverse complement.
TTGGTATATCTGCACTTATACCATTATGGAACCAGGTCCCTCATATATAATATAACACGTGCTCCCTCTCTCATAGTGTGTGTGCTGGAAACGAACAAAACAAAGAGGATCTAGTAAAATGTGGCGCTGGCAAGTTTTGTCCCCGTGGTACGGGACTGGGTAAAGAGGAGCTCTGTCCGGCGGGTAAGTAGAGCGAGATGAAGAGAGAGAGAGAAATAAAACAAAATAATAAACACTGTTATAAAGATAACTTTCTAGTTCTCATGCAACCTCCCCTCTCAATCTCAACTTCGGTCACACTGTACCAAAAAGCAGCTGAGAGTTGGAGACACAAACACCCCCCCCCCCCAGGTACCTATAGCAACGAGACTGGCCTTGTCAGGGAGGAAGACTGTACCCCGTGTCCGGAGGGCCACTACTGTGACTCAGGGTCCATTGCACCCACGGAGTGCCCCAAGCAGTACTATAACCCCAGTACCAAAGGGAAGACCCAGGAGCAGGCGTGTATCAAGTGTCCAGCGGGGTACGAGTGTCCGACAAGTGGACTGATTGCCCCTCAGATGTGCGAGAAGGGAAAATATTCGGTTAGTTACCCACATTTCTACATCATTAATGAAGTACTTGAGAAACAAAGATCCAATATATCCGTTGACAAGATACCCAAAAAACCTAGAAAATAATTTAACACAATTCTCTCCCAGGACGTTGCCATGGACACCTGTTTGGAGTGTATGGAGGGTCATTACTGCTGGTTGGAAGGTCTCTCCCTTGATGTCCTTCTTGAAAAGTATTACTGCCCTGCTGGAACCATCTGTAAAGCGGGTAGAGACAAGGCACCCTCCCTCGATACAGATGCTTGTACTCCTGGATTTTATTGCCTCTCTGGTGACCAGGTAATATATCTTCAGTGACTTTTTGTCATGGTTGGCCTTGTTTTGTAACTTCTGAACTTCACTTAGATACTCAACTATAATAGTGAAACTATGTAACTGCTTTTTAGTGTTTTACACCCACCTCATTACTTCCCTTTTTTTCAGTCCACCACACCGAAGGGATGTCCAATTGGAACGTACAGCAACATACCGGGCCTCATCACCGTCAGTGATTGCACCATATGTCCCCCGGGGAAGTACTGTAATGAGACTGGTACTAGCGACCCGCTCGATTGTCCAGAGGGACATTACTGTCCCGCAGGCACATCTGATAGTGGCACGCCATGTCCCCGAGGTGATATATTCTACGAGATGTGTTTTATGAAGGAGTAAAGATTGGTTTTATGAAGGAGCAGTTAAATGTAGAGTCACAATATGATTATTACACTCTCCCATCAGGTTTCTATCTGGATAATAGTAAGGCAGCAGCTGAGAGTTTTAGCTCTTGTACAGTGTGTCCCGCTGGGCGGTCTTGTAATGTGGCGGGAATGTCTGAGGGAGTAGATTGTCCTAAGGTATGTACTATGTAGTCACAGTGACTTGTTTCGTCCCGGTTCACGCCCATGGCAACCTTTCTTATCAAATCCAATCCTCTGCTATCATACCTAATACCACCCCCCCATACCTAACAACACCCTAACAACACCTTAACAACACCCTAACACCCCCCTCCTACAGGGCTACTATTGTCCCATCGGAACGTCAGATCCCGTACCCTGTCCCCTGGGTACATATGGTGCTAGTGTTAACCTCAACAGTTCCGCTAGTTGCCTACAATGCAAAGCGGGCATGTTTTGTGACGGTCCCGGACTCACGGAGCCCAAGGGGGAGTGTGATGCCGGGTTCTACTGTAAAAACGGAGCCTACTCCTCGGTATGTTATATTTTGGAGGGCAAAAAAGCCAAACTCGCCTTGAAATCCGCGATTAACCTGGCTTGTTTCAGCCTCCCCCCCCCCCCCCATATCTTGACCCGCTCCTAGCTTTGGTACTGCAAAGTTACCCCTAGCTCAACAGCACAACCAGAACCCTGTACTTGCCATGAATGCAGTTTACAAATCCCCCCTCCCCAAATCCAAATATCCCCTGGTTTTGAGGTATGATTCCCCCTTTCTAGGCGCCTCCGGAGGGAACTACGGGAGGTCCGTGTCCAGCGGGGAGTTACTGCACTCGGGGGTCACCTGTTCCTGTGAGCTGCCCCGGTGGCACTTACAGAAACAAAACAGGAGGGAAAAAGAAGGAGGAATGTAGCCCCTGTCCACCAGGTAATATTCAACAGCTTACCCTAATCTGTGATATACCAACAAGGTAATCACATATTTAGTAAAACCTCCCCTCCTCCGGGCCAAGCTGTGATCAATGATCCCTTTGAGATATTCTAATAAAGTCTCCTCCGCTAGGTTACTGGTGTGCCGCGGGTGCTGCAGTTCCCACGGGGCCCTGCATGGCAGGTTACTACTGTAAGGAGGGGAGCAACACCTCCACCCAGTATAATGTCGAGGAGGGCCATTTCAGCGATGCAGGGGCAGCAGACCAGAGTCCCTGTCAGCCAGGAAGCTATAGTCCGGTATTATAGCTATACAGTGATTCTGGGATATATGTTTGTATCAAGGGTACCCTTACTTTTTGTAATTTACTCTGTCAGGGTGTTCAGTGAACACTGTTCACTGTTCATTGTTCATTGACACTGTTCATGTTAGGGTGTCAACATGTTATGACAAATTTCACTTTCTTTCAGGGAGAAAGATACTCTGCATGCGTTGATTGCCCTCAGGGGAAGTATTGCCCAAATACGATGATGTCATCAGGGATATCATGCCCTGAGGGGAGTTATTGTCCCTTGGGCAGCGCTCAACCCAAAAACTGCCCTCCGGTAAGTACTAAGTACCAAGCATCAAAGAGCGGGTTTATTGCCATTTTAGCTTGAGCAAAATATGCCAACTACTTCGAAGTTTCATCAATACAAGAATACTTTGAGTCGCTTGACATGACACTGTGTCCGTACGAACGTTTCATGATAATGCTTCACTGTCACAATTTTTCTCATAAATATACAACCCGAAATTAATTAGAATTATTTCAGGGGACGTATAATAACGAGCAGGACAAGACCTCTGAGGGGGACTGCAAGTTGTGTGAATCAGGGTTCTACTGTCCCGTTGGCTCCATGTCCTCCACTGAAAAGTGTGACGCTGGTTATGTGTGTACTGGGGGTGCTAAAACTGCCACACCAACGGTACGTGCACTTTGGGTTGTTTTGGGCCGTTGGGTGGTTTTGGGTCGTTGGGTGGTTTTGGGTAGTTTTGGGTGGTTTTGGGTCGTTGGGTGGTTTTGGGTTGTTGCCGCACTTTGGGTAGTTTTGGGGGTACACCATTTTATTCTCAGCACTACAATCACTATGATCACTTCACTATAATCACCTCACTATCTCAGCACTACAATCACCCCTCGCTATCTCTCCTACATGCAGGATAGTGAAACTGGAAGCCTATGTCCCTTAGGGCAATTCTGTTTAGAGGGATCCAGTGAAGGAACATTGTGCCCTGAGGGGACTTTCAGGAATGTCACCGGTAAATATTTACCTGTGAAGTTATGCCCTGTCTTACCCCCTCTTGATAAATGAAAAGGGTTTGAAAAAACAAGTGAAGTAATATGGTTTCTCCCAGTACTGCAATGGTATTCCTTATAATCCCCTCTCCACGTACAGGTGCCGCAATGAAGACCGAGTGTTTGCCGTGTGTGGCCGGGTTTGCATGTACCACTGAGGGCCTCACAACTCCCAACGAGCTATGCGAGGAAGGATATTATTGTCCCGAGGGCAGAGCATTCGAACGGGCACCTCGTGTCCCGTAAGGGGTATTATTGTCCCACTGGAACCGCTGGCACGGGTAACGATGAGCACAGCGGGAAACGCTGCCCAACAGGTTATGAGGCACGCATCCAGGGTCTGGCTGAGTGCCAGCCTTGCCCACAGGGGTACCACTGTTATATCGATGAAGACACAAACGAACCGGTGAGGGAGGATTGTCCTGCGGGACATTATTGTCCGCTGGAAGAGACAGAACCCGTGAAGTGCCCAGCAGGCACATTCTCAAACACTCCGGGGTTGGCTGCGGAGAGCCATTGTAAACCGTGCCCACCCAACTTCTATTGTGAAAATGCGGGTGCAACCACAGATTCAGGTATGTTACCTTGGTAACCAACACGGTTTGTTACCATGGTAACCAACACGGTATGTTACCATGGTGACTAACACGGTATGTTACCATGGTAACCAACACGGTATGTTACCATGGTAACCAACACGGTATGTTACCATGGTAACCAACACGGTACACCATGTAAACAGAGACTCCCCTCAGATAAGAAACCATGCTCGCCTGGTTATGAATGCCTTGGTCAGGCCACAACGCCCACCCCAACTGACGGTACCACTGGAAGACTGTGTCCGGCTGGATACTTCTGTCCAGGAAGCAGTAACAGAGAATCGTGTCCAACAGGTATACACCATATTATATTACTGTTAGATTTGGTAACTCTTAGTATTTTATCGGTTAATTAATATTTGATAATTAATTGATCGAGGTATTTAATTGGTTTTTAACGTGATACAGATCTCCAGTTCCTCCTTGATCCCTGATGTGTAATTCTAATAATGCTACAGGGAAGTTCCGTAACTTGGAAGGTGCAGCAAGTGAGGACGACTGCCAAAAGTGTCTCGGTGGCTTCTACAATGACATTCGAGGTCAAACGAACTGCACCAAACAATGCCAGAGTGGCTACTATTGTACCCTGGGGGCGACCCAGTCGAATCCTGACGATGATGTGACTGGAAATATTTGTGATAAAGGTTTCTATTGCCCGGTTGGCAGTAAATCCCAGCTGTCGTGTGATCCCGGGACCTATAACCCGTCTACGGGGGCTGGGGTGTGTTTGGCATGTACAGCCGGCAGGATCTGTCCTGAGTCCGAGATGACGGAGGTGGGAGATGCCTGTCCGGCAGGAAGGTAATTAATTAGATAATTAACTGCCTAATTGATACATTATTAGGGGTCGTTTCGCAACACCACACCAAGTAACTCCAATTCTAGATATTGTGAGGCCGGGAATGTTTGTTTGTTTGTTTGTTTGTGATTGCTGCGTCTGGAGGATGACCTGCCCAAAAGTAGCAAAGGCCGCACCGATACGGCCATACTCGGTTGAATGCCGGGAGGTTGACAAGATACCTAAAACTTTTCGTATATCGTCTTATTTTGATTTATCATTAATTTACAGCATTTTTTCAGAATTTTTTGTCGGCTAGAAAAAAATTCGAAATAGGGGGTCTACCGATATTGTCAGCACTGGTTTTACTGGGCACACTCACTGCGTCTCGCAAATTGAAATTCACGTTTCCGGTTCCTCAAAAGATAGCTACTTGATCTTGGTTGCGTTGGATTGGTCTCAATAAGACCTTTCCAACGCTACCAAAACGGTTTCTGTATCTCATCAGGAACCGGAGATATTACGGTGTCAATTTTTAAATTGCGCCTCTCATTTATCAGTAGACCCCCTATTTTGCACATATTTCTAGCCGACAAAAAATTCTGAAAAAATGCTGAAAATTAATGATAAATCAAAATAAGACGATATACGAAAAGTTTTAGGTATCTTGTCAACCTTTAACTATATCTTTTCTCCCCGATTCTAGGTATTGTGAGGCTGGGAGTGTAGATGGAGAGGAGTGTCCAGTGGGTAGATTTAGAGCCACCACGGGTGCCCAACAACTGTCTAGCTGTAACGAGTGTAGTGGTGGCATGGCTTGTACCGTCAAGGGGCTAACAGCACCTGATGCTAATTGTGATGAGGGATACTTTTGTTGTTCGGTATGTGGGGGACTCGGGTGGGGGACTCGGGTGGGGTAGTGGGTGGGGTAGGGGCCGGGTTGAGGGTTCGGGTATCAGCGGGGTGGGGTAGGGGCCGGGTGGAGGGTTCGGGTATCAGCGGGGTGGGGTAGGAGCCGGGTGGGGGTTCGAGTATCAGCGGGTTGGGGGACTTGGTGGGTGGGGAGACCCGCTAGATTGACTATCTCCCTCCCTCTCTCTCTCTCTCTCTCTCTCTCTCTCTCTCTCTCTCTCTCTCTCTCTCTCTCTCTCTCTCTCTCTCTCTCTCTCTCTCTCTCTCACCATGTCCCCCGGTGCAGTTATCGGACACGACCACCCCAAACACGGACCCAGATGACCCAAGTTCGCCCTGCGTGGACGGCTATGTGGGTGGAATCTGTCCCGCGGGGTACTACTGCGAGGAGAAATCCCAGACACCCGTTATATGTGCTGAAACGTTCTATTGCGAAAAGGGCTCTTCCGAGTTGAAGAATCGTTGTGATCCAGGTCAGTATGATGCAGAGATGTTTCATCCAGCTATATATACACACAGGTCACTTTTTCATTTCTCAAGAGCCCCAATTCATATAATAACGGGATGGGATACCATGAGTTTTCAATTCACCCTCCTCACACTATAATTGTTATATTGTGTGTGATCAATAAGCTACAGTTCCTTGCCTAGCTAAACTCTGTTTTTTGGTGACGCGGTCACCCCTACACTAAGGCCGCGCGAAGCGCGGCAAACGAACCCCGCGAAGCGGGGTGAGTGTAACATAATAGGGGATCTCATCACCAACTCTGTTTTGTGCTCCCCGTCCGAAACAAATGTAAAGGAGGGTTAGAACATAATAAGCTCCCCTCCTGTCAGGTTACTATTGTCCGGAGGGCAGCACCCACGCTAAACAGGAGGTCTGCCCTGCTGGGTACTGGTGTGCTGATGGGGCCAAGAACCCGTGTGGGGAGGGCACCTACAATGAGGGAACCCTCGCTGACAGCTCCACTGCATGTATACTCTGTCCGGAGGGTTCCTACTGTTCAGGTACCTTGAAAAACTCTGAACAATCTCGAGTTAACCCTTTGACGGCGACAGAGCATATATGCTACAGTCTATTCTAGGCGGCCTGGAAGTCCTTATGTTTTATCTAGGTGGCCCATATTTTGTCACAAGCTAGTTTTAGGGATTATGAACCTAAAACCACGTCCAGATCAGCTCAGAAAATCAAGAAAAAATTTTTATAGCCCTTCTAAGGGGGCTAATTTCGGCCTTTTTTTAAAAACATTTCTCATTTTTTTGTTTTTTGGGGGCACAACTAATCCTTTGAAGGAATAAAAGTGCTCGACATAACCGACCGAATGCAAAAAGCCGCATCAAAAAATATTGAAAATTGAATGAGTTATTAACATTTAAGGCGCCGTATCATATATGATACTATCGCCCGTAAGGGAATTCTAGTAACAAATCTAAATTGTACAAGTTAGTGGGTGCTATGGCATAAATTTATGCTTTCATGTGGTATGTAGCTACAAATTCTACAATCGTGAACGGTTTTTACCAGGAAAAGAACCCAAATTTGAGATTTGTATCATATATGATACTATCGTCCTTAGGGTAAATTCTCTTAAAACATACATAATTCGTGCTAGAAAAGGAGCTAAGAGACAAATGGGGGCATTAGTGGGGGTAGAGCACATATTTAGGTCGCTATCTGGATCCCTAATTGAGATAATTGGATAATTAGCTAATTATCTGTCCCGCGTGTGCTAATTATTCATGAAACTTTGCTCTGGGAAGGAGTTATGAGACAAATGGGGGCACTAAAATGTGTAGAATCATCGCATTAGTGGGGGTAGAGCACATATTTAGGTCGCTATCTGGATCCCTAATTGAGATAATTGGATAATTAGCTAATTAGTTGCCCTGGAGCGCTAATAAATGAGACTAGGCGGAGTATACAAGACAAGTGAGGGCACTAAAATGTGTAAAATCATCGCCTTAGCGGGGGTAGAGCACATAGCTGAGTTTCTATTCCAACTCCTAATTGAGATAATTGGATAATTAGCTAATTGACGGTTGCACACCGTCCACTTTTCACCAAATCCCGTGGTTTCTAGGTAATCCTGAGCTCTTTTGCTCAATCTAAGGATCTTCTGACAACCCATAACCCCATTTGTATCACCTTTGACTCGTTTTACACAATAGTAAAGCACTCGATACAACCCTAGACACTGCCTTCAGCTCTTTAGAACCCTCTTGCTCCATCCTAGACCTCTCATACATCCAAGATCCAACTACAATCCTATAAAAATTTTATATCCTATTGCTCCTACAACACGTTGCAAAAAGCCGCATCAAAAAATATTGAAAATTGAATGAGTTATTAACATTTAAGGCGCCGTATCATATATGATACTATCGCCCGTAAGGGAATTCTAGTAACAAATCTAAATTGTACAAGTTAGTGGGTGCTATGGCATAAATTTATGCTTTCATGTGGTATGTAGCTACAAATTCTACAATCGTGAACGGTTTTTACCAGGAAAAGAACCCAAATTTGAGATTTGTATCATATATGATACTATCGTCCTTAGGGTAAATTCTCTTAAAACATACATAATTCGTGCTAGAAAAGGAGCTAAGAGACAAATGGGGGCACTAAAATGTGTAGAATCATCGCATTAGTGGGGGTAGAGCACATATTTAGGTCGCTATCTGGATCCCTAATTGAGATAATTGGATAATTAGCTAATTATCTGTCCCGCGTGTGCTAATTATTCATGAAACTTTGCTCTGGGAAGGAGTTATGAGACAAATGGGGGCACTAAAATGTGTAGAATCATCGCATTAGTGGGGGTAGAGCACATATTTAGGTCGCTATCTGGATCCCTAATTGAGATAATTGGATAATTAGCTAATTAGTTGCCCTGGAGCGCTAATAAATGAGACTAGGCGGAGTATACAAGACAAGTGAGGGCACTAAAATGTGTAAAATCATCGCCTTAGCGGGGGTAGAGCACATAGCTGAGTTTCTATTCCAACTCCTAATTGAGATAATTGGATAATTAGCTAATTGACGGTTGCACACCGTCCACTTTTCACCAAATCCCGTGGTTTCTAGGTAATCCTGAGCTCTTTTGCTCAATCTAAGGATCTTCTGACAACCCATAACCCCATTTGTATCACCTTTGACTCGTTTTACACAATAGTAAAGCACTCGATACAACCCTAGACACTGCCTTCAGCTCTTTAGAACCCTCTTGCTCCATCCTAGACCTCTCATACATCCAAGATCCAACTACAATCCTATAAAAATTTTATATCCTATTGCTCCTACAACACGTTCAACCTCTAATGTACTACAGTTTCCCATATTTATTGTTTGGACACACGGTTATAGGGGTTTAGGGATATTAGGGGATGTCAGAAGATCCTTAGATTGAGCAAAAGAGCTCAGGATTACCTAGAAACCACGGGATTTGGTGAAAAGTGGACGGTGTGCAACCATCAATTAGCTAATTATCCAATTATCTCATTTAGGAGTTGGAATAGAAACTCAGGTATGTGCTCTACCTCCACTAAGGCGATGATTTTACACATTTTAGTGCCCCTAATTGTCTTGGATACTCCGCCTAGTCTCATTTATTAGCGCTCCAGGGCAACTAATTTGCTAATTATCCAATTATCTCAATTAAGGATCCAGATAGCGACCTAAATATGTGCTCTACCCCCACTAATGTAATGATTCTACACATTTTAGTACCCCCATTTGTCTCATAACTCCTTCCCAGAGCAAAGTTTCATGAATAATTAGCACGCGCGGGACAGATAATTAGCTAATTATCCAATTATCTCAATTACCCTACTAAAATATAGTTCGACGTGTCGCGACGCGCGATCGATGAACGATCGATAAACGATCGATATCGATCGTTTATCGATCGTTTATCGATCGTTCATCGATCGCGCGTCGCGTCGCGTCGAACTATATTTTAGTAGGGTAGGGATCCAGATAGCGACCTAAATATGTGCTCTACCCCCACTAATGCGATGATTCTACACATTTTAGTGCCCCCATTTGTCTCTTAGCTCCTTTTCTAGCCCGAATTATGTATGTTTTAGGAGAATTTACCCTTAGGACGATAGTATCATATATGATACAAATCTCAAATTTGGGTTCTTTTCCTGGTAAAAACCGTTCACGATTGTAGAACTTGTAGCTACAAACCTCATGAAAGCATGAATTTATGCCATAACACCCACAAACTTGTACAATTTAGATTTGTTACTAGAATTCCCTTACGGACGATAGTATCATATATGCTACAGTGGGCCCAGCAAAAACTACATGTCGGAATTACAAATTTCCTTTTCGAGGCGTTTTGTGTTGATAATATCTACTTATAAACGAAAAATTAGACAATTCTATCGAGCCAATCCTTCTCGCCGTCAAAGGGTTAAACTCTGAACTTTAACTTCAGATCGACAGATCAATATAATATCAGATATAAGTTTAGCAGTCCCAATATCCGTAACTGATCTGTCTTACAACGTACAGGTCAGGGTAACGCCGCCCCCACTGCCGAGTGTCCCCGTGGTTTTTACTGTGCCGAGGGGAGTAAGGATGGCACGACAGCATGTCCTGCGGGCTCTAAATGTGAGGCGGGTGCAGCTAAACCTGAGTCTTGTCCAGGTGGTACCTACCAGAGTCAGCCCTCCCAGTATGAATGTGTTAACTGTGATCTGGGGATGTACTGTAATGACACAGGGGTAGGTTCAGAATATAATTGTATTATTAGCACAAACATAATTGTTATTTGGTGGGAATACACATTTCAATCAAACAAAATGATTTCCCCAGCTAATACCCTCTTTATATCAGCTAACTCTAATATAACCCCTCAGTTGACATCACCGGTTGGTGATTGTCCAGCGGGGCACTACTGCCCAATAGCGACACGACAGCCCAACCCCTGCCGAGCGGGTACCTACAACCCAAACACTGCACAGAGTGATGACACTGTCTGTACAGCGTGTGATGCTGGCCGTTACTGCCCGGGTTAGTCCTAGCTGGTCACTAGCTGGTTACTAGCTGGTTACTAACTGCTTACTATGGTTACTAACTGGTTACTAGCTGGTTACTAGCTGGTTACTATGGTTACTAACTGGTTACTAACTGGTTACTAGCTGGTTACTATGGTTACTAACTGGTTACTAACTGGTTACTAGCTGGTTACTATGGTTACTAGCTGGTTACTAACTGGTTACTAGCTGGTTACCATGGTTACTAGCTGGTTACTATGGTGATGGAACTATAAAACTCACCTTGGTAGCTAAATGTTACTATGGTGATGTGCCTGGCAAACTCTAATATACCTTGCACAGTTCCGTCATACTAATGATTCAATATATATATAACCAACTCTTATAATGCCCTACAGATGAGGGTCAATCCGAGAGTAGAGATGATAACCTCTGTTCGGCTGGGTGGTTCTGTGAGAGTGGGGCTATCACTGCCACAGACGGGAAGAGGTGCAGTCTGGGATCGTATTGTGTTGAGGGTACTACAAGGGAGGAGAAATGCCCACCTGGTAAACTCGGGGTGAAGAGTGGACTAACGGAGGAGGGAGACTGTGTGAACTGCAGCAAAGGTAGGTTATTTTGTGCTGCTTAGAATATCCCTCACCCCCCCCCCCCCCATGCCACCCCCGCCCCCGCTTAGATTCAGTAGAGCGTAATAGTTAAGGGCAGTAGTCGGGTGACTGGGAAAAAATTTGTGTCAAGCTGATTTCTTCACTAACGTGTCCCAATGGGTCCCCTCTTGCCCTCCTGAGTTTTTTCAAACTCAGGATGGAGTGCAACATGTTCATTTCCGGGTTTACTTTTTACCTGCATTTCTAGCCTGAGGCCAAAAACGTAACTACCCTTAAGAAAGGAGTAGAGAAAAAATCGAGGACACTAGAGTGATCAGTGTCCTCGCATTAGTGGGGGTAGGTGCCGGAATTAAGTCTCTATCTCATCTGGTTAATTAGATAATTGGATAATTAGGTCTGCGCACAACCGTTTGTTGGTTATATGGTTATAGCCACTTAGGAAAGGAGTAGAGACAAAAACGAGGGCACTAAAATGATCAGCGTCCTCGAAATTGTGGGGGTAGGTGCTGAAATTAAGTCTCTATCTCATCTGGTTAATTAGATAATTGGATAATTAGGTTTGCGCATAACCGTTTTTTGGCTAATATGGCTATAGCCACTTAGGAAGGGTTTAGAGACTTTTCATTCGTGCCATTTTGTAGGCAAGGCCAAATTATGGGGGGTCGACGTCGGACTTTTAAGCTCTATCTTCAACCGTTTAGCCGTTATTTGGCTTTAACGGTGTTCAAAATCGGGCTTTTTACCGTATTTTGCTCATTTTGAGCATCTTAAAAGCCAAATAACGGCTAAACGGTTGAAGATAGAGCTTAAAAGTCCGGCGTCGACCCCCCATAATTTGGCCTTGCCTACAAAATGGCACCAATGAAAAGTCTCTAAACCCTTCCTAAGTGGCTATAGCCATATTAGCCAAAAAACGGTTATGCGCAAACCTAATTATCCAATTATCTAATTAACCAGATGAGATAGAGACTTAATTTCACCACCTACCCCCACTAATTCGAGGACGCTGATCATTTTAGTGCCCTCGGTTTTGTCTCTACTCCTTTCCTAAGTGGCTATAGCCATATAGCCAACAAACGGTTGTGCGCAGACCTAATTATCCAATTATCTAATTAACCAGATGAGATAGAGACTTAATTCCGGCACCTACCCCCACTAATGCGAGGACGCTGATCACTCTAGTGCCCTCGATTTTTTCTCTACTCCTTTCTTAAGGGTAGTTACGTTTTTGGCCTCAGGCTAGAAATGCAGGTAAAAAGTAAACCCGGAAATGAACATGTTGCACTCCATCCTGAGTTTGAAAAAACTCAGGAGGGCTAGAGGGGACCCATTGGGACACGTTAGTGAAGAAATCAGCTTGACACAAATTTTTTCCCAGTCAAGGCGATATTCGGTGTTATTACCCCTAACTATAAGGTATCTCATTAGTTCAGTAAGCAGCCATATTTGTACACGTTTCTAGTAAGTAGCCGTCAAACTGAACTCCAGTTCATTTAATTTACATTTGCATCTCCCAAATCTCACTATATCTGCATTGGTATCAAAGACACCTCACACTCTGTTTACTCAGGTCGCCGGACGACCTTCGCGCGCGCTGGCAAGGGGTAACTTCGTAACCAAATCTCTGCACAGGTTACATGTGTAGTGAGGAGGGAATGTCCACAACAAGTGATAAGTGTGATGGTGGGTTCTACTGCCCAGAGGGGAGTACATCCAGTACCAAGATCGAGTGCCCCTCTAACCACTACTGTCCGGAAGGAAGCAGCGATAAAATTCCCTGTCCTGGTATGTACAGTTGTTGAGTTTATACTTGTTGAGTTAACCAACAAGGTATGTGTGATTTGCTAGATTTTAGTTAGGTTTATAACAGCAGCAGGCGCGGAAAGAGAGTGTTATGTGTGACTAACCCTCGTGCGTATAGAGTTGAAATGATTGAAATCGAGCAATCAACATATATCTTAGTTTACAGATTCTTGTTTGTCACTACGAGAGTGGCTGTGTGTGTGATCGGACTTGAAATTATATCTTTGTTAAGGCCCGAGTGGGGGTTGAAAATTTTGAAACTAGGTCTAGAAAGTTTATTATCTATCGTTATTTGTATAGCTCACACCACTCAGTTTCTATGGAAGCTGGTGGTGCGAGCTATACAAAAATACCCTCTGTTGCACGGATTTCATGAGCATTTTTTATTCAATTCTAAACCCGCTTGATAATTACCTATAGTTGGCTCGACGACATGTTCGCCGTACACCCACACCTCTGCGATATTCATCACAATGCCGTTATTTCCCTGATCTGTGGTTGTCTCTACTGCGTCATCAGTTATGTTGACTCCCGTTGCTATGGTAACTGGGCATGTCAGAGTGTAGGTGTTGTCTGTTGAGGTTGCTGTTATTGTCCCACATGAGGTGACAGTGGTGCCGTTGTAGGTGAGCGTCACTTCACTACCGAGAATCCTATCTCTCACATGTTGGTAATTTGGTGTAATCCTGAAAGATACGGGTCCAGTCTATATCGATGAGTCTGGCTTTTTGACTGTGCTCGTAGGCTAGGAAGAATCTTTATTTTAAGGTTCATAATAATCTACTATTTACTAACTCACCTATTCAGGATGACGACTTGGTTAACCACGGCTGCTTCGGTTAGGGTAACGTGAATATACTTCGTATCGTCATCAGTTAGCGAATGGTAGTATGTACTGTTGTTCCGGTCAATGGCCTTTTGCTTGGTGTTGCTACCACCATCGGGGCTTCCGTCGATACCCGAAATATCTAGAAGATCGGAACCAGCAGCAGTTGCAAATGCAACTAGGATGCAAAGTAACATGATAACTAGGATAAATGATAACTATTGGTTTTGTTAGATACGCGAAAACCAAAGAAAACGAATTCGTTTTCTTTGGTTTTCGTGTTAATAGCTCTCTGAAAAGATTGAGCACTCTATAGCCATCAAGCTAATTTTGAATGATGAGGTTTTGTTAGATATATAGAACGTTGAAACAAAATCAGGAAATGGAATAAACAATGATCTATATCAGTCGAAAAAAGAGAGACAACACATAGCAATTAGAAAGATCACGCGACTAGACGGGAGCACACCTTCAGCTTATCGAGCGGTTGCCTTTTTCATATAATATATAACGGGCGAAAAAGAGAGAGATAGACTACACGTGTGCTCCTTTCAGTTAAAGTACTGAGATGAAGTAAAATGATAGCAATTATAGATAGCTTAAACAACAGGAGCACACCTTCAGCTTGTTGAGCGTACGCCTTTTTTCATTTCCGGGAGGGAGAGCAATTTATTTCTATCCCAGACTATCTAGCTTTATTTCTATTCCAGACAATAAGCGGCAGATGTAAGGAGAGCTTTGTAAGATAGATAGAACATGTGTACCTACGTTAGTATTATGGAAATCAGTTTTCCCTCAAGATTTTCTATAAAAAGAAGGGAAGGGCGGTCTCCCATTGATGAAATGTACACGGATACAAAGCTCTCCCTCCCGGGGATAAAAAAAGGCGTACGCTCAACAAGCTGAAGGTGTGCTCCTGTGATTTAAGCTATCTAATTGCTATCATATCACTTTGGAACAAGATTATAATATCTTCTCTGGCTGCTAATCTCACTTTCTCTCTCACACATACAACCCCTACTGTACTACAGTGAAGGGAAACACACAGACGGGCAGATCACGGTTGCGGAAGAATGATGAGATTAGGATTAAGGATTAAATAGGGAGGAAAATTAGAAAAAGATCTGGCGAGGGCCGGGCTCGAACCGACAACCTCTGGGTTACGCGTCCATTGCTCTAACAATAGCATGTTTCTGATGCAGATAAACTTCACCAGATGTTCCAAGCTGAATGTCCGGGGGAAAAGCTTTGCTCACATGTCACCAAATATACCAGCTCTTAATTGCCACAAAATACTCTGGTTTTTAATAAGACCCTCCCCTCATTTATAGATGGGTAACACCCTGATCCCCTCATTTACAGATGGAACTCAATCGGAACCAAAACAACAGGCCAAGGAACAGTGTACTGACTGTGTAGCGGGTACCTACTGCCAAGACGGAAGTGGGGAAATTGATTGCCCGGCGGGTCACTATTGTGTGTCACCGTGCCCCTCTCCGGAGCCCTGTCCCCCAGGAGAGTTCAATCCTAACACGAGGAGTGACGAGCTGGAGGACTGCCAGAAATGTTCCGGGGGTTTCTACTGTTCTGGAGGTATAACAGACAGACAAATAGACAGACAGATAGATAGACAGTATAGATAGATAGAAAAATAATAGATAGACAGAGTAGACACCAGTCAGGCAGACAGACAGACATACAAACAGACATAAATCTTGATTCTCCAATGCAGGTAGTGAGACGGTAACTGATGCCTGTGAGGCAGGTTACTTCTGCAAGGTTGGAGCCACAGAGAGCACCCCACCTGGAGATGGGGATGACTATGGAGTGTGCCCTGTGGGTAGCTACTGTACAAAACAATCCATCAACCCCCAACCGTGCCCCATCGGAACATATGGGTAAGGGCATCACTTTTAAATGGGCATATTATTATCAAGTTACAGTTGGTAGATGTATTGGGGATGTATCCCCACAGTGGGAGGGGTGGAGGATTGCGAGAGAGTCATAACACCCCATCTCCTCCCTCAGACACCCCCTCCTCCTTCTAAAACACCCCCTACTATGATACACCCCCCCTCCTCCCTCAGACACCTCAGATCTCCCTAAAACACCTCCTCCCCTCCCTCAGACACCAGGAGATGTTAACATCGGAAGGGGACTGTGAGGCATGCCCGGAGGGGAGGTATTGCAACACAACTGGACTGGTTGCACCCGATCTGGACGGGATGTTGTGTGACCCTGGGTTCTATTGTTCCTCCAGGGCAGTATCCCCATCCCCTGATGACGGGACAACTGGTTAGTTCAATTATTGTTAGATAACGCAATGAGGGGGGGGGGGGGGTGGTTGTTCAGGGTTAGTGAAGTTCGTTATCATAACCTGTTCGGAGTCTTTTTTGAGACTAAGAAGCCGATAAATCAGGGTTCGAAAACGTACTCCACTAGGTGACGAATGCCCAGCGGGTAGCTATTGTCCACCCGGAAGTGGATCCTCCACCCTCTGCCACATTGGCACATACCAGCCCTCTACGGGTGCGAGTGAGTGCCTGACGTGTGAGGATGGGTACCAGTGTGACACACAGGGCATATCTATCCTGGGTACAGAGCACGAGTGTGAGGCAGGGTTCTACTGTCAGGGTGGGGTGAAGACTGCCTGCCCACCTGGATACTATCGGGGGTAAGTATACGCAACAACGCAGTGGAAAATTTTTAAATCGCCGCAAGTG
Source organism: Hormiphora californensis (assembly GCA_020137815.1). Lineage (NCBI taxonomy): Eukaryota > Metazoa > Ctenophora > Tentaculata > Cydippida > Pleurobrachiidae > Hormiphora > Hormiphora californensis. Next base: position 6,770,729 of record CM035353.1, on the reverse strand, counting down.
CAATATTCTTGCTTAGTTTACAATTAGTTTACTGTATGCGACCGTGGGAAGTTTTGAAATTGCCAAGTTATAGAATATAGTACGTTCTTCAACTGGTATTCTGACTTGTGTTTAACTCCATAATAATTACAGAGAGACGGGAGGAAGTGGGTTGGAATCTTGTGAGATTTGTCCTGGTGGGAATTACTGTGTCCTAGCAACGGTTACCCCGGTGTCCTGTCCAGGGGGAAGGTGGTGTGGGGCCGGGTCTACCTCTGCAGCTGACGATGAACACGGTTAGTGATGTGACGTCACACAGTTAGTGACGTCATAACATTGCAGTTTTTATAGTACAGTGATGTTTTTGATCAGACAGAAAGTTCACACTAGCTTTTATGTATATCATGTGTAATTGCATCCATCTATTTATTTTATTTAACTCTCGGGTTCCCGATAGACCACTATTAGTGGAACGCGATCTATTCCTGTATTTTATTTAACTCTATTATCTATTTTATTACGATCCCTTGCAATCAGGGGGTATATGTCCTGCTGGAACATATTGTCCGGGAGGAGACGCCACTCCTCAGGCATGTACCGCTAGCTACTACTGCCCTACACCCGGTGCCGATAAGCTGCAGTATCTGTGTGATGCAGGCTTCTACTGTCCTGTCAACTCTACCAAATCTAACGGTAATTTTTTAGTTTTGTACCACTTTTGCCCTTTCTTTGCCTAGCTAGACTCTTTACAAATGTACAAATGTAAAGGAGGGTTAGAAAATAACAACCCTTTCTCCATACCACCACTAACCCCGCACCCCACGGTAAAAGAGAGTTAAAACATTGCTCTCTAGATCAGCGTATAGCTCAACAATTTCCAATATATCACACTAACCCTCCCACCCTCTCAGCTGTCCAGTGTCCAGCAGGTTCCTACTGCCCCGGTGGTTCAGGAAGTCCTACGTCCTGCTCCCCGGGCTCATGGAACCCTGATGTGGGTTCCTCAGACTCCAAATCATGTCGGACATGCCCCGCCGGGTTCCACTGTCCCTCGCCCTCAACATCCTCCCTGGACGGATTGGAGTGTAGTGAGGGGTACTACTGTCCTCCTGGGGAGAGTAGCCCTGACCAATGGGCATGCCCCGTCGGGTTCAGGTGTCCTGCAGGCTCTACCGCCCCGATAGTGTGCGAGGCGACTACCTATCAGAATGGGAATACAAGTGGCACGTGCAAGACATGTCCTGACGGTAAGGAGGACGTGGGTTTGTACATGACACGGGTGGGTTTATATGTGACACTAAGGTGGATGGGTTTGTGTGCCACTAACTAAGGTACGGGTGGGAGTTGATCACGTGATCAATAAAATAGACAGCTGCACTTCAACAGGGCCCCACTGCACAACCACACCTTTCACACACTTTTCAGGTTACTATTGCGAAGAATCTCTCCTAATCTCGGAGTGTAGCTACAACTTCACGACGGGGGAGGAGTGCCGTGTGGAAGAGGTGGATGTGTGTAGTCTGGTGCTATCCAACCCTGAACCCTGCCCCATGGGCCATTATTGCAGTGGGGGAATGAAGGAGCCTTGTCCCCAGGGTACTTACAATCCAAGGTAACTTTGTGAGAGCTTTAGAACACGCTTCAATAACTCTCATACTTCAAACTGTGAAGTTGTTATAGAAGCTCTTTAAACAACAGGAGGGTCTAACAATAATCTATAAGATCACTCACTCCTCCACACAGTAAACAAGCAAGTGATCAGGATTCCTGCTTGGCGTGTCCCCCTGGACGGTATTGTCCAGGTACTGGTAATACCGACAGCAGCAGTCTCTGTGATGCAGGATTCTTCTGTCAAGGATCTGCTACCATTGCAAACCCGAGTATGTCTTCTTTTCGAATTACCATTTTGTGTGGCGGTTTTTGAGTTTCCAATTATTATCTCCATGTTGTGCCATTAAGGGTGTGTTTTTTATCAAGTTGTCATATGTTTACCAACGTCCATTCCACAGCGCAATCCAAGGATGGAGGCAGGGAGTGTCAGGCAGGGCACTATTGTGTATCGGGGGCATCCGCAGAGGAGCCCTGTGCCATTGGAACATTCAACCCTTCACCGCGGGTAACGAACCAGTTTCGACCCCTATAATAATCAATTTAATATAGCCTCCCCTATTTACTCTACTGAATTATCTTGCCGTTCCCAGCGCCTCTTTTTTTTTAACAATTCAAGATCTCCCGGGCCGCCATGTTTGGTTGGACGTTATCCCTCTCTTGCCAGCACGCTAAGGAGTTATTTCGTATCTGCCATGTTTAGTTCCACCGCGGCCATGACACAGAATAACAGATGTTGTTCCGTACAGGGTGAAGACGACTCAGCGTGTCAACTTTGTAGCGGAGGTAGCTACTGTGAGAGTACAGGACTGAGTGAACCAACTGCTGAGTGTGCCCCTGGTTACTATTGTACAAAAGGTATGACGTCACACCTTTTGTTACCTTGGTAACCATGTAATGCAGTTATTAACCATGTTGTAACTACACCACGGTTACTATGGTAACCATGTTGTAACTACACCACGGTTACTATGGTAACATAACACCCCTCTACTACTACAGGGGCTACAATGGAGCAGCCGGATGAAGACAAGGAGGACTGGTACGGGGAGTGTCCAATAGGCCATGCATGTCCCGGGGGCTCTACCTACTCAGTGGAATGTGACCCGGGCACCTACGCATCATCTTCACAGGTTATTTGATTTAGTACCAGTGTCTCTCGTTAATAGCTGTAATGTAGTAACGAGAAGAAGACCATTTTGTTTGTGTCTATAGTATTATAGCCTACTACTATAATTATCGTGTTCGGTGCAGCCTTTACCACTTTCGGGCAGGTCATTCTCCAGACGCAGCAGTATCACAAACAGACATTAACTAACCCCCCTTTCTCTCCCTCTCTTTCAGTCTACGCTACCCCTCTCTCCCTGCCCACCGTCCAGTCGTCATAGTCTACTAACCCCCCTTTCTCTCCCTTTCAGTCGTCAGAGTGCACGGATTGTCCGGGTGGCAAGAATTGCACCTCCAGTAACAGTGACCCAGAATGTCCCATTGGGTACTACTGTGAGGAAGGCAAGGTAAACGGGGCAAACATGATGAGCTATTTGTAAAATTGATGATATTTTTACTAATATTCTGATTCATTTAGGCCCCTGAAAAATGTCCAGTTAGCACATACGGGAGTTCCACGGGTCTAGATTCGGCGGACAGCTGCTCACAGTGTGATCTGGGTTATTTCTGCGATGTAGCAGGGCTAACAGAAGAGGTGATGACGTCAGATAAAAAGTGTGCAGCGGGGTACTTCTGCACACTAGGATCTACTAGCTCCACACCTAAAACATGTGGTGAAGGGTAAGTGTACAGCGGGGTACTTCTGTACACTAGGATCTACTAGCTCCACACCTAAAACATGTGGTGAAGGGTAAGGATGCATTTTGTTTGGAAACCGTGTTCAACAATCCATCCTTTATTCGGCTATTCGGTTAAATTTTAACCTCAGTAATTCAGTTGAATGTTGAGCATTAGGCTAAAGGCAGCTGATCTACTTGCTCCCCCCTTCTAGGTACTACTGTGTGTCTGGTACAACAGAACCAGAGCCCTGTCCGGAGGGTACCTATGGACCAACTGCCACAATCCCCAGCTCAGAGGCATGTACTGCGTGTCTCCAGGGGTACAAGTGCAGCACCAGCGGTCTCACCGAGGCAACAGAGAAATGTCCTGCTGGATATTATTGTGAGGTAAGAATTACAGACACGTACTGGCCTTATATTAATATTATATGACTTCATTCCAATACTACCTAACTAATACTACCACTATATTTACTGGGCAAACACTGTACGCTCCAACCCAAATGCATCAGCTGCACAGCCCTTCTGACAGTTTCAAGATCAGTTATGATATAATCAGCTCTAATTCCCACCTCCCTCCATTACAGACTGGTACTGCTAATAACGAGGTGACGTGTAAACAGGGCACTTATTGTGAGGAGGGAGCCTGGGAGGAGACACCCTGTCCAGCGGGATCCTATCAGGATAGCGATGGGTCATCCAGCTGCAACCCTTGCCCGGTATGCACATGTGTTTTTACCACGTAATGTTACCGATTTAGATCTCAAAGAGTTTCAATTTTATTTGCTTTTAGAAAGTTTTATGACCAACTACTTTGAACATCATATGAACTACCCCCCCCCCCCATCAACAGGAAGGTTATGTGTGTGAAAAGGGCACGGGGACTCTCACTGCCAGTAAAAAGTGTCCTGCCGGTCATTACTGCCCTGAGAGTAGCAGCCTGGGCGCCCCATGTCCCAGCGGCACTTATCTTGACGACATTGGTATGTGATTAATAAAATATATATGGATTGTGTTGCCTTGTTCGACCCTCCCTCCCCGCGCCCCGGTAAATAAAAAGGTTTGAACAAAACAAGCTAGACCCATCCCAGCCCGGCAGCCCTCTGCTACTATTACAGGGTACAGCCCCTCCACACAACACTTGTCCTGCAGGGTACACCCAGGAAGATGATTGCCTGGCATGTCCGGGCGGGTACTACTGCCCAGACACCAGCATGACCACGTATACCGCATACCCCTGCTCCGCGGGGTACTACTGCGGAAAGCAGCAACAGAGTGGCACCCCCACTTCTAATGAGGTGGATGGTGTGACCAGTGGGCCCTGTCCAAAGGGTAGCTTCTGTCCTGTACAATCAACAATACCAACACCTTGCCTTCCTGGATACTACTGCCCTGATTGTAAGTAGTGTTATTATCTATCCAGCTGGGTGGTAATCCTCCCCCCGTCCCAATTAATGAATGATCTCCCCCGTCCCAATTAATGACCCCCCCCCCCCCTCGCTATATAGTGAGGATGGAGAAAGGCGACGTGCACCAGTGTGACGAGGGATATTATTGTGAGGCGGGATCTGATGTTGCTAACCAACATGTTTGTCCGGCTGGCCACTATTGTCCACCTGGCACCAACGAAACACAACCAAGGTAGGTGCAAACGTTCCTGAATGTGTCCCGAATATGTCCATTGTCCCGAATGTATCCCGAATATGTCCTGAATATGTCCTGAATGTGTCCCGAAAGTTCCTGTAGCTGTGGTATGTCATACTACCCAAGTCCCAAACCGCACTGCATTATTTAACCATTCTCTGTTCCTATAGGTGCGAGAAGGGAACATACAACCCTACCACACTTGGTACATCCCCTGACTCCTGCTTGAAATGCCCTGAGGGGTCCTACTGTCCCCAGGATGGGACCACTACACCAGTAGATTGCCCTGCGGGGTACTACTGCCCTGAGGGGAGCAGCGTGGGTACTGCCAACCAGTGTACTGTGGGACACAAGTGCCCTGAGGGGAGCAGCCAAGAGATACCCTGTGAGGAACACACGTTCCAACAATTCACAGGTAGGATGCTCCCCCCCCCCCCCCCCCGTAGACTTGGGTACAGGATCCCCTAAATTTTCCTGTTTGTATCTCTCACTCTCAGTGTCGTGCCCCGATCCTCCCATTTAGTTGTCACATTAACCCAATTCTACTGCTTGCACCTCAGTTCAAATAACCTGTTACTCCTAGGTATGGCGGACTGTAGCCCCTGCCCAGACGGCACCTACTGCCCTGGAACCGGTAACTCAGAAACCACACCCTGTCCCCCTGGACACTACTGTCCAAATGGTCAGGGTAAACTGGCATGCCCTGAGGGTAAATACCGTTCTGAGGAGGGCGGAACGTCCGCTGCCTCCTGTTCACCATGTCCCGCGGGGAAGTTCTGTCCTGAGGAAGGGCACACTGGTGATGTCTTCCAGAACTGTACAGCGGGGTATTACTGTCCGGCTGGGTCGAGTTCTACTGATGCCCAGGAGTGTGTGGAGGGGCATTACTGTCCGGAGGGTACACCCTCCCAAGTGGAGTGCCCCCCTGGTTACTATGGTAACAAGACTGGACTCTCTACTGTTGATCAATGCGAACCATGTGATCCGGGACGGTATTGTACTGGCGGTCAGGTGGCAACTAGTGGACCTTGTGGAGCGGGGTATTACTGTATCCTAGGATCTGAATCCCCGCAACCTTCCGAGGTACTATAGATAATATTTAAAGGGTCGGGAAAGTTGTATGTTATTTCCACTATCATAATATTATTATTCTTCTAGACAACAAGTTCATTTTATCGGCCCCCTCAAGTTGTTATCCTTATTGAATACCCTGTTATCTAGGTACCTGACGTGGGGGGTCCTTGTCCAGCGGGAGGATATTGCCCAAGTCAGTCGGCTGCTGCCACCCTGTGTAATCCAGGCTTCTACAACCCTGATACCCACAAGGTAACCATAGTAACCATAGTAACCATGTACCAGTTACTCATCATTTAAGTTTGGTTTAGTAACCCAAAATATAATGATGATTCAATTGTACTAATTCACGGACTAAAATATCACTATATATTTCAGTCATCTGTAAGCCACTGTAAAGAGTGCCCTGCCGGTTATTACTGCCCCAACTCCGGGACTGATAGCCTTGATAACATGTCCAAATGTCCTCCTGGACACTATTGTCCCAGCGGATCCACGGTGAGAACATGGCACATAACATGATACTTGACAGAGTTGAGACTGACCGAACAACATGACACTTGTATTGAGAGAGTCGATCAGCCTACAATTAGACACCTGCTGCAAGTAATATATCAACCACAACCCCCTCTCTCTCGGTAGGATGGCGAGAAACACGAGTGTAGGGAGGGATACTTCTGTCCGGAGGGTAGTAAAGTTGAAACAGCCTGTCCTGCGGGAAGGCTAAGTGGGGCTGGAGCTGCTGAATGTACACTGTGTCCAGCGGGAATGGAATGCAAGGATGGTACACCCACTGAGTGTCCTCAGGTTAGAATTACCAATTAGTAACCAACTGAGTGCCCTCAGGTTAGAATTACCAATTAGTAACCCACTGAGTGTCCTCAGGTTAGAATTACTAATTAGTAACCCACTGAGTGTCCTCAGGTTAGAATTACCAATTAGTAACCCACTGAGTGCCCTCAGGTTAGAATCACCAATTAGTAACCCACTGAGTGCCCTCAGGTTAGAATTACCAATTAGTAACCCACTGAGTGTCCTCAGGTTAGAACTTAGAATTACCAATTAGTAACCAATTAACTACTTTCCTTCTACTCTTTAGGGATATGTTTGTCCGGCCGGAACCGCGACAGCAACTATAAAATGTCCCAAGGGGACGTATGGTGCTGGGCCAGGACTGAACAGCACTGAAGAGTGCACTAATTGTGATGGCGGGAGTTACTGTAGTGAACCTGTGAGTACATTGTATTTAGTACAGCTAAATTGCGTATCCATGGTAACCATGTTATGTAGGATAAGTTACAATTATTATCGCAATGATATATTTGCACCTCATACTTTTCTATCTCTCCAGGGGCTGTCAGCACCTACGGAACAGTGCTCAGCGGGTTACTACTGTACTGGCTCTGCCGTCACGGGTACACCCCTAACAGCATCTGAGGGTGGTGGGCAATGTCAACCGGGGAGATTCTGTCCAACAGGATCATCCTCGGAGACGTTATGTGCTGAGGGAACATTTGCTAGGAGCGTGGGTGCAGCACAATGTGCTCCCTGCACGGAGGGATACTATTGTTTAACTCCGGGAACCATCAACCCCTCCACATGTGGGGTAAGTAGTAGTGGTGACCCGTGATGACGTCATAACGTTGTGTGACGTCACATAATATCCTCAAGATATCATATGCGTTGACAAAACAGCTCTATACATATAGAGCTTGAAGCAGACACCTATTATCCCCCTTTTCTCCCCAGAAAGCAGTAGTTATTGTACCTAATCCCCCGATTATCCCCCAGAAAGCAGTAGTTATTGTACCTAATCCCCCCGATTATCCCCCAGAAAGCAGTAGTTATTGAACCTAATCCCCCCGATTATCCCCCAGAAAGCAGTATTTATTGAACCTAATCCCCCCGATTATCCCCCAGAAAGCAGTATTTATTGAACCTAATCCCCCCGATTATCCCCCAGAAAGCAGTATTTATTGAACCTAATCCCCCCGATTATCCCCCAGAAAGCAGTATTTATTGAACCTAATCCCCCCGATTATCCCCCTGCAGAAAGGTAGATATTGTCCGGAGGGAGCCCAGAAGGAGACACTTTGTCCTCCCGGCACGTATAATCCTGAGCAGTGGGCTATAAGTGAGGAATCCTGTCAAAAATGTGATCCAGGACGATACTGCGAGTCAGGTAAGATATAGGCCTTATATATTACTGCCCTCTCCGGACCGGGCCGACATTTCAGTCATTTAGTATGACATTACAGTCATGTTTTGTATGACAAGAAAGCCACTCTATAATATTTTACACTTGTTTCCCTTGCAGCTGGAGGAGAGACGACCACAGATGACTGCTATGCAGGGTACTACTGCAGTGAGGGATCACCCCTGCCCAACCCCTCTTGTACAGATGCAGTGTGTGAGACGGGAGGGGTCTGTCCAGCTGGTTTCATGTGTAAGAAGGGAACAAGTGTACCTGTTCCATGTACCCAGGGGTATTATTGCAGTCAGGGCAACAACGGGACACACGATGGACAATGTTCTCCAGGTAACAGGTCCCCGGTCCGGGTGTAGAGACACCATGTGAACCAATCAGAACTCGTTATTTAGGTCACGTGACTGGTTATCAGCCAATCAGGGACTAGTATTTCCTGCTCTAAACCCGACCCGTTCAGGTTACTATTGCGAAGAATCCAGCTCATCACCTACCCAAGATGACTGTGGGGCGGGACACTACTGCACCCAGGGCTCCTCCGAACCTACACCCTGTCCTGCTGGGAAGTACACCGCGGAGGTGAACAGTGCTGCAGAGGGAGATTGCTACAACTGTCCCCCGGGAGAGTTCTGTGCCCGGGGTGTTAGCGAGGGAGAGAATTGTACGGAGGGGTATTATTGTGGCGGAGGGACGGCTCCTGATACGATGACACCCTGTGAACTGGGCCATTATTGTCCTTCTGGATCTGCAACGCCAATACCATGTCCCGCCGGTTAGTATTACGTGATTGTGTTTTTATCTTCTCCCGTCTTAAATGTTTGCTACCGCACAGTTAAGTGGTTTTCAATACAGCCAGGCAATACAAAAGGTGTTATGTGTGTTTGTTTTGGTCTACCTAGGTGCACGCCTGTGTCCCTGCAAATTGAGTTGTTCTTTCCAACACCCACGTGTTTTGTATAGGGACCTATACGGACCGAGAAGGCCAGATAGCATGTGGTAGCTGCCCCGAGGGTCGTTACTGTAACGGCTCTGGACTGGCGATACCCTGCCCAGCTGGATCATTCTGTACCGTCAACTCGACCACTCCGACACCCTGTGCAGCGGGTAGTTTCGGAGAGCGGGAAGGGTTGGAGAGACAGGAGGAATGTGAGGAGTGTGAAGTGGGTGGTTACTGTACTGGTGGGGATAGTGTCGTAACCGGGAAATGTGATGCAGGGTAGGTGATCTGATGACGTCATATACAGCACTGTGTGACGTCATATATAGCACTGTGTCACATTATATTCTCAAAATATCATATGTGAAGTAACAGCTTTATTTGTTGTGTTTTTTACAATTATACTTCTCTGTAAAAGTGAATCCATCCCAGTTACCTGTGTCAAAAGGGCCAGACAGAGGCTGCCCCGGCTGGAGAGGAATGCCCCTCAGGGTACTATTGCCCTCAGGGGTGCACTGCTGCTGTGGAGTGCCCCATTGGCACCTTCAGAGGGGAGCCCAAGGGCATATCTCTTGAATCATGCTCCAACTGTACAGCGGGAAGTTATTGTGATAGTGAAGCGCAGACCGCCACCACTGCTCTCTGCAGTGCAGGTAATGTAGACGCAGGGGTCATGTTTGTAGCTGGGGGGGGGGGGGTTCACGTACAGCTCTGGGCTGGGGTTCACGTACAAATGTGGGCAGGGGGTTCATGTACTGCACCTGTGATTCACGTACATGTAGGTAGGAGGTTCACTAAGTAAAGCTCTATTTTACTGCAGCATGGTGTTAATCCTTCCAAATCGTGTATAAAATAGGACAAAACATGAAATTTATAGGGGCAATGTAATTCCTTCACTAAATGGTGCTAATAGGTCCCTCCTACCACCAAACGGAAGTTTACCAACCAACTCCATGGGGGAGGTCCCCTAATTGGCCTTAATTGGGCTTTATTGAGTTATCCCGTATCTTAAGAACATAACTACCCTTAGGAAAGGAGTTGAGACAAAATCAAGGGCACCAAAGTGTTCAGCGTCCTCGAATTAGTGGGGGTAGGTGCTGGAATTAAATCTCTATCTCATCTGGTTAATTAGATAATTGGATAATTAGGTATGCGCATAGCCGTTTGCTGGCCATATGGCTATAGCCATGTTAGAAAAGGAGTAGGGACAAAATCAAGGGCTCCAAAGTGTGTAGCGTCCTCGCATTAGTGGGGGTAGGTGCCGAAATTAAGCCTCTATCTCAACTGGTTAATGAGATAATTGGATAATTAGTTTTGCGAATAGCCGTTTTCGGCCATATGGCTATAGCCGTTTAAGATTGGTTTACAGACTTTTCACTGATGCCATTTTGTAGGCAATGGCCAAATTATGGGGGGTCGACGTCGGGCTTTTAAGCTCTATCTTCAACCGTTTAGCCGTTATTCGGCTTTAAAGGTGCTCAAAATCGAGCTTTTTACCGTTTTTAGCTCATTTTGAGCACCTTTAAAGCCGAATAACGGCTAAACGGTTGAAGATAGAGCTTAAAAGCCCGACGTCGACCCCCCATATTTTGGCCATTGCCTACAAAATGGCATCAGTGAAAAGTCTGTAAACCAATCTTAAACGGCTATAGCCATATGGCCGAAAACGGCTATTCGCAAAACTAATTATCCAATTATCTCATTAACCAGTTGATATAGAGGCTTAATTTCGGCACCTAACCCCACTAATGCGAGGACGCTACACACTTTAGAGCCCTTGATTTTGTTTCTACTCCTTTTCTAACATGGTTATAGCCATATGGCCAGCAAACGGTTATGCGCATACCTAATTATCCAATTATCTAATTAACCAGATGAGATAGAGATTTAATTCCAGCACCTACCCCCACTAATGTGAGGACGCTGAACACTTTGGTGCCCTTGATTTTGTCTCCTTTCCTAAGGGTAGTTATGTTCTTAAGATACGGGATAACTCAATAAAGCCCAATTAAGGCCAATTTTCGGACCTCCCCCATGGAGTTGGTTGGTAAACTTCCGTTTGGTGGTAGGGGGGACCTATTAGCACCATTTAGTGAAGGAATTACATTGCCCCTATAAATTTCATGTTCAAAGCACGATTTGGAAGGATTATGTACAGACCTGCACACATCAATCATGCACACACAGACACACTGCACACAGACATGCTTCTGGAAACAGATGTCATTACACCTCACCTTCTAGGGTACTACTGTGTTTCTGGCTCGATAAGGGCTGACCCCCCTGAGGGTAAATGTCCGGCAGGTCACTACTGCCTAGCTGGGTCACCCTCTCCCACACAATGTAACGTTGGGACCTACAACAATGCTACCGGGTCCCAGGATGAAACCGCCTGCGAGGACTGCCCACAAGGTATGTAAAGTTGTCTGGAATATTGTGATATTATAATTCGTGAACCCACGATCTGTATTATATGACATCATGTATTATATGACATCACACGTACTGATCAACACGTACTGATCATGATGATCTGCTCTCTAGGGTGGTATTGCAGCAGTGCAGGATCAAGCGAAGTGAGTGGCCCGTGTTGTGCGGGGTACTACTGCAGCGGGGCCAGCCAGAAGTGCCAGGATACCATCTGTGAGGTGAATAATAATATGATAATAATAAATGATAATAATATTGAATTAATTTTTATTAATTACTAATTGATAGTATCTGTCTGTCTTGTAATGTAAGGAGAGGGTGGATGGGCATTTTTCACTACTGTGATTAGCTAGGCAACTAAACCTCATCACCCCCTCCAGGTTGGCCACCAGTGCCCGGAGGGTCGTGCTGACCAGGAGGCATGCCCAGCAGGAACCCAGGCCTTGGAGCAGGGTACCGAGAAGTGTGAGGAGTGTAGCCCCGGGAAACAGTGCCACGGAGGGAGCAACATAACGGACTGCAGCCCGGGGTACTATTGCACCGGTGGGGATATTGTACCTTGCCCCTCTGGGACATTCCTAGCCGAGGTAGGAGATTGGAGATATTTCAGGAAACACAAAAGTGATACCCGCGTGTTTTGTCTTCTCAGAAAATTAAAAATCAAATTATATGAAAAACATTACACATGTATCTTCTGACGTAGGGTCCCCCATGGCAACCACTCTCAATCAAATCTCATATAATGTTCGCAAAAGGCAAGCTTCCCCTCGTCCGACCCGAAGTTGGAATCATATGGGTTTAGTTTGTCGAACCGGCAAGTTGCTAACATTTTCAAATCTTCACTACTTCTCAAATGATCCCATACTTTCAGTCTAATCCCAAAATCCTATTAAAAATAGAGACAAAAATAACGGCACCAAACTGTGAAATGCCCTTGCATTAGTGCGAGTAGAATAAAATCAATTTTCTATCTAAAGGCCGAGTTTATAGCAAGAAAGGACTATTTTACAACGAATTCTCTGGTTAGTATGGTAACCAACTCCGTTGTCATGGTAAATCAATCGAACTCTATCGAGTTCTATCGCCAGCAACTGGATGGAAATTTATCCATTTCATTATGCACAATGCACAGGCTTTGGTTACGAAGTTACCCCTTGCCAGCGTGTGCACGCGAAGGTCGCCCGGCGACAGAGTGTGAGGTGTCTTCGATACCAAGCACATGCTTGTGTAACAAAAAGGGGCGTTTTTATAGCTTATTGTTCATCATAACCTGAAATAAATAATTTTCATTACTTTCACAAAGGCTCAAAGTTTGAATATCAAATTTGCCAAAATTGTGCAGGGGCCACCCCAAAATTAATCTCTAAGTAATTAATTAATTAATTTTGACTATTCCCACTTTCTGTAGATTATATTATATGTTTTATGCATGAAGAACATTCCTAGAAAGTTTCAAGTCGATATTTTAAGCAGAACGGAAAATATAATTTAGTGCATGGGCAAACAAAATGGTGCAAGGGCACATGTTCAGGGGAAATTTGCACAAATTGTGCAAGGGCAAATTTTGATTAATTTGCCTATAATTAATTACCTAAATGATATATTAATCATAAGGCTCTTCTAGTACTCGTAGTTATGCTACTAGAACATGCATAGAAAGTTTCGTGTCAAAATATTAAACGGTGTGGACACAGTTCGATCATAAAATTGGTGCAAGGGCTGCCCTTGCACCATTTGCCCTTGCACATTGCCTGCCCTTGCACCAAATTCCATTTTTTGCACGGCTCTAACTAACTAATTAATTAATTTTGACTATTCCCACTTTTCGAACATCATCTTTTATGATTGAAGAACATTCCTACAAAGTTTCAAGTCGATATTTTAAGCAGAACGGAAAATAGAATTTGGTGCAAGGGCGCGGTGCAAGGGACAGAACACGCAATGTGCAAGGGCACGGTGCCCTTGCACCATTTTTAATTACCTATAATTAATTAATTAATTAAAAATTCAAAAATCCGCCAACGTCATGACACAAAGGAATACTACAAGAACATGCCTACAAAATTTCAAGTCGATATCTCAAACGGTGTGGCCACAATCGTTGACATGTTTTTTGCCCCCCCCCCCCCCAAAAAAAAGACCTTTCTTTGTTCTTAATAGGGCCGGCATTTTTGGGTTTTTGTGCAAGGGCAAAAAATTTTTTTTTCTTTTTTTCGTTTTTTGCTGTTTTCTTCGGGTCGGAGGTGCCTGCCGGCACCTAAATAATAATAATAATATTAGCTGTTCTTTGTCCTCCATTCTCTCAACTCTTCAGTTATTTCTTCTCGTCATTTCACAACATCCCTTTTATTGATTCCGGCCCCGTTCAGAAAACTGGAAAAAGCGTTGATGACTGCACGCTATGTGGTGCAGGTCTGTACTGTGCGGGGACGGCGCGTACAGAGGATGGACTGCAATGTGATCCAGGGACGTGGTGTGGGTCTGGTGTCAACATCTCATCACCTGATGGTAAGTGGGTCTGGTGTCAATATCTCATCACCTGATGGTAAGTGGGTCTGGTGACAAGACGTCTATTACATTATTGTCGAATCTAGTTCAAAAACACACAACATACACACACTTTCTTACCTGAGTTGAGGCCTAATCATTTGGAATTGTTGGAGATTCCTTCGCAAACATATAATCGCACATCACGGGCTCTTAAAGCCATAGATTCCTATATTTCTGGAAGGTGTTAGCATCCTACCCATTCCCGATGACACGAGTTGTTAACCAAAAGCAATGTGCCCTTTTTGCTTTGGCTAACAATATCCCTTGCTTGTACTCAACGCTATTATGGTTCGGCCCATCCCTTTTTCATACTTACTTGGTACATACACTAACTAAGTCCTATACAGGAACCGACCGAAACAAGTAAACAACCAATCAGAACTCGTTATTTTAGTCACGTGACTGGTTATCAGCCAATCAGGGACCAGTATTTCCTGATTCGGTCGGTTCCTGGTCCCATACCTGAACTCCCGGGGATCCTCTTGGTGATCCTGTAGAAGATGATATCCCCCGATTTAGGTGCCCGGACTCTCAAAAACCAGAACCAGAGAGTGTCTTGGGACCACTTCCTCTTGCATTTATCTCCATGAAAAACATACTCCACCACCAGATGGGAATCACGCCATAGTCTCAGTTGGGTAGCAGTCTTACTGATTTTCCAGGTTTTCGTTGGGTGTGCCGGTGTTGTTATGTCAACAATATTTGACTTGCACTGTCCTACTGTGACTTCTGTTAGTGTTAGGGACACCACTCTGATCTGCACGCCAGCATCGAAGTTGGTTTTGTCTGTTGCAAATCGGACATGAACCAGGTCCCCGACCCCACGAGTCTGGATATGGAGAATGTCCGTTTCAAAACTGAATCCTATCGGCTTTATAGTATCACTATCTTCACGGGCTATCTCTGTTTGCCAACCTGGTAAAAAAGGGAATTTAGGGATTCCGGATTTCAACTCAGAATACTAGACGGACATAAGAGACCTTACCTGATGAGTCAGTGTTCACTACCAGCTCAGATACCAGCAAATGATAGCCCTCGTGCAAAACTGTTTTCCATAGTTTGATGGCATCGCCCTCTGCTTCACATCCAAACGAGTAGATCTAAAGAGTTGTTGATTTAGGATACACGTCCTATACATTTCTATACTTCTGTATACTGCTAGTAAATTATACTCTAGTATACCTGGTCTTGTTGAGTAAGTCCTGTTTTCTCAATGGTGAGGGTACCGCACTGCTTCTCTTCTTTACCCTCTTTCATTACAGAAATCTTAACATTGTCATGTCCGGTTGTACAGCTATTCCAGTTTTCAGGACTGTCAACACACCACGTACTCGTGTACCCTTCGTGGCCAGTGTAGTAGATGTAGTAGTAGGTTACTGAGTGGATATAATGGGGAGCACCCCCCAGATCTAGTAACAACCAAACATCTAGCGTCTCTGGCGCTACTGCAGCTGCTGAGAAGGTGTTCAGATTGTTGTCAATTGCATTCCCTGCTGAGTAAAGGTCATGGCTTTGTGTTGCCTGGCTTGCCAAGATCTCGGTGGAAAGTAGATTTGGAAGAGCTGGACCTGAAAATAATTGGCTAGAAATATTAACATATTTTATTTAATTACATAATAGCATTAATTTATAGTACATAACGTTCTGCACGCAGTGCAAGCGCGCCATATACGCTCTGCACTGCAGAGCGTATATGGAGGTGAAATGCACGACAGCGCAGCTGGAGTGCATTTCACACCTATATTGCACGAGTGTAACGAGTGCGATATAGGGGCGCTTGCACATGCCGTGCAGGACGTTATTGAGTATATATTCCGCGAGAAAACACATGACAAGCAAAACAATCATAATTTTGGGTGATTACACACAGAGAGATGTGACAAAACAAGGTACAGACTAAGCAAAAACACACTCAAAAATACTAACAGACACTACTGCAACTCTTACACACAAGGGAGACAAGATCTGATAGTTTGAAACAGTGAAAAGAAGAGAGAGATAAAGAGAGAGATGCGAGAGAGGGAGATTGGAATTCTTGGAAATAGCAAACAACAAAACGTGATAAGGGGATAATTAGTGAGAGAAAGAGGGAGAGTGAGTGTAATTTGACAGACTTTGTGTCGTGTAGTACCTTGTCAGTCATATTCTGTGTGTTTGTGTGTGAATAAGGTGTAAAAACACTTTTCTCACTTATATCCCGCTACCTCTATATCTGCACGCTCCCGCGGAAGCACAGTGCATATTTCAGCGTGCAAATGGTCGCGCACAGCGGGAGTGATATGTGCACTCGCGGTATATATATATACTTATGGTTCTTGTGTGTATCTAATTATTAAAAGAATGAAGTTACCTAATATGGGTTGCGTGGTCACAAGTGCAGAAAGGTGTAGTAACACAATAACAACTATCATACTATTAAACAGTTTTTTAATAATTAATAATGTTTGTAATTGGTACATTCCAACCTTGATTTACCGGACCGAAATTAATTTTACGGTTTGCTGGATTGGTTTTGTAGTCACGCGATAATGTCTGAACAAGTCACTCAATAAAAGCTAATAAAAAAGAGGGACATTCAAAGATGCAGCTGAACAAAGTCCCTGAGCTAAAGCAAAAACAGTGGATTCTGTCGTACACACTCTTTCCTTCACTCTCCCCCAGGTCACGTCCGGGCGCTCTCTATCTTTATCTATCTATCTATCTATCTATCTATCTCTTGCCTGGCTAGACTGTGTTTCGGGCGCCCCTACCTTTACAAATGTAAAGGGAGGGTTAGAACATAACAATCTATCTCTCTCTCCAGTTCTTGCTTGTGATTTCTTTCTCTATCTAATCCATCTTTCTCTCAATCTCTTTTACTCAGTACCTCTTTGTCTCTCATTCCTGTAGCCATTATCACAGCACAGAGTTGCTCTCTTTTCTAGAAATAGAAAAGAAAGCAACCCAATGAACCATCATCAACAATTATAGCTCCCTGTCTTCGAATGGGGTTAAAGGAATTGTTTGTCTGTCTGTCTAGGTAAGCTCTCTAAAAAGGGAATAAGAATCACGCTATTATAGCCTACACCAAGAGAAGCATGTGTTATTTTGCTATGTTCTAACCCTCCCGAAACACAGTCTAGCCAGGCAAGTGTTATACTGAACAGCTAGACCTGTATTTTATTGGTTTTATGACATAAGGGGCCTTTAGATTTTGATTCATGACCAGGGGTAGGCGGTTGGTTACGACCGGACCTTCGTAGGGCACATTTAGCGCCGGCAAGAGAGGGGGTAACAATTCGTTAACATGAAGGTAGGAGGTGAGGTAACAAAGGTAACAAGTCAACATCTCAAACCCTATAATATCCCCCTTGGTAATGAATTTACCCCTCCGTGAAAGCTCAATATTACTTCGTAACTAAATATTCCCTCCCGCAGGAGAGAGCAACTCAGGTACAGGAGGTATATGTTCTGCGGGGTATTTCTGTGTAAAGGGAAGTGCAACTGAGGAACCATGTGATCTTGGAACTTGGAACCCTGAGATTGGGCAACAAACCTGCCAGGTTGATATGACATCATATTGTGTTTCCCTAGTTACAGGATGCACTCAATATCATGTGTTTCCCTAGTTACAGGATGCACTCAATATCATTTCTCTATAGCTAGTTACAGCTGATGCACTCAATATTATTTCCCTAGTTGATGCACTCAATATAAACTCTCCAATCGGTGTAGCGTGTCATACCCCTTTACTCTCTCTCTCGCCCGATTCTATAGAGTCTCCCAGCCCACCCATTCACTAGCTATAGAGGGAAAGTACTGTGTCAGCTGCTGATAACCCGGCACATATAATGATTTCAGGAGTGTCCAGAAGGCAGTTACTGTGAGGAAAAGGGAATGTCAACCCTGGCAGAAGCTGCGTGTACCCCGGGATACTATTGCCCATCGGGGTCCAAATCACAGACACCATGTCCATCTGGTTAGTTGGCTAATTGGCTAATTAACCAATTAGTTGAATTTCTAATTAACTGTCGCCCGGCCTTATTTCTCTACAAAGTGTAGACACAAACTACCACCATACGCCAGCTCATGTTGTGATAGTCACTGATCAGTCTAGGGTGTGCTATTTCAAATTTTTTTCGACTAGGCCATTCAGTATCTAGCTAATGTGAAACTATGGACAATTCTCTATTACATCAGCAAAACAGAATCGGGATAGTGTTTGTCAGTTACGTTGGCATCGCGATTTAAAAAGTGTAGTTTTTAACCGAAAAATGGTAAAAACAGGAAATTATGTGTGGTTTTCACCAGTTTTTGACATGTTCTTGATATCAACTTTTTATGGTCAGGATTGTGTTCAGCACCTCGAAACTGACAGGAATTGATATGCATCATCAAATGATGCTAAAGTTCATTTTTGACCTAAAAATGTTCATTTTTGACAAAAAATGTTCATTTTTGACAAAAAATGTTCATTTTGGACATATTCTTTAATTTTGAGAGCTTTTTCATGAACGGGATCGTGTTCCGCAGGCCAAAATTAGTCGATTACAACCAAAATTTGCTTTCCACCAAGAAAAAACTAAAAAAATTAAAATTCGTCCCCACAATTCTGCAAGTTGGTAAAAGTTAGCAAGAAAAAAAGGGAGAAATTTTTTATTTTTGTTCATAAAGTGGATATCTGAAGGCTCAAACTAAAAGTAACAGTTGTATAAGTTGTCACGAGACGATTGATATGTGTGTTTTGTTCGAAATAACGCCCTAAAACAGACTTTTTGAAATGAATATGCCCATATATGGGCATAGATCGTGCCAACGTAATTGGGCCATGGTAGAGCCAAAACTTTGTGATAAAATGTTTTAGAATGATCGTAGGAGCTCATTTAACCGGATACCAAGTGAAATTTTGAATTAAATTAGGGATTTGAAAAAATAGCACACCCAGTGATCACTGCACTGTGTAATCGCCCATTATCCTAGGTACGTACAACAAGGAAACAGCCAGTACCAGTGAAGAAGCCTGTCAGCCGTGTGAGGGAGGGAAATACTGTCCTGGGCAAGGAAATCAAGATGGTATGATACCTAACACGCTGCATTCTTGGACCCAGATTATATTTTACCCTTGTGCTTTGACCAGGAACCGACCGAATCAGGAAATACTGGTCCCTGATTGGCTGATAACCAGTCACGTGACCTAAATAACGAGTTCTGATTGGTTGTTTACTTGTTTCGGTCGGTTCCTGGTTTTGACATTGATCACAACAACAGCATGTTGAACAAGGAATCATGAAACTAGAATTCTGTTTATAATACTTGTTTCATATCGTACAGTACACCACCCTATCATATCAGGTGACGTGTGTTCTGAGGGGTACTATTGTAGAATTGGAGCAGTCGAATCGAAACCCTCCAGCTTGTGTAATGTCACTGACTGGTGTGATCTTGATAGAGACGAGTGTCTTGATGACACCAAGCACACAGGTATACATGTTACCAATGGTAACCATGGTAACTTACAATGGTAACCACGGTAACAGTTACCATGGTTTCACTTGACTCCACCACAGATTCACTTCCCACCGACACTCGACAGCTTGCCTGTTATTTCAGTAAATTTCTTCTTGAAAAATATTACTACCCTGGAACCTGTGTTTATATTAATTACATCACACAAACACACCCTCTCTCTATTCTAGGTGGTATGTGTTGGCCGGGCAGTTACTGTGAAGCAGAGAGCGCCTGGCCACGAGCCTGCCCAGCTGGGTACTACAACTCCCAATGGGGGGCATCCTCCTGCGAGGACCTCTGTGATGCAGGCTATCTCTGTCTCTCTGGGGCAGATAAACCAAACCCTGATAGCATGGAGTGTCCTGCAGGGCACTACTGCCAACGGGGCTCCCAGAACGCAGAGCCGTGCCCAGAGGGGAAGTTCAGGGATGAAGTGGGAGGGGTTGATGAGAGTTCTTGTGAAGAGTGCCCAGCAGGGTACTACTGCCCCTCATCCGGCATGGTATGAATTGTGAAATATAGTAGTAGTCTAGTAGTAGTAGTAGTAGTAGTAACTTGTAGTAGTAGTAGTAGTAGTAGTAGTAACTTGTTAGAAACTTGTTACGGGGGGTTGTATTAAACACCATTATATGAGAGTGGTTTGACACCCAACCCAAAACTCACCCCCCCCCCCCCATTAAACACCATTATATGATAGTGGTTTGATACCCAACCCAAAACTCCCCCCTCTACAGACAAACGGTTCACAGTACCCCTGTGTGGAGGGGTATTTCTGTCCGGCGGGTAGTAGCGGGTACACCTTCAACATTTGTGAGCAGGGATACATGTGCCCGGCCAAGTCTGCAGCCGCCCAAAGGTGCCCAGTGGGTACCCTGTCAAGGGATGAGGGGAGTGCAGATTGTGAAACTTGCCCGGCCGGAAAATACTGTGATTCTAGTGTGAGTATATATTGGGCTGAGTTTGCAAATGTTTAGTATAGGGTGTTCCACTGTTTGGCGTGACTATGTGATTTTGGTATAGATCTTGTGGTTAGTGCGGTATCATGGTATATATCCTATATGATATCGTTCAGGATACCTCTCAACAAGAACAGCCCTGTCCCCTGGGATACTACTGTGTAGCAGGAACTGAATCATCCACCCAGTACCCGTGTCCAGAGGGTCGTTATGGGAACCAGGAGGAACTACAGGAGGAAGCACAGTGTGAACCGTGTCCACCTGGTGAGTCAATACCCCCTCCACCACTATATCTACCCCCTAACGCCCACAATATACCCACTAACACCCCCTCCTCTCCAGGCAAGGCATGCCCCCTCCACCACTAACACCTCCTCCTCTCCAGGCAAGGCATGTCCCGGAAAGGGTACAACAGTGGACTCCACCACACCATGTTCCCCCGGGTACACCTGCACAACAGGGTGTGCCACATCCCAACCCGATCATACCTGTGGAGGTCCCTGTCCTGCGGGTGGTTATTGCCCCTCAGGGTCCGAGACCCCCGTGTTGTGCCCTCCGGGGAGATACAATCCTGATACCGGGAAGCAGAGTGATAGCGATTGTTTGGAGTGTAGTGTGGGCAAGATGTGTGTGGGGAGTGGACTGGAGCAACCAGATGAGGAGTGTACTGCCGGTAAATATATACCACCAGGAACCGACCGAATCAGGAAATACTGGTCCCTGATTGGCTGGTAACCTGTCACGTGACCTAAATAACGAGTTCTAATTGGTTGTTTACTTGTGTCGGTCGGTTCCTGTATACCACCAATCTCGCCAATCAAATATTAACCGCCAATTTAGAGGAACATCATATCAGACTCAAAGGGTGTTAATTGTAAAACGTGAGACAAACTAAGACAACCCCCCCTCGCAGGTTACTTCTGTGACAGTGGCGTATCGGAGCTATCAGATTCGCTAAAGTGTTCCGCGGGTAACTACTGTCCCGCCGGCACCTCAAATGAGGTACGTGTGGTGATCGAGTTATTACGGCCCGGGTACTAAATACTTAGGTGTACCATGAAAACACTTGCTCCTAAGGGGAAGGTGGAATTGTTCCCATGGGAAGTGGGAATCATGGAACTATTTCCACCATAACTGTCCCCTACACCCTCTCCCCTAATCCTCATCCCTCATAATTATGCATCACTGAGCTGAATTATGATGCATAATATGCCAAAAAAGCCTTTTTTGGCGTGACGTAACGACCGTAACGACCGTAACGCATTTTTGAACGATCATAGAATCGGTTGTAGTTATCGTACGAATTTGAAACTGGTACTCAGCGGTAGCTGTGACTGAGTACTTTCTCCTGTCTGAATTCTAAAGCCTGAACATTCTGGAGATGTAACATTTGTAACGACCGTAACAGCAACCGTAACGTAACGGTCGTTACAAATGTAACGACCGTAACGTTACGGTCGTTACAAATGTAACGACCGAAACGTTACGGTCGTTACATTTGTAACGACCGTAACGTTACGGTCGTTACAAAATACGGTCGTTTCAAATGTAACGACCGTAACGTTACGGTCGTTACAAATGTAACGACCGTTACGTTACAGTCGTTACATATGTAACGACCGTTACGTTACGGTCGTTACGACCATTTTATGTGTAATTTTAGATAGAATACACTGTAACGACCGAAACGTTACGGTCGTTACCAATGTTACGGTCGCTAATTAATTAATAATTAATTAATTAATAATCAATTAAACTGACGCGACATACCGAAATGATCAGTCCTTTACCCGCTTTCAGATGATATAAATTTTTTTGAAATTCTCCGAGTTTGAAATTTTGGTGTCAATTTGGTGAGACACACCCACTTAGGTGTACCATGAAAACACTTGCTCCTAAGGGGAAGGTGGAATTGTTCCCATGGGAAGTGGGAATCATGGAACTATTTCCACCATAACTGTCCCCTACACCCTCTCCCCTAATCCTCATCCCTCACCCCCTGTCCCCCCCCCCCGACACCCCCCCCCCATTCCTCACCCCCACCCCTCCTTATCCCCCCCCCCCAGTAACCCGGCCGTGTTTTCAGGTACCCTGTGATCCAGGTAGTTACTCCAAACTGACCGGACTGACCTCCCAATCTGACTGCACCCCCTGTCCCCCTGGGTCCTACTGTTTAGGGGGTGACCGGGACGTCTCAGGGTCATGTGCCTCCGGTTACATGTGCCAGGAGAACTCAACCTCTGCACAACAGGTGAGAAGCAGGAACCGACCGAATCAGGAAATACTGGTCCCTGATTGGCTGATAACCAGTCACGTGACCTAAATAAAGAGTTCTGATTGGTTGTTTACTTGTTTCGGTCGGTTCCTGGTGAGAAGTTTGAGAGTTTCTTGGTCACACGTTTCTAACTTTTTGTGTTTCGATCTATAATGCTAGTGTTTTAATCTATAATTGATTAAATTCAATTGTGATGTATTAGAGATCCCACATCTCTATGTTTGCAGGAGGAATGTCCTGAGGGGAGATATTGCTCCGAGGGTAGCGCGGAGGGAGAGTTATGTTTGGATGGAATGTATGCTAACATTACACGGTCTACAGAGTGTCTAAGGTGTCCGACGGGTAGTGTCTGCCCAGGACGGGGTACTATCAACCCTTCACCATGTCCTGCTGGCACCTACTGCACTGAGGTAAGAATTGTCCACCACTATAGTGGTACAACATTGCCAAGGGAGAGGCTGCAGTAGTGCGTGCACCATCTCCTGTGGTACAGGACTAGCCATCGGCCTTCAGCCGGGCGGGGAAAAATACTGCTCCTCCATAAACTCAATTATTAAGTTACTTCTGCTCCTTCATGAATACAATTGTTACCGTTAGTTCATTTATATCTAGACACTTTTACAACTCCTGCAGGGTACTGGAAGTACAGGAGGAGAGAAATGTCCGGTTGGTACATTTAACCCTAGTCCGGGGGCCTCCCTTTCTACATCCTGCCTACCATGCAGCTCGGGAGATTATTGCGGTGAGCAGGGTCTTGATGAGGCATCAGGGACTTGTGATGATGGCTATCTTTGTGTCAGCGGGGTGGATACACCTACACCTGATGGGCAGAGTAACACCGGTAAGAAGAACTAAACTTTTGGTTCTTTTAGAAAATCCAACTCTTAGTTCCCCTCATTGTTCGATCCTATTTCTCACCGCGCCGGCCTAGCGACAGGTTGCAGGAACATTCAACAAATATATCGACCTTGATCTGTATCATATATCAGGTAAATTGATTTCCTGTTGCAGGTGAGGGGAGAAGATGTGATGCAGGTTACTATTGCCAGGCAGGAAAACAATACAGGTGCCAGCCAGGGTACTACAGTGACACAGAGCAGCTTGCAGAGTGCAAAGGTACGTTACCATGGTTACCATGGTTACAATGTTCATCATGTGATATAGGACATCAAATTAGCTCATTAGAACATCAAATTAGCGCATTAGTACATCAAATTAGCTCATTAGGACATCAAATTAGCTCATTAGTTCATCAAATTAGCTCATTAGTACATCAAATCATCTCATAATGACCCCTATGATTTGTAGAGTGTGAGGAGGGGTACGTGTGTGCAGGAGGGGAGAACAGCCAAGAGCGAGATACCTGCCCGCAGGGTGGTTACTGTCCTCCGGGTAGCTCCGAGCGAACCCCCTGTGATATTGGGACATGGAGCCCTCACACGGGTGCCACCAACATCTCAACATGTGCCCTGTGCACCCCCGGGTATTACTGCAGTGCCCTGGGGACTAGTGAGTTGGCGGATTGTAGAGAGGGCTACTATTGCCCCGAGGGGAGTAGTACTGATACTGCAGAGGAGTGCCCTAAGGGTAGTTATTGTCCGGCCCGTAGTGCGGCACCCTCACCATGTGCTCCGGGTAGGGCCTGTACTGTGGAACGCCTCAAGGAGCCAGACATGAACTGTGACGCAGGTAATGTAGCAGGAACCGACCGAAACAAGTAAACAACCAATCAGAACTCATTATTTAGGTCACGTGACTGGTTATCAGCCAATCAGGGACCAGTATTTCCTGATTCGGTCGGTTCCTGATTTCCCCCGACAGATATAACATTCCAATATTATATACGTACGGGTCTTTAATTGTTCCGCAAAAATGATGTCCATAATTTCCCCGAAACAATATTATATACTGCAACAGAGGGCGGGTATATGTTTCAGATGATCTGAATTGCAGTACGCGGGTAAAGCTGTTACCCCCCATGACACCCCACCACCTGCCTAGGTTATTACTGTGACAGTGGGGCTGCTGAGACACGGCCTGCCGATAAAGCATGTCCTATTGGGTTCTACTGTCTTATTGGAACCACCGCCCCCACACAGTGCCCCGAGGGAACATACAGGTCAGCAGACAGACAGACAGACAGACAGACAGACAGACAGACAGACAGACAGACAGACAGACAGACAGACAGACAGACAGACAGACAGACAAACGGACAGACAGACAGACAGTGGTTAATAACACCAACACATATTCAGGGATATTACTGGTGGAGCTTCACAGGAAGATTGTCTGGATTGTCCCGCTGGGTCGTATTGTGAGACCACTGACAAGGTACAAGTGTTGTGGGTGTCACGATCTACCAAATTAGTTTGTCAGTTCTGGAGATCAGCGCTATGTTTAGTACTTAACAGATCTTCTCCTGCAGGTTACAGACATCTGTTCACAAGGATTCTATTGTCCCTCCGGCCAGGTGTCACCTACACCTTACGATTACGAATGCCAGCCTGGACACTACTGCCCCGCAGGTACACAGTTTCCTGTGATAAACAGCTGGAAAACCTTGTTGAGTACTCAACAAGGAAAATCGGGAGACTGCATATGTTACATAAACTGTAACATACTATATAGCTTTGATTTAGCACAGATATATCTTCATGTAATTATGGGGATTATGAATTACCATAATATACTTGATCAGCTGGGGAACTGAATTATCTCTAATCCTGCAGGGTCGACCAACATGACAAGTTGTGAGGTGGGCCAGTACCAACAGGATTACAGTAAATCCACCTGTTCCAGCTGTGAGGAGAGCAACTACTGCCCGGAACGTGCCACTACCACCCTGACCATCTGCACGGAGGGTCACTATTGTCCCCCGGATACTGCCCAGCCAGTACCCTGCCCAGAGGGAACGTACAGTGATACTCAGGGCCTCAAGAACGAGGGGGAGTGTCTGGGGTGTCCAGCTGGATTCTACTGTCCAGCAGGAACGGGTAGTCCATCACTAAAGTGTGCGGCTGGGTATTACTGCTCCGGTGGAGCTATCAATGTAAGTTTTTCAGATTATTAATATCTAAACACCAATATTAATTTGTTTAAAGTAGTGTTGAAAAGTTTGAAATACCAATATGAATATATAAACACAAGGTTTATATTTGTTTAGTTTGCTCTCGTCTAGCTACGGTTGGGCTCTTTGTACTACAATGGCCCACGCACAAGATTCATTGGACAAAATAACATATGATATGATGTATTTCTAAAACATTGTCCCATATCTCGTTGCTAGGCGACCCAGGAGGAGTGTCCGGAGGGAAGTTACTGTGTAGAGGGAGTGGAGGCTCCCGTTCAGTGTCCAGCTGGCACCTTCAGGGAGGAACCTAAAGCTGCATCAGTTGATCACTGTTCTGAGTGTGACCAAGGATGGTAAGTACAATCCTCTCTGCTCCTCGATATACTCTCTTTCTTTTAGTCCTTTACTCTCTTCAACTATTGATCTATCTCTCGAGTCTAATGACTATAATATAGCTATCGTATAAAGGGATAAAATATCGTTTGTCCTGCAGGTACTGTGCTGATACGGGTCTAAAGGCACCCACAGGTCAGTGCTCCGCGGGTTACTACTGTACTGGCGGATCACGATTCTCCCAACCGTCCGCCTCTGATAATGGCGGTATCTGCCCTGAGGGCAAGTATTGCCCTGAGGGGACTGTCACACCCAAGAATTGTACCGCGGGAAGTTATATGAACGTTGAGGGAAACTCAGAGAGCACTTGTTTCCCTTGTCTCCCTGGAAGGTATAGAAATATTGAAATCATCCTGGATAAGGTAGCGACTGGCTATTTAAAATGGCGGCTAATTTGAAACACAACCTCTACAGGTCAGCACTAGATTTGGACTTTTAGGCATCACTGGGCTTGGCATGAGTTCTGAATGTCTAAAAATCCAAAGCTGGTGCACCTGCTGGCCTGTAGAGGGGGTGTTTCAAATTAGCCGCCATTTCAAATAGTTATAGTCGGCTACCCTACTCCGGGTACTTTTTGTAAGTTGATCTGATATATACTCAGCAATGTACCAGCTATATACAGCTTCAGTGTTTATTACGAGTTCTTGACATACACACGTATCTCACATCCTGTATACCAGGTACTGCCTCGAGGCGGATGAAGAAGGAGAGTCACTGTGTGATGCTGGGTTCTACTGTATTAAGGGAAGTCCTACCTCCCGACCTGAGTAAGTTGTAACTATAGTAACCATAGAAACTGACATGAGCTGAGTAAGTCACTACCAAAGAAACAAAATGACACCGATCTGAGCATTCGTATTTAGCTCTAGTATGAATGAATGACTACCGAATCCTGAATTTGACTAATATCCCGCTTGTTTCCCATCTAGTGGTTCTGATGAAACTATTGGT
Organism: Hormiphora californensis; assembly: GCA_020137815.1. NCBI lineage: Eukaryota > Metazoa > Ctenophora > Tentaculata > Cydippida > Pleurobrachiidae > Hormiphora > Hormiphora californensis. The sequence goes on along the minus strand of CM035353.1, from coordinate 6,743,379 downwards.
GGACCATGTCCAATTGGGAGTGCCTGTCCAGCGGGGTCCGCTGCCCCTATCCAGTGCCCCACGGGAACCTACACCGACCAGACACAACAATCCGTCTGTAGAGATTGTCCGGCAGGAAAACATTGCCTCACCGGGGTATGTGTGACAGCTGAGTGTCACCCCTCTCCTGTATCATATACAATGAACACTATTCAGATTCACCCCAGTTCTGATTCACTGATTAATTAATTCACTGATTTATTAATTAACTGGTTAATTAATTTTCAGGATGATCCCGTGGAATGTCCAGCAGGGTACTATTGTAGAGAAGGAAGTGAAGGACCCATCCCTTGTCCCTCTGGTTCATTTAGCAGCACAACCGGCCTCCAAACCAGCGATGGTACGTTTTAATTTGTATGATTAGGGGACTGATCCGACTTTCTCCCCCCCAATTAGTGTCAAGTAAGATGGCCAACCAGCAGATTGTATAACAACAAGTACTCCCTTTCCATTATAGACAGGCTCACACCTGGCCCCGACCAATCTGGTAACACCACCCCCCCCCCCCCCCCCCCCGGCCCCCGCCACTAAATGTTACATCTCCCCCGCCACTAAATGTTACATCTCCCCCCAACTAAATGTTACATCTCCCCCCAACTAAATGTTACATCTCCCCCCAACTAAATGTTACATCTCCCCCGCCACTAAATGTTACATCTCCCCCGCCACTAAATGTTACATCTCCCCCCAACTAAATGTTACATCTCCCCCCAACTAAATGTTACATCTCCCCCCAACTATATGTTACATCTCCCCCCAACTAAATGTTACATCTCCCCGCCACTAAATCTTACATCTCCCCCAACTAAATGTTACATCTCCCCTGCAGGTTGCACGGCGTGTACTCCCGGTTGGTATTGTGCTGGGGAGGCTCTAGAAACCCCAACAGCTCAGTGCTCAGCGGGGTACTACTGTATGGGAGGAGCAAGTAGGGCCAACCCGACAGATGGAACGACAGGTAGCACGTGCAGTTATGGTCAATATTGTCCGGAGGGGAGCGAGGAGCCACTGGACTGCCCAGCAGGCACTTACAGCAGCGTCCTAAGGTCCGAGATATGTCAGGTACTTTGATCACTCCATCTGAAATTGAAATGATGCCTAGCAATATCTCCCGGCAAATTAAAATGTCACACTACCATGTTCCCGCGGCAAGTTTTATATAATCTGATATCCCCCACTGTGTTTTCCTGGTAGGACTGTCCAGCTGGGTTTATGTGTAACGAAGGTGCCCCCGATTACAAATCATCAGAGTGCTCTGCTGGTCACTACTGTCCAGCCAAAACCAGTGAGTATTACACACACAATCTCACTGTAGTACAATCGGGATCAGCTATGGGGAAGCCATAATTACAATCTGGCAATATTTCATCAACTGCAAGACCCCTTCAAAGCATTGCTCGACCCTCACCACAACCAACAACCCCTTTTGTAAAAGACACATCTCTTCCAGGCGAGGCTAACAAGGTGGCATGTGAAAAGGGGAGTTTTAACCCAAATACTGGCGGGAAGGACTCCACCGCGTGTGTAGAGTGTACCCCAGGGAGTTACTGTGGTACAACTGGACTCTCCGAACCTACAGGTATATAGCCAAATAGAGTGGGTTACTAGGTTACTAGGGTGGTTACTAGGGGTGGTTAGTGTACACCAGGAAGTAACTGTGGTACTACTGGACTCTCCGAACCTACAGGTATAGCCAAATAGAGGGGGTTACTAGGTTACTAGTGTGGTTACTAGGGGTGGTTAGTGTACACCAGGAAGTAACTGTGGTACTACTGGACTCTCCGAACCTACAGGTATTATAGCCAGATAGAGCGAGGGTTTAACCGAGACGTAGTGGGACCTTTTTCAGGAAAGCGACGGAAAAATGACATTTTTATTGGGGTGACATTGGGTCATTCAAACATTAAATGCAGTTGCTAAAAACGCCTTGTTCAGCAGGGGGTTTCCAGAGTACAGCAGCTTCAGAGACTAACCATAACCCCCCTTGTAGATGAGTGTTCAGCTGGATACTACTGTAGCGGGGGAGCGGAATCACCCACCCCTGAGTCTGGGAAATGTACGGCGGGTAACATCTGTGAAGCAGGCAGCACCTCTGAGACACCCTGTCCCGAGAAGTACTATTGTGAGGTTAGAATTACATCATGACGTATCTTTTATATAACTATAATTATGTAAATTAACATCATTCTAAATGGTGGTGTGCCCTTCACAAACTTGATCCCGAGGATGCGGTTGGCTTCAGGATTTAGAGGGGATCAGTGTGTCGCGAGGTAGGATCAGGCAAAATTAATAAAGACATCTAACGTCCTCCTTTGTACAAAAAGTGTTAAAAATTGGTAAAACAGAGAACTTTCAGACAAAATTTTTCGAATTTTTGCGAGGGAGATTCCGCGTCTGAACAAATATCTCTGTATTACAAAAGGGAAAAACAGTAATCACGAAATATCAATTTTAAAAAGGGGGCTTGTAATTTCCTTATGTTGAACTACTGCTCCCGATTTCTCCCCATCATATTTGTAAAATTCCAAACAATTCAGTCATAACTTGCCTAACTTGAGAGCTTCAATACTTTCTCACGGCCACATGGCTAGCACAAGAAGCTAGAATTGTTGTCTTACGGACAGTGTCTCAAGCGACTCCGACGTCATACCCTCATGAGATTTACCATCACTAGATCCTTTAGGACATCTTCCTTGTCAGTGTTTAGTGCTAGTACAATGCAGGACTACCGGTACTCAATGAGATCTTTTCTTTTAGATCACCGATCTTTTCAACTTTCAATGAGATTTCTTCAACGTTCTAAGAGATCATTTTAACGTTCAATGAGATCTTTCCATCGTTCAATGAGATCTTTTCAACTTTCTAGGAGGCTTTTCTGAAGACAACTATATCACACCTTTTTTTGTTTAGTTCATACTATTGCTAGAAATTGTTTTTCTTTCATTGTTTTGTTGACCCTATATTGTTCAACGCTTCCTAAAGGTTTCCTCCAAATCTAGAGATCAGATACTGCGAACATGTTGTTTATAACTGCAATCATTGTATTGTTCCCGGCTAGCCCGGCCCTCCTTCGAAGTTCCTATCGCTGAGGTTGCTTCTCGTTCAAATAACGGATTGGGCCCTGGCAATGCTGTGGATGGCAATACCAATACGTACTTTCAATCCACGTTAGATGCCTGCTCCTGAGTGGCTTCAGTTAACCTTATCCAAGGAGAGCAATATTGAGAAAGTAGTTATCATCAACAGGTAATGGATATTAGTTAATTGAATTAATTGGTTAATTGACTAATTAGTTCGCTTAGTCTAGTTATTACTATAATTATCAGATCACGTTAGCTTGGATCAAAGGTGGTTATAATAGTAGTAAAATGTTCCCTATCACTGCGCCACAGGATGACCCATTCTCATAGCGAATCTGGTCGACTAATTGGAACAGAAGTCCATCTCGGCACTGCAACAGCAACCCACGCCCACTGTGGAGTTATCAGCTCGGTCCAACCGTATCCTAACTCTGTCGAGCACCAGACCTACACTATCAACTGTCCTGACATTGGCGTGTCCACTACCACCAGGGTCACCCTGTACGATAGGGTGGTGGAGATGACGGAGGATAACGGAGAGGGGCATAGGGTGGTCATGAATCTCGCAGAAGTCATGGTGTACAAACAGCCGTTGAGGCCAGGTATTATGTAGTGGCTGTCAAGTCACGTAATGCAGAGAATGAAACCGAGAAAATTACTGATGTAATATGATCGATTAGAAATGCACTTTTTCATGAAATTCAGTGTATAATAGTGCTACTGAACTTTTCTTGCATAGAGAAAACTGGTCTTTATAAACCATTGACTAAGTTTATCGGGGTTTTCAGCCTTAACTAAGACATCTGAAAGATAATACTCGCTCGTTACATTACGATTCCTTTCAACTTGGTTTGTCTCAGACATACAGGTTCTTCTCTTGAATTGTTCATACACGGACACAATGTCAGGTTAAGCGAATCAGTTCTTTTTTTTTCTTTTTTTCTCGCGACCTCTCCGCGTCGTTAGTGTCACCGAAGGCTATGTTGGGGCCCTTTGTGAAACTACGAAACTCCCAATGCCCCTTGTTTGCTCCAAGTTCCTTCTCGGCCCGGCGCTGGTCATCCTGGTCACACCTGGATTCTGGCATCCAGCCGTGACCAACAAAGTGACTACCCAACTTAGGCAAACAAAGTGTGGTCCGGCGTCTGGTACAACGGCACATCCTATACTTCGCTTGGCCACCTTGACCTCTCATTTCTTATCCTTTAAAACCCCCTTTTTCCAGTACACATGACTTACCAGGAACCCCATGGTCTGCTGGACGCAAAGAAGGTTGAAGAAAATAAACTCTAGAGAATAGTATCTCTCTCCAGTCTTACTTGTCTGGTTTATAGGGGGGGGGGGGCCAACGAATTTTTTATATATTTCCTTAATTTTGGAATTTTTTATATATATATAAAAATATATAAAAATATATAAAAATATATAAAAATATATAAAGTTATATAAATAATATATAAAAATATATAAAAATATATAAAAATATATAAAATAAACCCTTTTTTCACCCCTTTTACTTTCAAAAAAGGGGATTATTTCCATCTATTGTTCACTTGAATATGTTTCATAGAGTTAATTTAAGTGTTTGAGAGGGTGATTGCTGTTTTACATAATTGAGAATGTGTTCAAAAGTGAATTATGCACTGTCAAAAGTAGAACTGGTGAAGAGAGGTTCCGGCCTAATAATATCTACCAGTTTTGGTGTGATTTCAATCATTTTTTGTATGTTGATCCGTGCAGATGTACTAGAACTGGTGAAGAGAGGTTGGGATCGCGAAACTAAAAAAACAAATCATTTTTGACGTCATTTTGACGTCATGACGTTATTGACGCGACGTCACGATGTTACAAACGTCACATTGATGACGGAAAATCATCAGGATTATCTAGATGAAGATGCTGACCAAGTTTGAGATCAATTGAATGATATTTGATCCCGCTATGGCGAAAAACAGCTTTCTGTTTTCACACTTTCGGCACAATTTTTTATATATTTTTGGGGGGGGGGACATGTTAATTGTTAATAAATCACCTCTTTTTTCCGATTTTGTTAATTAACGTTAATTAACAAAGTTAACAAAATTAACAAATGCTAAAATATCGGTGTTATCGGTTGATAATACGACTTAAACTGATTTAATTTTGTAGTTTAATAATTTATCTAACGTTTGTATACCCATGCAAGGCCTCCTCCGATAACATAAGTCCAACATACAAGTTTTTTGGCTCCAAATCGATCAAAATTTAAAAAGTACGAATATTTCAATTTCGCGTGTAAAATGTCACTTGAATGTAATTTTTTCACTGATAATCCATTCTTCAGACGAAAGAAAGTGATGTACAACGTTTCTGTTTGAAAAATACGAAAAAATTCCCAAAATTGCTTTTTTTTTGGTCAAAAATTGAAAATTTGCTTCGCTACAAATCCTTGCGTTTTTTTAGAAAAAATTATTTTTGGGATATTTTTCGATTGAAGCTAAATTTATGAGTCTTATTAAGTTTTTAAGGTTGGAAAATGCGAATTAGTGCCATTTGACCTCAATTGCGGTTCAGGTTGGCTAGTTTTTGTTCGAATTTACAAAATGGAATAAATCGTTGTGGGAAGGCTGTAGTAGACGGCTTGGGGGTATGCAAATCATGCAGAAGGAACATCTTTGTTCGCAGAACAACATGCAGCATGTGTAATACCAAAAAACACGTGCTAAGGGGACTTTAGATGGTATAAATGGCATTTGTTAATGTTTGTTAACTTTTGTTAATTATGTTAATAAATCACCTGTTTTTTCGATGTTAATATTAACAAAGTTAACAAAATTAACATGTCCCCCCCCCCATATTTTTATATATTTTTTATATATTTTTATATATTTTTATATATTCATATGTATTTTTATATATTTTTATATATTTTATATATATATAAAAAACTATGTTTTTTTTCCAAAAAAAAGGTATATAAAATATATAAAAATATATAAAAAATGAGCGTTGGCCCCCCCCCCCCCCCCGGTTTATAATACTGCTCCTCTCTAACTCTATCGACTCCTTCCCAGCTACTCTCGCTGCAATTACTTCACAACTCATTAAAACAGCATGCTTTTATTTTAACTGGAAATTTAAATGGAAAACATCACCCGTGTTTATGTACGTATGTCATATGGTGATTTGCTACATCATATACTGCCCGACTGGCACCCGCTTTGGTTTATATCCATCTTGTTTAACCATCAAACGCCTCACAAAGGTATGGCTGTCCCTCGTTACAATTGCCCGACCACCACCTACTTCCCAGTTCAGCGTCTTTGGCAGTCCATTGGGTGCACTTGTGGTTGTGGTTGCCTCTGTTAATACCGGGACCAGCGTTAAATTTGATTTCCCTAAGCCTCGGTTCAAACTCCCGCGTATCTTCTCCAGTCACAGCATAGGCGTGCTTTATTTGAGCCGGTACACCTGCAGTGGGGAGCTAGATTTGTCTCCCTCTCAAATAAAGTACCAAATTTCATCAACCCATGAATGATATGGTGTGTTATATAGTTACCCGGTCGCTTATTATAGTGGGAAAAGGTAATGGAAAACGGAGATACGGTAAGAAGACGCGCAACCGTGGCCAATCAGTGCGCTAGTTATACGCACTGACACATGCACTTTTTGCCGCACGTTATGCAAAGTCTGCGTCTTATTACTGTAATTCCATTATGTAACGCTGCCGCTTGTAGTGGCATTACCATAATTAGGGGTTATTGTAAATATGGTTAATACCTACCGTTTCTGACTTCTTGAAAATGACTCCTCGCAACACAGAAAAATCCCAAGTGTATCCTGAAAACAGATTGCACGAAAAATTCATTTGCGCATTACGTTTCACCACACAGAAGGCACATGCGTGTCACGTGCATGTGCCTTCTGTGTGGTTAAAGATGAAAGTACAATTTTCATTGGGGGGCGGTACCAAAACTAAGGAATGAAACTTTTTTTGAGACCTCCCCTGCACGGTAACATTTGTGAGTGAAACTTACCAGTTATATTTGTTGGCTACAGTGTTTTCTTTGACCCATTTAATCTCCCTAATACTTGATGGAACAAACAGATGTCCAAATTCTCTATTGCACTGCTCCTCCGACTGTCTAGGCTTGCCATCCTGTCAAATGGATTATGTTAGAATGACTGTATAATTGAACATTTGGGATGTGTAGTAATCCAAAATGCAGTCCCCCGCCCCTCCATTGGTTACGAAGTCACCCCTAGCGCAGAGGGGGAATTTCATTACCAAGCCCCTCCATAAGGGACACAACTGCACCATTTTATAAATTTTTGTTGATGGTTTTATGTGATTCAGGTCTTACTCGAAATGGGGAGTAGCACTTCCCCTCAAACCTCTTCCACCCGGGTTTGCAAGGTGCTGACTCTGAAATACGGAAGTTAGGCCGCCACCCGTCAGATGTACAATCTTGGGGGATGGGACGTTTATAATATTTCGATATATCTGCTCCTCCACCTCCAATATCCTTTCCGTAATCCGTACAGATGACGTTTGCACCTTGGACAGAGAATTCATGTTACATGGTTATAAAGATATTGGGTATCTAATGTACCATCAGTGATATATCATACGTGGTGTATCATGATAAATGACAAGATCAAGTAGAAATAATACCGTATAATAAATATTTTATGAAGAAAGTTATTCACAAGTAACGTACCACTAACGGCTGCAATAATTGCAGTACAAAACAGTAATGCAAATGGAGGAAGGTTCACGAATGCCATGACAAAGTTTGAGTTCGGGGGATTGAATAACTGAGCACTGCAGCAAGCATCTCCTATATATTTATACCACCATTATAGAGAGAGGGAGAGAGGGGGAGAGAGAGAGAGAGAGAGAGAGAGAGAGAGAGAGAGAGAGAGAGAGAGAAGAGAGAGTGCTAGCAGAGAGAGAGAGAGAGACGCCGCCTCAGCGCTCTCTCTCTCTGGCAGCTACCGCTCAGTCTCCGAGATGTCTCGTCGCACTCGTCGGCCGCCTCATTTCTGAAATATGGAGGAGTAAAAATGCCAGTCTCCTCCCAATCCCCATTTCCTGCAAATAATGTAAAATATATTAGCCATTCGCCACAATTCAACGTGACATGGGTCCAGCATATAGCCACGTCATGACCCCCAGTGTTGTTTGTTAAAAATACCTGTAGGAAAACTCTTCATAGCCTCTCAATTTCAACAGTTTTAGAAGTTTAATCTATATGATCAAATTCTAGAGTTGTGAACCTGTTATACTAAACAGGCTGAAACCTTATTATATTTATAACACTGCGTTCAATGCATATTAATAGATAAAAACGAGCGTTCCAAAAAGTCTTCAAATGTGTATACAATCTTAGCTTTACCATTGCGTGTGGAACTTAGTGGAAATTTCCAATTTTTTCCCACTATTTGGGAGGGGGAAAGAGAAAATATATGTACATGGTATTAATTTTGCTTGATCCTGACTCGGGTGGCTCCCCTGTCTATGTAAGTCCTGAAGCTGACAGGATCCAAGGTACATGTTGAGGTTACACAGCCCCGGAAATCGCGGGCTGTGAATCAAAACATGCATAATCGGGCACCATTTCAAATATCATTTATAGAGAAACTTTCTCACTCAAGAGCTCTGCACGTCCATACCCACCATTAGAATCTAATTTAGATAAAACATGTCCACCCACCATTAGATGAAACATACTCTATGTCCAGTTTGGTAACGCAATTACCCCTACATTGCGGGCACGCTAAAACGTGCCTTATACTATCGCAATGCCCTATGTAGAAGGTTGGTATCCAAGACACCTCGCGCGCCGGCAAGGGAGGGGTAACTTCGTTACCAATGTAGAGGGGTAATTTCGTTACCAAATGTCCAGTTAGATCTAACATATTTAACATCCCCCACCCCTAGATGGAGGGTATGTCAGCAGCTACGGAGTTGTGTCCCCCTAGTTTCTTCTGTCCCTCGGGGACTAGTGATCCCCATGACAACCCCTGTACAGCGGGGAGTTACTGTGAGGAGGGTACCGGTGCTACCCCTACACCCTGCCCACCGGGTTAGTAGCCCTAGTTACCCCCATAGTTACCTCTAGTAACCGCCCTATAGCCCCTAGTTACCCCTGCTGTGAGGAGGGTACCGGTGCTACCCCTACACCCTGCCCACCGGGTTAGTAGCCCTAGTTACCCATAGTTACCCCTAGTAACCGCCCTATAGCCCCTAGTTACCCCCTAGTTACCCCTGCTGTGAGGAGGGTACCGGTGCTACCCCTACACCCTGCCCACCGGGTTAGTAGCCCTAGTTACCCCTAGTTACCTCTAGTTACCCCTGCTGCGAGGAGGGTACCGGTGCTACCCCTACACCCTGCCCACCGGGTTAGTAGCCCTAGTTACCCCTAGTTACCTCTAGTTACCCCTGCTGCGAGGAGGGTACCGGTGCTACCCCTACACCCTGCCCACCGGGTTAGTAGCCCTAGTTACCCCTAGTTACCTCTAGTTACCCCTGCTGCGAGGAGGGTACCGGTGCTACCCCTACACCCTGCCCACCGGGTTAGTAGCCCTAGTTACCCCCATAGTTGCCCCTAGTTACCTCTAGTTACCCCTGCTGCGAGGAGGGTACCGGTGCTACCCCTACACCCTGCCCACCTGGTTAGTAGCCCTAGTTACCCCCATAGTTACCTCTAGTTACCCCTGCTGCGAGGAGGGTACCGGTGCTACCCCTACACCCTACCCACCGGGTTAGTATAGCAACTATTGAACATTATATTTAGTAATTATACCAAAACTAATTGAAATTAGTAGGCCGGAAAGGTTGCCCTATGATTTGAGCTACCTTTGCCACCGTAACTTTCACGGTGTACAGATGCTCCGTCTATCTTCAAAATGGAGTTTACTGGTGCCAAAGGTAGCTCAAATCATAGGGCAACCTTTCCGGCCTACTAATTTCAATTAGTTTTGGTATAATTTGCATCATTTTTGGGATTTTTAATCCATTTAGATGTAGTTTAACAGGTACGGAGAGGTTGGAATCGCTAAATTGAAAAAATTTCATTTTTGACGTCATTTTGACGTCATAATGCGACGTCACGACGCTATGACGTCATTATAATTACGTAATCTCATCGGGATTACCTAGATGAAGATACTGACCAAGTTTGAGATCGATTGGATGAGATTTGAGTCCGCTATGGCGAAAAAACCCATATCGTCATATCTATTTTTAAACAGTCATAACACTTTCGACGCATTTTAAGACCCTTATACGTCTAGTTTTGAAAATTCGCTATATAGTTTCTGAAAGTTCAGACAATTCCCTTTCCATGATATAGTCTTCGTTTTTCGATTAGAATCCGTCTTCAGGGTGTAATTTGAGCTCAAAGAATTTTGGTCAAGGTCTGAAAAATGACGACTTTAAGACGTTCTGTAGGACGTTCCTGGCGATGAAAAGGGACGCCACCTCAACTAATGCACACACATCCAGTACATCTACCAGCTGTGAAAACGAGAAGTCTCTATCTCTTTTCGTTTGGCGTGAATATGGTTTACAAAAAGCGTCTCTCCTACCCGCGCGCGTACGCGCGCACGCGCGTGTTACACTGAATCTAAGGCAAATGGGACCTATCTGTAACTTCGGTTCCAGATGAGATAGAGACTTGAAATTTTAAACTTGAATTAAAGACCCCAAGCCGGGTATACATTCAAAATTTCAAGTCAAACGGATGAAAGGGAGCCACGCTATAGCCTTCTGAAATCTGGGTTTTCAGCCAAAACACCCATAAAACGTATAACTGCGTTTCTGGCGGCGCTTTGGGGGGGGGGGGGAATGGCAACCTTTGCGCTTGCCAGCGCAGTGATTAATGGACATTGTCCTTAGTATTTATCCACGTCAATTTGATCCTAGGTAAAACTGTCAATAATTTCTAATCTAGGACGATATTCGAATGTGAAGGAGCTGAGTATGGTTGAAGAGTGTACGCTGTGTGAAGAGGGATATTATTGTCCACTCTCTGGTCAAACAGAGGTACCTAAAATCATACCGATTAATAAATTGATTAATTGCATTATTAATAATTGCATTATTTAGTAACTCATCTACACGTGTAATCCCCAATAATATTACCCAATAATATAACCTAGGTGGATAAAACGAACCACATCTGTCCGGCAAGGTACTATTGTCCTGCTGGCACGGGCACCCTGGAGGACGCCGTACCGTGTGAGGCAGGGGCCAAGTGTCCCGCCAAGTCAGCCCGTCCCAGTCCCTGCCCAGATGGTAGTTACCAGAGTCAGCCTGGTGAAGAGGAGTGTCTGGAGTGTCCACCGGGTCGTTATTGCAAAACCGATCCTGAGAGGTTAGTGATATCATTAGAGTTGTTAGTGATATCATGAATATGATGTCAATGATATTTAGTAAAACCAGACGTATCTCCCAAGGCACATCGAGTTATCTGCTCTACCAGTTACCCCTAGTTACCACTAGTTACCACTAGTTACCCCTAGTTACATCTAGTTACCACTATTTTCGCAGTGATGTTGGTGTGGTACAGCCAGTGGATTGTCCCCAAGGGCACTACTGTCCAGGAGGGAACACAGACGCAACACCATGTCCCGCAGGAACTCAGTCCCTTCTCACCGGTAATATCATATCTCTTGTTGGGCGCTGGGTTACCCCTAGTTAGTAGTTACCCCTAGTTACCGGGCAGGAACTCAATCCCTTCTCACCGGTAAGATCTACTTATCAGACATGGTTGAGGCGTGAAGCAGCTATATCGTGTTGCCCACTCCATAAAATTGTCACATATATGTGTATATAAGTATTTTATTCCCGGCTTAGTTTACACGTTTGTTTGGTTAGGTTTGGAGGACAGTGAGTCATGTACCAAGTGTCCAGCTGGGATGTATTGCTCGGAGGAGGGGAAGATAACAGTCAGTGGACCTTGTGATGCCGGATACTACTGCTTCTCAGGTAATGACATGATTCTCGTAAAGTGTGGTTGCTAGGCAATGGACATATTATAATTCCATGTTTGGGAAAACTAAATGTTATGGGGGGGGGGTGACACGTAACACTTTGTAACACTTTGTAACATGTAACGCGCACAAAAAGTTTTCTGCACATGTTGCAAAGTGTTACAAAATGTTACAAAGTGTTACATATTTTATATGGCTTAAAACCGGTCCGTACACCCGATTTTGAGCTGATATGTTGCATAAAACACCATGAAACAGTGTTTTAGGTTCAGCCGAATACGAATACGTAAAATTTATTTCGGTATTTTACGCTAACACTTTGTAACAATTTGTAACACTTTGTAACACTTTGTAACAATTTGTAACACTATGTAACACTTTGTAAAACTATGTAACACTTTGTAACACTATGTAACACTTTGTAACACTATGTAACACTTTGTAACACTATGTAACACTTTGTAACACTTTGTAACATGTAACGTGCACAAAAAGTTTTCTGCACATGTTACAAAGTGTTACGTGTCACCCCCCCCCCCCATGTTATGTATATCAAAGTGTATATCAAAAATTCTGAAAAAATGCTGAAAATTAATGATAAATCAAAATAAGACGATATACGAAAAGTTTTAGGTGTCTTGTCAACCTTTAATAACCACACCCATCCCTCCACAGGATCCACTACACCAATACCAGATAGTGAGGATGATGATGGTAACATGCCGTGCCCTGCTGGCCATTACTGTACCTCAGGCACTACCACTCCAACTCCGTGTCCTCAGGGTGAGAACAAACAAACAAACAAACAAACAAACAAACAAACAAACAAACACTGATACATGGCACACTCCTATACAGGGACATACAGAGATACAGAGGGTGGAACTGCGGAGGCTAGCAGCTGCTTCAACTGTGATCTAGGGAAGTTCTGTAACGACTCAGGTATGTTTATCATAATATTATAGTAGCAAACATGAGACAGTTATTACAACATGTATTGCTTAACCCCCCCCCCCCCCTTGCTCAATGTGTTTCTATTCTACATATTCTCCCCGTAATAGCTGAGTTACTCAACCACGGTCATGCTGTTTTGTACTTGTAGTGGTTTGTGATACTTTTAGTTGCCGAGGCGGTCGTACTTGAAAATTTTGGACAGTTAGTCAACTTTTATAATGTGACCGAATTGTTTTCTCCAGGTCTCATAGCCCCGAGCGGTGAATGTGAGGCGGGTTACTATTGTGAATCACGGAACACGGAGCCCACGCCATCAGGGGACGGAGCGGAGGGGAGGCCATGTGATGCTGGGTATTACTGCCCTGCAGGCCAGGACCGGCAGCCATGTCCCCCGGGCACATACTCCGATCAGGCGGGACTGAAGGATGGAGGGGATTGTGGAGTGTGTGATGGGGGGAGGTATTGTGCAGGAGGACAGACAACCCCTGATGGAGACTGCCAAACAGGATGTTACTGTCCAGGTATTATAGTGTATACAAGCTTGTGTAGGTCACACTGCATTTCATAATTCATTTAGTTTAATCCAATTAACCGTGGAGGTGTGTGCCTGACATTGAATACCAGTCAAGGCATAACTTGCTAAAACACAACAAGTATATCATGATCACAACATTCCTATTCCAGAGAGTAGTGAGAAGCAATGCCAGGAGACGTGTGAGGCGGGTCATTACTGTGAGGGTGGAGGAAGTACACCAATACCCTGTCCTGATGGACAATACCAGACTAACGTGAGTCGTGCAATATGTTAGAGAGGTCAGGAAACTATGCATGAATAATGCAGTAATACTCATGTATTAGAACATGTTCCTCTTCAATAACATTACCTAACATGCCCCTCCCCCCCCCCCCTATTAGCCTGGTCAGGGAGAGTGTTTGGAGTGCGGGGAGGGTAAAATGTGCCCAGAGGGGGCAACAGCACAACTTCCTTGTCTTCCCGGTTACTACTGCCCAGGTAAAATATACCTATAATACTGCTCACCCTTTGTTGATAGTACTGAATTTGTTAGCTCACATTTTACTCATTACTGTGAGCTGGCTAAGCATATTATCTGCATATTATCTATGTTTATTTAATAATCTCTCTCTAGGTGGGTCTGGTAATGTAACCAACTTGTACCCGTGTCCAGCCGGCACGTACTCTACATCCACTGAACTGCGAAACGAAGAGGAATGCACGGCATGTGATGGTTAGTTATTAACGGATGTGCTGGGTGTGCTGCTTGTCTTGTAAAGGAGGGTTAGAACATGAGAACTTAACACCCCGTGCCATGTGTAATAATGCATATATTTTTAGGGGGATGGTATTGTGATAGTGAAGGTCTTACCGCCCCAACGGCTCAGTGCTCTTCAGGATACTATTGCACCAGTGGGGTCAATAGCCCAACTCCTTCAATAACTAGTACAGGTATATTTTATAGATTTGGCCCCTTCAAAAAATTATCAGAGCTCTATTATACTAAACCCCATTATATTCGAGAAGGTTTTCAAGTTACTCCTTCATAAAGGCACATTTCTGTCAGCTTGCTCCTTCATAAAAACACCTACTCACACCATACCAGGAACGGGTGGCCAATGTCAGCCTGGCTACTACTGCGAAACAGGTTCCATAACGCAGACACCATGTGAGCCTGGTAGTTACACAGATGCAGCAGGGGCGGTGACCTGTTTACAGTGTGTGGAGGGGTATGTGTGCGGGAGGCAGACCTCTAACTATCAGGAAGTGTCGTGTGACCCGGGGAATTACTGTCCCACGGGGTCCGCCGAACAGACTCCTTGTCCGGCAGGTTAGTTTGAGTAGCTCGAATACTGCATTTTAATTTTGTGAGGGTCCGGCAGTGTTTAGCACCATATATATTCGGACTACTTGAAACACTGAGGGAAACATGAGTGCCCTTATAATTCCTCCCATGTATATCACTATTATAGGATGATTGTTTGAACTCCTCTCTCCCACAGGTTCCTACAACCCA
>CM035353.1:6463297-6723297 GCA_020137815.1 Hormiphora californensis | reverse complement strand
AGTCCACCAAACCCTCACAGAGCTACTCAAATGCCAACATAAGACCAAGCTCTGCTGCTACAGAGCCGTTTCACAGCTTGTTCTAACCCTCCTCCACACGGGCACAGATAGAGAGGGTCGAGCAAGGCCTTCCCAGCTCTTTACTCAACAACAGCTGTAGAACAGCACGTGCAGTGTTTATATTTCATCCTCTATATAGGGTTCCAGTCTACAAACCACGTATTTTACGTGTTCACAGACGGTACCAGCAAGGACTGTACCGACACAGCTCCACAACTCTCCCACTTCTTCCAGGTATATACTATTTATATGTATTTACTAAATTGTCCCATTATAATTGATTGATCAGTTATATAATTTGTCTAATCCAAATATATTTCCCTAGGCAACTAAGACGTCTGTGAATTTTGTGTTGTTTGGAAGTTGTCAGACAACAGTTGATCCAAGTTTTGTGAAGCTCGCCCATGATACAAACGGGTTCTGTCTATTGATCACCAACACTAATGTTTTGAACATCACAGACACGGTCAATGGTGCCTTTGAAACAGATTCTGTAATTTGTTTCGGTGGCAGTTCGAATGTAGCTCCCAATCGTCACGGGCAGGGTCAATACGCCCTCAGGTCAAAGCGGATCTGCCCTTCCTGATCTTGGTGGTCCTCCCTCAGTCATATAACGCTGCTCCCGAGATGGTTCACGGAGCTGATTCCTATAGATGAACTAATGTCCGGTATAAAACTTGTCCTGACCATATCACCCAGCCAACACGCACGTTATGTCCGGTTTGAGAAACCACTAGATGGCTTCAAGAGATACTGTGCGGCCACCAAGGTTAGTCGATCTACGGACTCCATGGGTAACTTAGGTGTTCGACGTGTTCTCGGATGATTGCACGTGCACAGGGAGACTGGCGACTGATCCTCCCCCAGGGGAGCACCTACACGTACACCGCTAAGAGTATAGGAGAAACAACACTGGGACTTGAGGCATATTTTGTGGATAACGCTGCCACGGATCGGCAGGTGAGCAGTTTCAGTCCTTGTGTTGGGGTACCGGAAGACTTGGTGATAAAGATTCACCAGGTGGAACACGTGGTACGTGATAGCCTGGTAGTGGATCTCATTTCAGGGGACGGGGTGGTATTCCATAGTGAGCCGCTGAAAGCCCTCGATTGGTACCCGGAATTCTTCACCCTCACAGTTGTCTTGCCAGAAGTTACCGCGGCAACGGGCTTCAGGGTTGTGCTGAGGGGCCGTGTAGATAAGGGATCAGAGTTTCGGAGGACGAGCCGGTACCACTTCCGACCCACTACCTCGTGTCTTCGGGTGATGGAGGTAAACAACTACTACAGTCTCTTCCCATCTCGGGGACGGACCTTCATGAAGATGCGCATCAACAACTTCAACGCTTTTTCCGAGCGGTACATTGTATATTGTGAGAATTCCATGAATTACCCCCTTATTGTAGGTTGCTCCCTCGGTCACAGTGGGTGGAAGGAGGCTGGGCAGGTCCAATCCTTTTGTGTTGTTCCAAGATGAAGCGGCTGAGTTCATGGTCTCGATCATGCCATACCCGCGGGGCTCCCTACAGAGAGGCAGAGTGGTCTTGGTGTCCTGTGAAGTGATCACCACTACAAACGACAACCTGAGGGAAACCGTCATGCTCACAGAGATGCTGGAGAGTCCAAACAGTGTCTAACTTGTTGAGTAAGGGCCACTGGAGACTCAATAATGTCTAACTTGTTGAGTAAGGGACGCTGGAGACTCAATCGTTTCTAACTTGTTGAGTAAGGGCCACTGGATACTCAATCGTTTCTAACTTGTTGAGTAAGGGACGCTGGATACTCACTAATGTCTAACTTGTTGAGTTTGGGGTAGACACTAGACACTCAAACAGTGTCTAACAATTGGAAGTTGAAACGGTGTCTAACAAAGGAGTTCCTTTACGGGCTGATATGTTATTGAATGTAGATGAGCATTGAGATTGTGTTATTATGCATATATATGATTATATATCGTCGAAATTTAGAAACAACTGTGTGTTGCATGCCAGAGGTTTTTGCTGTGAAGATTTCAGTGTTTTTGTTTCAATCCGCATAAAACGTTGTTTGTCTGTAGGGGTTTAGCAGGGGGGGGGGGTGGGAAAGATCATGGGTAGTTGGGGCCATCATCCATGCACAATGTTCAAATAAGGAACCAGGGTGCAAGCTCCGTAGTATGACAAAGGACGGTCGGGGTCAAATCGGTGGCACTAATTCGGCACCGATTTTCACACTGCACCTGTACCTCTCAGGACACTACTGTACGGGTGGAGCATCAAATGGTTCCCCTGGTAATGACCCTGAAACTAACTCAGATGGAATCTATACGGGTAATGGTATCTGCCCTAAGGGCCACTACTGCCCTGAGGGGACAGTACAGCCTGAACCGTGTCCCAAGGGCCGTTACTCCGCGATACAGGGTGTTATCAAGGCGGAGGGCTGTACAGCGTGTAGTCGTGGGCGGTATTGTGACCAGGCTGGAGCCCTATCAGATGCTGTTGAGAAGGACTGCGCTGAAGGGTAATTGCCTTTCTTTCAAGATTATATTAAAGTGCGATTTTTTTAATCGGGGAAAATTTTTTTGCCCTGTAAATCGGTGTCCGACTTATTACAGAAGATTACTTTAATGTACCATCTGGACAGGTACGTGTGTACAGGTGGAAGTGATATTCCTACACCTAACGACAATGTGAGAGGATACATTTGCCCCGTGGGACATTATTGCCCCTCCGGCGTAACGGAGAAAATAGCATGTGATATCAACACGTACCAGCCATCAAAAGGTATACCATTAAATACGTATACAGCTTAGGTTAGTACATTAGGTGTGCAGGTTGGTGTCACACTGTCAGGTACCGTTAGTTAGGTATCTATTAGTTTAGGTTAGTGTTAGGTGTGGAGGTTGGTGTCAAGGGGATTTGTTTCGGTTCTTTGGGATTTTTCTGGCAGCATATGATTCATTTTCTCAACAATTTGATCTGTCCAAATAATCACCACCCTCTCCCCGCCCTTGTAGGACGTGGAAGTTGTGAGCCGTGTACAGAAGGGAGGTTGTGTAACGAGACTGGTTTACCCCAACCATTCGATTGTCCTGCGGGTTTCTACTGCCCAAGAGGTATAGGTTGTTCAACCCTGCAGCATATCTCTGCCTTGTTTGAACAAATCAAAACGATAACAAAACGTTAACAAAAACCTCGTTTCTATTAAACACATGTCATATTGCAGGTCAATCAGCAGTTGCATGTCCCGTGGGAACGTTCTCCAACACAGTCAATCTAATATCAGATGAGTCATGTGTACCATGTACACGGGGCATGTACTGTGCCTCACCGGGCCTCTCAACTCATACCGGCCCATGTCAGGACGGGTTCTACTGTGGAGGGGGAGCAAAGGTAATTATATTGCGATATATAGATCTGACAAAACATCTCCTGTAACATGATTCCTAATTAGCTCCAGCGGGATAAATTCACTGAAGACACACGTCACACTTATGAAATGATAACCATGGTAACAGATTCATCCCCCCCCCCTTTTCCCAAGGTTCCCAATCCGCTGGGCGACTGCGCTGAGGGAGACGTGGAGTGCAATGGGTCATGTCCACCCGGCCATTATTGTACGGGCGGACTGCTACACGTCTGTCCTGCTGGTATGGAACAGACAGACAGACAGACAGACAGACAGACAGACAGACAGACAGACAGACAGACAGACAGACAGACAGACAGACAGACAGACAGACAGACAGACAGACAGACAGACACAAGTTGTGCTTTTATAAAAACCCGTGCTTCTGTAGGTACGTTCAGGGAGAGTGCAGGAGGAGCCAGTGAGGATGATTGTATGGCCTGCTATGGTGGGTATTACTGTGAATCAAAGACCATAACCCCTACCAAGGAGTGTAGGGCAGGATACTACTGTCCTGAGGGAAGCACCTCTCCTGAACAGGTATATAGTACTAGGTTATATTAGATCTCCAATCGTTTTGAATTATATACTATTCACCGAAAGTATAAAACCAAAAGTACAAGATAATTTCCACACACACCGTCATTCCAGGAGGCTTGTGATAAGGGTCACTACTGTGAGGAGAGGTCAGCTGCCCCCGAGCCGTGTCCCGGGGGACAGTACCAGCCGAACACGGGCAAGAGCACATGTCTGGCATGTTTGAGGGGGTACATGTGCCCCCGGGGTTCCACCGATCTAACCGAGGACATGGAGTGTGAAGCGGGAGCCTATTGCCCATCTTGTAAGTTTGGTAATGAAATTACCCCTCCCTTGCCAAGTCACGAAGGTCGCCAAGTGATCTAAAGGGTAACCATCTTGTAGGGTTTGTATTGTAACGCTATAGCTACCTACTAGGTAACCTAGGTAACCTAGGAACGCTATAATAGCTACCTAGGAAGTCAATTGTTGTAGATTTAGACTACTGTAACAAATTTCTTAGCCACCATGGTCCTCCTGCCCCTAATCAACTTCTTGTTTAGCCACTGGTCCTCCTGCCCTTAATCAACTTCTTGTTTAGCCACTGGTCCTCCTGGCTCCTGCCCCTAATCAACTTCTTGTTCAGCCACTGGTCCTCCTGCCCCAAGATGTCCGAGTGGCACATACAGCACAGAGCGAGGTCTGGGATCAAAGGACGACTGTCTCCCTTGTGAAGCTGGGAGTTTCTGTAAAGAGGGAAACATACAAGGTATGAGTTGTGTGTGTGTTTCTGTAAAGAGGGAAACATACAAGGTATGAGTTGTGTGTGTGTGTGTTTCTGTAAAGAGGGAAACATACAAGGTACATGAGTTGTGTGTGTGTGTGTGTGTGTTTCTGTAAAGAGGGAAACATACAAGGTATGAGTCGAGTTGTGTGTGTGTGTTTCTGTAAAGAGGGAAACATACAAGGTATGAGTTGTGTGTGTGTACCTCCACCGCAGCACCTACCAGGTGGTAGTTACTGACGGTGGGGTATTAAAAATATGGTTGTCTCCGCCCTCTCTCCACCCCCATTGGTTTGAACAAATTAGATATTATTCCTATACACATAACATGGCCATTTCAGGGAAGTGTTCAGCTGGATACGTGTGCCAAACAGGAGCTCGTCACTCGTTTACCAACTTTACCTACGAAGAAGATGACCACAAGGCGTATCCCTGTCCTCCTGGGTAGGCACAGACTGCATAGATTATTTTATAAAGGAGCACTGCACCGTACCTTGCTCCTTTATAAAGTGAAATAAAGTGTACTCCTTCATAAAATATTTAATTCACCTCCTTCCATTATTACAGGTACTATTGTGATGAAGGAAGTGAAGCAGAAGTTAAGTGTCCTGCAGACACCTGGAGGAACGAAACTGGTGGTGGAAGCATTGATAGTTGCTGGGTAATATATTATTATTATTACAGTCGGACCCCGATTTACCGGGCCCCGATTTACCGGAACCCCGATTTACCGGGAGGATAAATTTCCCCCGATATAGGAAATTAACGGTATTTGACCCCGATATACCGGGCACCCCGATTTACCGGGCAGAACCCTTTCCCCGAGGATCCCGGTAAATCGGGGTCCGACTGTATTTGATTTAGATCTCATATATCAACATCTTCTGAGTTATAAACAATTCTCCAACACCCCCCTACAGCTGTGTAGACCTGGTTGGAATTGTCCAGAAGGTTCCATCCTGGGGGAGCCCTGTCAGACGGGCATGTACTGTCCCTCTAACGGCACTACAGTTCTGTGCTCAGAAGGGACATATAACGACCTGCCTGGCCAGGATTCTGCAGACGCTTGCCAGCACTGTCCTGCCGGGTACTACTGCAACGAGAAGGGAACGCACACTCTGGTCGGTCAAGAGTGCCCTATTGGCCATTATTGTACCGGGGGAAGGGAGATCAATAGATGTCCTCCCGGGTTTATGAGGAGTGAAATAGGTTTGTATAAAACAGGAACCGACCAAAACAAGTAAACAACGAATCAGAACTCGTTATTTAGGTCACGTGACTGGTTATCAGCCAATCAGGGACCAGTATTTCCTGATTCGGTCGGTTCCTGGTATAGAATTACCCTGATCTGATTACGATTCTTTAGGTTTCTCAAAAGGTACAATTATATCTTAAATCCTAAAACCAACTAGGTGGAGCAGGGGTATCAGACTGTGCCCCGTGTACTGCAGGACGGTACTGTTCTCACGACACCGAGGATGGTCATATCACTGGGGCACCCTGCCCCGAGGGACATTATTGTCCGTTCAATGAAGAGGAGGGAACACCCCTACCTGTTGTTTGTCCTGCTGGTTTCTACTGTAAAGCTGGGGCTAAGGAACCTGTTGTCTGCCCCGCTGGGTTAGTAGCTGCCACTGTGTGATTCGCGTAAAGAGGGTCTGATCGATTTGTAATTGTGATATATTCAGCTAATATATTCCTGCCTCAGGAGTGTGTCTCATCTGATTATCTCCCCCCCCCCCTCCAGGTCATACTGTGTATCAGGAACTAGTGAACCAGTGCAGTGTGAGTTCCCCTTCTACTGTCCCCCTGGGTCCAACCAGAACATCAGCTGCCCCCTGGGGTGGCAGGCTTCAGAACTAATAGGTAAGATGGTAACTATGGTAACTAACTATATATGGTAACTATGGTAACTATTATATAATACTGGGGTGGCAGGCTTCAGAACTATTAGGTTGTCCAGGAAATAATGTCGTCTTGCGATTTTTTGTAGAAATGCATGAGTTAGCGACTTTTAACTTGTTCTATCTTGTTCAGTAGACAACTTCCCGTCTGGAAAACACATTTAGAATTTCATACTAATATTTCCATTGCCCGTATTTGGGTAATCTGTCACCGGAAGTCGCTCTGCCGCTGAACGGGAGTTTTGCAAATTTTAAAACGTCGCTGGAAGGAAGCCATTTAAGTTTCCAGGACTCTAAATGGCGTCAATCGATAGCCCATCGTCCAAAGATATAGTACCCATGCGATTTTAGTCTCGACGCGGTCTATGGAAACGGCAAACTTAGTAAATCTACCCCAAAAAAGTGAAAAAACGAAAAAATTTACCTCGATTTTGGACCCAAAAATCGGGACTTTCAAAAAACCGCATTTTTTCACCTCAAAACCTTACCAAAGCTAAAAGTTAACTTTACTACGGTTAAAAGCTTAGTTGGGACTATTAATTACCATCAAAAAATTTATCGTTTACCAATCCAATCAAACCTGAAGTATCCCGGAAGTGAAAGTTTCCGATTTTGACCAAAATTTTTCAGAGCTCCATAGCTCCGAGACAAATTGGATCTGTGACTTCATTCACCACTCAAAAGATAGATATTTGTCTAATAAACAAGCTTGATGTCATTAAAAATCTTACAGATGCTTGATTAAATAACTACAGTCGGGGTCCGACTGTATAGCAGTTTTTTCAACATGCACGGAAATCTCGTTCAGCGGCAAAATTTTTTGCAATTTTTCCGGGTTCACCAAGGGACGTCAAATATCAGATTTTTCAAAACAGACACTTGTTATATACAGACAAGGGTTGATCAAGGCGCTAGAAAAATTTGTATACCGAAATTGTTGAGTTAAGTTGGAGAAATCGGCTCGCGACATTATTTCTTGGACAACCTAATAATAGGTAAGTAGATATGTATCGGGGTTCATGATCATAGCTATCTTTCTTATCAAATCAAATCTAGTTGGTAATTATTATAATATATGGGCATTATTTTGTATTATTGACTAAATTGTATATCAGCTGCTCCCAATCTCTCGGTCGAGTTGGGTTTGGAAATTATCACGTGATGGATTTACAAATTAAACTGTTATAGGTGAGAACCAGAACAGAACTAGTAGGGAGAAGTGTTGTAAGCCGTGCAGTGCAGGCCAGTACGGCACCTCCAGTGGCCATTGTTTGGACTGCCCGGCTGGGTACTATTGCCTGGAGGGCACGAACGGGCCCGCCAACTGGACCGGGGTCTATACCTGTCCCGAGGGAGCCACATGTCCTGTCATTTGTGCAGCGGTAAGTGCAGATATTACCCAGACTTTGTGATATAGCTATCATAATGGCGCTAGTATCGTTATGTTTCGCGAAACATAACTATACTAGCATTATGATAGCTATATCACAATGTATTTCTCTTTGCCAACCCCCTCTCTCACACCCCTAGTGCTCAACTTGACTCCCCCTCAGGGTACTTATTGCCCCCCGCACCCCTTGCTCAACTTGACTCCCCCTCAGGGTACTTATTGCCCCCCCCCCCCCCCCGCACCCCTTACTCAACTTGACTCCCCCCGCAGGGTACTTATTGCCCCAGCTCCAGTACATGGCCCAACGTCTGCCCATCCGGTACATACAACGACATGGCAGGGGCAGCAACCTCTACAGATTGCAAACCGTGTACCGCAGGAACTTACAACACTTACACGGTACCAGTGTTAATTAATTAATTAATTAATTACTAGACAATAGACATTCACTGGTTTATTAATTAGTTAATTAATACCCATAATTTGTTCACCCTCATAGTAGCACTCCTTAATTAGACACCTGGTTTTGACAGCTCTTATTTCTAGAATTGTTCAGATGATTCTAAAATGAAAACAGAATTAATATAACCATATGCACCTCTCTTTGTATAGGGCCAAGCTAAGTGTAAGCCTTGTGGTAGCAGTGCGTATAGCGAGGAGGGAGCGGTGGCATGCACCTGTACCGGACTAAACCGATACTTCCTAGTCAGCGATGGGTCCTGTCGGTGTAAGGTGAGTGTCATCCATATCTGTTGCTCATATATCTTAACAATTAACGAAATGAAAAGGTGACCGTTTGTTGTCCTTACATTGCTAAAAGGTTTTTTTGATATAATTTTAGTACAGTTCATGAATACAGTGACTAACAGTATTGTTGTTGTTACTAATTCACTCTAGATTTATAGTTCTATGAAAGTCCATAATTAATAATACTTGATCGCATGGTTTTCACTCCTCATCGATAACAAGTTGCATTTCGTGAGCAGCGATCTGGCTGAATACCCCAGAACTTTCACAGGAACAGGGTAGCCGCTTGTGGGTCCAGGTCTGCTTGTAGGGCACCGATGATTGGTATCGAAACAGTAGAGCTGAACACTTCACTTTCTTTTCGGCCGGGGCGTTACACATGTACTCCGCTTCTGTTGTGCTTTCCTCGCTTCGTTCAGTTCCGTGCGAGAACTCATAGCTGGCAGAGACCTCGGTAGAAACAGTTCCCGATGCTAGGAGTGGAACTCCAACAGAGAACTCAGTTCCAACTGTCACACTAGCCCCGGCTGTGTGGGTGAAACTGGTTGACTCAGACACGGTCTCACTCACCATGAACCTGCTGCTCTGCTCTATAGTCCCGTCCGAATTGTCTATCCGCTGATAGGCCACTGTCTCCGGGGGATACTCGTGAACCGATGCTTCCTCAACCTGGTACTCAATATTCTCTAGGTCATAATTATCCTTGTCCATGCTCTTACTGCAGTCACACTCAACATTGTTCAGGCATTCCTGAGGGTGGACAGTGAACCACTCCCAGGAGTAAGACACGGTTCGATCCACGTCAGCTGTGCCATCTCTCTGTGCTGACAGATATTTGCCATGTATGGACTTCAGGGAGATCTTGTCCTCATATTGGGATACCTTGAAGAGCTCCAAGAAGCCTGCTTCACTTTGGTCCCATCGCAGCCTGTCTTTAGTGTATTTTCCATGTGTTGAAAGATACTTGCCATGGGTTGATTTCAGGAAAAACGTGTCTTTTCCGAACTGCTCAAATTTTATATTCTCCCAGCTAAAATATTCAGTCCTATCCCAGTCGACGGTGCCATCCTTTTGGGCACTCAGGAACTTTCCATGGACCGACTTCAAGCCGATTGTTTCGCAGGAGAAGTAGCCTCCACAGGGCACGTATGTTCTTTCCCCCACGATACTGTCTTTAAGTGGCATTTCTGCTCGAAGTGTGTATCTACCCCCTGCATTGAGAGGCTCACGGGTGATGCCCAGACAATCTTCCTTCTCCAGGCAGGCTGATTTAGCACTGTCCAGGGTCGTATAGGCGTTTGATCCAGATGAGTAGGTGTCAAGGAACTTGTTGTCGTATTCACACCATTCAGAGACGCCTTTTCCAGAACTTCCCGTTATCACCACCACTAGAAAGAAGAGACTCTGAAAGCAAGACATTTCCTGTGGGAAGAATGGTTATTTGTTGGTATCTTCTAATGACATTTCATTGCGTTCACCACCATGAATACTATCGATTGTGAACAGTGAGCTGTGCTTTCAACACGAGAAATGCTTTCGGTCCAACACGTGTCAGCAAAAAAATTGGCCGACTTTTTTTCTCTGCAGTCAGAAATCTATCTAGGGGAGGCTATAATCCACTGCCCTATCTAGGGGAGGCTATAATCCACTGCCTCGGCGGAAAAGTACAAAGCAACAAGGATACACTGTGAAACAGCCACCAGTATCTGGTTTGGAGCTGTCTGCAGTGAGGCTGCCAGACAAGTGCTTGGAGTGGGGGCCACTGTGGGACCTCCGAACTGGTCTCGCGTTGTCTGGTCTGCCAGACAACTTAATTACCCGGTTTTGTCTTTCAAAGAAAACCCCGGGTGATAGTTCGCTCCTTCTATCTTTATCTCTCTCAAAATCATACGATAATTGCACGATACTTGACCGGCCCACTCTCTCTCTCTCAGGCTGGGTTTGTGTTCTACGACGAGACTGACCAAGAAGAGAACGATGGTAACAGTAACCAGGACTGCCAGTTAGCGGTTGAAGACAGATGCCAAGCAGGGCAGTTCAGAGTCAGCTCAACACGAGAGTGCGTCACCGCCTCCCAATACAACTGCACCGGTATTATACTTGCGTTGATTTCATGTTGGGAGTTTATTGTTTTTGGAATGTTGTATAGTAAGGTCCCTTGGAGTTGTCTCATTTGAGATTCGATTTATACAGTACTGTTAATGAGTGTTGGTATACTGCACAGCTAATAACACGTACATCAGGGGAGTGTGGTGATGTGGGTGGAGCACTAAGTGTAGATTTGGGACGGTGTCTCTGCAACAAGATAACTGAACCTGTCGAGATATGTGATACAGACTGTAATAACAACAAACCCGAGCTATCGCTGCAGGTATAATATAATTCTAGTCATTTACTGTAGTCATATACTGATTTAGCAATCAAATACCAAGTGTTTTTGTGTTGCATAGTCATATTTCAGTGGCGCTTACAAAGGAGAAACTCTTTTTGCCGGAGATAGTTTTCTAGCAGCCTATAATAGTTAGTTTGTTAGAACGCCTATCGAATCTGAATCCCCCCGCCAGGTTGACCAACAGACAGGGAAGATGCAGCTGAGATCTGTCTCTAAGGACGGCTCGGAGAGCACCCTCACACTAACACCCCCTCCCCACCAGGTTGACCAACAGACAGGGAAGATGCAGCTGAGATCTGTCTCTAAGGACGGTTCGGAGAGCACCCTCACACTAACCAGAGTAATGGGAGTTGTCGACTATGACACTGAATCCCGTAGTACCCAGATTGTGAAGTTTAATGAGCAGGGCTTCCTTGGAAAGGTATATTATGGGGGGGGGGGCCAAGGCCAAAAAAAGCCAAACCCGCCCTGAAATCCGGGTCTGATCTGGCTTTTTTTGGCTTTTTTTGATCTGGCTTTTTTTGGCTTTTTTTGATCTGGCTTTTTTTGGCTTTTTTTGATCTGGCCTTTTTTGATCTGGCTTTTTTTGGCCTTTTTTGGCTTTTATTGGCTTTTTTTGGCTTTTTTTGATCTGGCTTTTTTTGATTTAGCAGTTTTGATCTGGCTTTTTTTGGCTTTTTTTGATCTGGCTTTTTTTGATCTGGCTTTTTTTGGCTTTTTTTGATCTGGCTTTTTTTGGCTTTTTTTGATCTGGCTTTTTTTGGCTTTTTTTGATCTGGCTTTTTTTATATCAAACTTTTTTCGGTATAAAATTTTTTTCCCTAACGATATAAAATGGTAAAACTAGATCAAAGAAGCCATTTTAAAGTGTTTTTAATGTCAAACAGACCATATAATGTCAGAATTACATGCCAAAATGACCAAAAAAGTAGGGCCAAAAAAAGCCAAAAAAAGCCAGACCCGCCCTAAAATCCGGGATTGATCTGGCTTTTTTTGGCCTTGGCCCCCCCCCCCCCCATTATCACTAGCTAGAGAGAATAGAATCTTGTTTATTTTAGCCGCTAAAATAAACAAATTCAATGCAGCCTGTCGCTAAAATTTAGCGACAGGCTGCTCCTATATCAGATATCTTTTATTTATAGAGCTAGTGGTTGAAATGATCCCTCTTCAGATATACCCAGATACCAACTCTGTTATTGATGACGTAGAAGGAGGGGAGAACAGGAGAAGAAGAAAGAGAGAGGTTCTCACATTTGCATACCTGAACAACCGTGGTGGGAGAGTAGGGGCCGATCAGTTTGGAAACTCCACAACCTCCAGAACCATTCTTCTCACAGATACTGATGATCAATTAGGTAATATATGCGCATAGTTTCTGTATAGCTATAAAGATAATATGATATAGGTTTAATGACCTGATCTCTCTCCTACCTAGGAATTGATGATCCTACGGTATGCTTGAACCTTGGTGAGTCTATTGTCTGGCTACTCTACACAAGCACTGATGCAGATGGGAATGAAGTCAAGCATTACCCCGTGTATCTGGTAAGTCAAGCATTACCCCGTGTATCTGGTAAGTCAAGCATTACCGGCCCGTGTATCTGGTAAGTCAAGCATTACCCCGTGTATCTGGTAAGTCAAGCATTACCCCGTGTATCTGGTAAGTCAAGCATTACCGGCCCGTGTATCTGGTGTTAGAATATTGTGGTCCCGAATTGGGACCATAATTGGAAACTTGTTAGTTGTTGATTATTCTAAGATATTATTGGAAGCATAAAATTATAATTTCAATTGTTCAGCGTGAAGACCTCCTTAATGACAATGATCAATTTGACTATGGTTCCTTTAACCGGTTGGCGGAGGTGATGCAGAAGACAGATGCCACCTACGATACCTTCGTTCACTCCTTCACAGAGTCAGGTATTATTACTTTTTTGTAAGTTGGTCCCTATAGGTGCAGTAATTGTTGGACCCCCATTTACGGCTCCAATTAGCATATTGTTCAAGATATAATTCATTACTTACTCATTATTATTGTAACGTACTGCAGGTGTATACGTGTTCCAAGATGCGGGCAGTGGTGCCAGTAAGATGATTGTGCGAGTGCAACCCTCTAACGCCCTGTGTTCCTCGTCCTTTGACTATGCTGTACTACCCTCCAGTGAAAACACTTTCACCAAACTGGCCATTGGGAAGTCTGAGGTATACAATATGGAATTAACTAGGGGCTGTTGTTACTGTAATATTATAAATTGATTAAGGGTACGCTAACCAAAATTTTTTTTCGAGTGCAGGGAAATCTCTCACCGCAGGGTTGTAGGCCATGCCAAGGAGACCTCAAATATGCAATTTTAGCCCTCAAGTCGAATTCATATTTTTGCTACAGCCGTTTTAAAATCGTCTTGAAAATTTCTGAAAAGACGTTTTTGACACCCTAAAAATACATTTTCAGGGCTAGAAGCTTAAAATTATGGGGATTTGAAGGGGATAGGAAGGTTTATCGACACAAAAATTTTTATTAAAATCGGTGGTGATTTTCGGTCGTGAGATTGATTTACTTTTTTCCCTCTTAAAGGCCCTATTTAGCAAAGTTCCGAAAGTTTGTGAAGGCTGTAAATTGGTGAAAAGTTGCGTCTAACGATTATTTAAGTGGCCACAAATTTTTAGCGTGTCCTTATTTGAGACAAGTTGTACAGAGCTTTTTTTGTGAAAGCCGTTTTTTAGAAATAAAGAAATAGCCTGTATCTCAAAAACAACTGATTTTAGAGACCTGAGACCAAGCTTAAACGATTCGGAAGGTCCGATTTTGGGGGGGTCTTCTGAGAGACATTTTTCTCCTACTTCAACGGTTTTTGCTGTAATTGCGAAAAAGGATTTAGCAAGAAGGTGGAAAAGCAGCACGAAGCAGGCTGTCGGAACTCCTCTTTTGCCCTCTTCAAAGGATTTGTTTTTCGCAATTACAGCGAAAACCGTTGAAGTAGGAGAAAAATGTCTCTCAGAAGACCCCCCCAAAATCGGACCTTCTGAATCGTTTAAGCTTGGTCTCAGGTCTCTAAAATTAGTCGTTTTTGAGATACCAGCTATTTCTTTATTTCTAAAAAACGGCTTTCACAAAAAAAAGCTCTGTACAACTTGTCTCAAATAAGGACACGCTAAAAATTTGTGGCCACTTAAATAATCGTTAGACGCAACTTTTCACCAATTTACAGCCTTCACAAACTTTCGGAACTTTGCTAAATAGGGCCTTTAAGAGGGAAAAAAGTAAATCAATCTCACGACCGAAAATCACCACCGATTTTAATAAAAATTTTTGTGTCGATAAACCTTCCTATCCCCTTCAAATCCCCATAATTTTAAGCTTCTAGCCCTGAAAATGTATTTTTAGGGTGTCAAAAACGTCTTTTCAGAAATTTTCAAGACGATTTTAAAACGGCTGTAGCAAAAATATGAATTCGACTTGAGGGCTAAAATTGCATATTTGAGGTCTCCTTGGCATGGCCTACAACCCTGCGGTGAGAGATTTCCCTGCACTCGAAAAAAAATTTTGATTAGCGTACCCTTAATATAGGAGAGCAAGAAAATGTTACATTTGTATGCATTTGTCATGTGTTATTGACAACTAACTTCAGGTGGAGAATCTGGCACCTAATTGGCCGCTAATTATCTCCCTCTTGGCACTCTTCATAGCAGCTATAATTGGTTTACTAATCACCGTCATTATCTGGAAACCTAGCTCATGGGGAGTTCACCCGTCTGATAAGATTCGGCCCAGGTATATAGTTGAGTATTTAGGCCCAGGTATAAGTTGAGTATTTAGGGCTGCAGAACAAGACTGCCGCAATATATCTAATGCCCGTATAATAGTTCAATACTGCAGTAGTTCCATGGATGTCTTGGAGTGTGGTAACTCTATATTCTCCCCCACCCCGATCCCATATACCTTGCTCGACCCTACTTCCTGCTCCCCGCACAAATGTAAAGGATCAGGGTTAGAACATAACTCCCCCCCCCCCACAGATACAAGGCGATCTCAGGAGCACCCCCAGACCCGGTATTCATCTTGCCTGACAAGGTGCAGCCTTCCTACGACATCAGACAAGAGAAAGGCTTCCTGGAGGAAGAGGAGTATGAGGGAGCGGCACGTGTTGCAGTAGGAGCTGCTGCTAGTGGGGGGTTGCTGGAGAACATGTCAGTTAGAACACTATATGACAAGATAGAAGATCAGACCATGTTCCTATCATCGCAGCTCTCCCGTCACCAGGTACGAAACAAGTAAACAACCAATCAGAGCTCGTTATTTAGGTCACGTGACTGGTTATCAGCCAATCAGGGACCAGTATTTCCTGATTCGGTAGGTTCCTGGTACACAGTTATAGCAGCTTGACACATTGCATGTACATACATTTAGTAATAATTCATACCCATAAAACTCTATAGAAACAATCCTTGGTAGTTTATTAAGCATTATTTATATTCATACCCTATTAATTTCAGCTTTGTTGTGAAATCTTTAGAAGGCATGAGAGTTGAATTTTAAAATACAAAATGTGGAGCTCATGAATTTTTACGTGTAATATATCAAACCACATGTTCAATATGAGAGCTCAACTTGCAATAAAATACTTTCTCGTTTGATCTTAATAATTCTTGATATTACAGTATTATTATTATTATTACAGTCGGACCCCGATTTACCGGGATGCTCGGGGGAAAGGGTTTTGCCCGGTAAATCGGGGTGCCCGGTATATCGGGGTCAAATACCGTTAATTTCCTATATTGGGGGAAATTTACCCTCCCGGTAAATCGGGGTTCCGTTAAATCGGGGCCCGGTAAATCGGGGTCCGACTGTATTAGTAATATTATAACTCAATAAAATTGCATTTTCCAGGAGGACATGCTGCAGTTTTACGATCGGATCAGTGGCCAGAATGACCAACTCAAGGGTATACTTGATAAGCGGGACTTTGAACAGGGCCGTCTATCTGGTGGTGGGCGAGATGGTGGTGGGGACCAGAAGGGAGCAGCGGCCGATATATTGGTCAAAAGGATCTTCACCAGCACGGGTATTGTTAATTGTTAATTAATCATGCAGAGGCTATATTAGTGTAGCTACCCGTAATTCACCTTATTTGTGCAGGAAAGTCAAATCATCACCTAAATCCCAAATGTGTATAACCATGATCTGTAAAATCCCCCTTGTTGAGCTCTCCATCCCTCCTGATCCAATCTTAACACACTCCCTGTTAGGTAATCCCCGTGAGGACGAGTTAATTGGAGTATTAGCAGAACTAATTAGAAAGATCCAATCGGGAGAGGAGGAGGGTGGTATTCACCTGACCACCACCACATCTACCTTCCATAGACAACTAGAGGCTGACCTGATACGTAATGAGAACCGAGAGGTTAACAGGACGATAACCACCATGGTACGTATATAATACTAGGTCTAGCCCTGGTTTTAACAACCTCTACTGTGCAGCTTGGAAATATTATTGAAGAATAGTTAGAGAGAAGAGTTCCCAGAATAGTTAGAGAGAAGAGTTCCCAGAATAGTTAGAGAGAAGAGTTCCCAGAATAGTTAGAGATAAGAGTGTGACGCCAGAAGGGTCAAGAGTCACTCCGTGTGTTCCGATGTTTTCCATGTTATGGGTGATTTGTGAGGTATCCTATTTATCCCACAAATGTATCTATAATCTCAAAACACAGAAAGGTTTGGGTTGGGTGAACGTTAAGATATACGGCTAAAACACTAACAGCTATAGCGCAACAATATCTTGACTTCGTTATCAATTACAAAACACTGTACACCATCACGGTTCCAGTCCACACCAAGTCAACTTCACTGAGTATCACTCCAACAGTTAACATCAGCCTCAACCTCAACCTCAACCACAACTGCAACACTTTCTTCTCCAAGTCCGTTGCTTTTATCCCACTTCTTCAGCAGATCACATCACCCGAGCACCTCTACGTGGCAGTCTCTCGTTCTCCCCACTCGTCTCATCGTGATTGGCTGGGGCGCCCTGACGTAGGTAGTTCTTGCTCTCCTTCGTCCAGTGATCTGTATCTCACTCCGCTTGGTTGTCGGATCAACACCTCGTCGTTCTACTTTCTCTCTTCGTACTGGGTTCCTTTGTTCAGCTCTCTCAGCAAGCAACTAAAATCTAACCCTTCACTTATCACTTTTAACATAACAAAAGAACCCTAGCGATCTTTCAGCTTCTTCCCTCACACACTAACAACCTAACAAACAAACCATTATAACTCAAGTCTGTTAGAGTATAATTGAGGGTGGCAGTTAGTGCCATGATGTGCATATGATCATTGCAGGTCGGAAAATAGCTTTACTTATCAGACGCGTAAATGTCTGTCTAACAAAGATTACAGGCTATTAACCCCAAGGGGTGCAACCCCGCAAGAGTTCCCAAAATAGTTAGAGAGAAGAGTTCCCAGAATAGTTAGATTTCCCAGAATAGTTAGAGTTCCCAGAATAATTCCATTACAAGGTGTGATCTATAATAGGCGGCCCTTTTTAGACATGCATAATGATCCCTGCAATTCTCACAGGAGAAGGAGCTAAAAACCCGGATGGAGCACGAGATGAGGGAACTGGCTGCGAAGTTGAAGGAAGCGAGTAACTCTCAACTGCCTTCCATCATAAACCAACACGAGGAAAAGGTATAATAATGACGTCAGCACATGACACAAACACTTGTTTATCGGTTACCATGGTTACCATACAACACAGAGTTTATCGGTTACCATGGGTCACATACAACACAGAGTTTATCGGTTACCATGGGTCACATACAACACAGAGTTTATCGGTTACCATGGTTACCATACAATACAGAGTTTATCGGTTACCATAGTTACCATACAATACAGAGTTTATCGGTAATTACCATATGGGATAGGAATGAATTAATTCATTAATGTATTAATTACAATTATAATCACATGTTTTCAATCACTGCAGATTGCTAAGATGGAGGAAGATTTCGAGGATAAGAGAAGGACAGCTCTGAAAGATTTGGAACGTTCACTGCTCGCGGAGAGACAGGCTCAGTACAAGAAAGCTATTGAGAGTTCTAACACTGAGGTACACACACAATACACATGTACATTGTACAGCTCTATTGGGTACATCCCCCCTGATTCTGTCTGATCACCAGATTCCCTTTATTTCGGTGTCCAGCACACTTTCAGTCTCGCGATATATGAGCTGGGTAAATCGTACTCAGGATCAGGTGTGGGAAACTACTAATTATGTACTACTAATTTAAGGGAATTGCTAATCAGTTACTAATTACTGCTAATTACTAATCAGTTACTAATTACTGCAGGTATCAGTTAAGAACTATGTGGTTGAGTCCTTGGTACCAGCTGCTACATTGGATGTCACTGAAAGTATACACAGTACCCTCTCAAATACTGATATCATATCAGGTAGGCGGTCCAGTACAAATCAATATCATCATCATGATATCTTGTTTTTGCCAGTTCATTTCTTCTTGTTTCCTCCTGCACCATTCATAGACCCCCCCCCCCCCCCCCCGTTCATCATAGATTACAACTATTGTCCACTAATCCCTTCTATCCATTAGAAGAGGCAGCTAGGGAGAGGGCCGCTGATAATGAAGAGTTATCCAGGGAGCTCACCACAGAGATGGAGAGCCTCCTGGCGGATAAGGTGGATAGTATACTAGACGAGATGGTGGAGAGCAACCAG
The DNA here is from genome assembly GCA_020137815.1 of Hormiphora californensis. Classification (NCBI taxonomy): domain Eukaryota; kingdom Metazoa; phylum Ctenophora; class Tentaculata; order Cydippida; family Pleurobrachiidae; genus Hormiphora; species Hormiphora californensis. The sequence goes on along the minus strand of CM035353.1, from coordinate 6,704,386 downwards.
ATTAGTAAGTTAACAGCTCCCCCTACTTACTTCTGTTACTTCTGCATGTAGTTCGCCGGCTACTGATCGTCCGATCGGGGTATCGCTTTCTGCAACTCCCCACTGTTTGTGGATCTCCGCGTATACCCCTAGTTTGTTAACTCTTACTTACTTTGTGGGTAAGCAACTATATTAGATCCCCCCTAAACTACTTTATTATCCCCCCTCGTGCCTTGCTTGACCGTGTCTCACACTTTACTAACATAATTCATCTTGTAGCTGAGGAGGAGAGAGATCAGATCAGAAGTGAGGCCATTAACCGACAGGATCTCCTGGCTAAGCAGTTGGCTGAGAAGAAGAGGTTACAGAGAGAGCACATGAAGAACAAGATGGCAGAGAGAAGGAGGAAGAGGATGGCGGCACTACCTGAACAACATGCCAGACAACTTGCTGAGGTATATAGTTACAGTAGTACTGTAGTAGTAGTAAAGGCCGGGATATCAGTATAACTAGTTCTGTTGACCAGTTTACCAGCGTGGGAGCTGAGAGTTGATCGAGATTGTTGTTAGCGAGTTATATGTGAGCTCAATTCCATTACAACTGTAATACTCCCCCGGGCTCTCTATTACAGACTGAGAAAAAGATGAGGGATGAAGGAACGATGACAGACGAACAAGCCCAGACGGTTCTTGATCAGTTGAGGGAGACACAATCCAGGGAGACAGAGTCACTGGAGAAGAGACTGATAACTAGGGAACAAGAAACACTCAGCAAGGTATTATACAATGTAGATGTTTTGTTTTTTACTACATAATTGTACTTGTTTTTTATTGTTTTTTACTAATTGTACTTTAATACACTGATATTCCTTGCAATTTGTTTTGTATTGTTTCTAAACGTATAGGAATACATGCATTATTTTTACTTGTTTTGTTTACTTTATTTTTTTTGTAGTTGTAAACAAGACAATGAAACTCTCATTGATCCCTTGATGGCATCATCATGCGCACTGATATTCCTTGCAATTTCAGATGGATAAGATGGCTGCAGAGGAAGAACGATCCTCCACTTCCTCCATCTACAAGACCGCCCTGGCCTCTACACTATCCCCTGAGAAACAACGTGCCGTCCTAGAACAGTTCTCAACACAGATGGAGAGCATAGAAACCCAAATGAGGGCCGCAGAGGCTACCCGTGCTACCACCCTTGAACACAAAATAGCAGAACGGAAGAGGAAACGAGAGATGCAGTTACGGGAGGAGTTCGAGGCAGAAAAACTAGGCCCTGCTACCACAAGTATACCACCTGCAACTAGCACTATGGGACCTACTGGTACTGGAGCGGTATCTGCGGAGTTAGCAGCACGACACAGTGAATCTCTGGCTGTTCTAGAGCGGGAGGGGCAGGATGAAATGGATAGGCTGGAGGAGCAGTTAGGTGCAGGGGAGAGTGAAGAGATGGAGAAGTTGACCGTGGAACAATCTGCTAATCAGGGAAAACAGGTAGGAGAATTACAGCAATTGCAATGAAATCCAAGAGTCAGAACTACAGTAGTTTTGGTATAAGAACAGTGCAGGAGAGATCGAGAGAAAGAAGGACCTTTTACCCAAACTGTCTGCATGGCCGCGGCTTCGGGTCGGAGGTGCATGTCGGCACCTAAATACTATATATCTGTGTTAATGGAAGAAGTGGTTCATTTGCCCTGGGTTAGGGATGGAGTTGGGGGAGGGAGTAGTATAATAGGGATGGGGTTTTATTATTTAGTTTGTATGGATTTGGTTGGTTGATATGATAAGGAGGTATGAGTACATCTGTACATTCGATACGTCATGATGGTTATAGTCCGGTTAAATTGTCAGTCACTGTAGGATACTGGGGAAGTCCAGGGAAGTCAAAAACTGTACAGCTAATTATCGTTAATTACCGTTAATTACAGCTATAAATTACCGTTATAAAGGCCATAAACCATTATCTCTGCAATATGGAGAACCATCTGGTCATGGTTTATATCCCAATATATGTTCTTCGTTTCATCGTAAATGAAAAGGAACAGGCTAGGTTCCTCAGTAGAAGGGCATCGAACAGTGAAAGTCTGGGCTTCCTCTGACATCCCCAAACCATTTTCATAGACAGTTGAACCGGGCTCTATTTTCCCACATGAAGTGTTTGTTATAGTGCCGATCAGAGATATCTCGGTTCCTTCAAGCCGCATTGTTTCACCGGGTTTCACACTTAAACTGTGAAACAGATTATCAATTGTGAAAACAGACAATTTTGTAGGCCTTTATAAGTATATTAATTATTATAAGTTATATAGCTTATTCTATACTCTCACTATTTATAATACTGCCCGATATAATTGTTCAGCTGTGACGCAAGATTGATCGGCCCAGCAATTAAACACAACTCACATATTAACAATGGCGATGGTAGAGATATTTTCACCGCGTTGTAGTTCTAGTTTAAGCCACTCTGGGTGGGTATCTTTGGAAGACTTGTAGAAGGTGGCTGGGTCTCCGTCTAGGCATTTGTCAGCCGTGGCAGGTACCGAGAGGGAGCTCTGTAGTGTTGCTCCTTGCAGTAATCCCAGACACATGGATTGGCAGTTCAATTGAGGCTCCAGACAGGTGCTGCAGTAGGATGCAACTTGTTACGATTAGTATAACAGGCTTCATAGTCTATATATGGGACAAAGAAAGACTCGCCACTGGGGGAATGATTTTAGCTCTCTTTCATAAAACATACAATAATTATCATGTACAATGATTTTAAAGCTCTCCCTCTGACCCTCTCTTGTTATAGTCATACATGGAGCTAGGTATAAATAAAATACGAGCACGCGATTACACAACTGCATGACTATAATAAACTTTTTATTTTCACCCTAAAGGTACGAGAGCTGAAGAACCGTCAAGAGGCTGAGTTGAGAGCTCGAACGGGAGAGATGAGTCCCGGAGGAAGCTGGACGGATCGCTGCTGAACATGCCCAGAGTATGAAGGAGCTAAAAGATCGACTTGAAACAGACAAGATGAGACAGGTATGTAGATTGTTTCGCTCGGCAATTAAATACCTAACCCCGAATTGATACCGACGGTCCTATTTCATACTACCCTGCATTATATTTTGTTTATCTTTTAACTTTTTTCCCTTTTCGACATCACCCTAAATTTTATTCAAAGAAAACCCCATTAACACATATCTTCCGGCATAATAATACCCATCTCTGTTCACAGGAATCCAAGTTAAGGGAACAACTTGCTAAGAAGCGAGAGGCCCGGACACGAGAACTCAGGGCGCAACAGGAGGCCAAGAGGGCGCGAGAGATGCGGGAAGCAGGAAGAGGAAATGGCCGAGTTGAGGGGAGGTGCTATTAAAGAGGCTGAAACATCAGCTATACGACAAGGGATAGCAGAGGGGTACTCTGCAGAGGAGGCAGTTCGTGGTGTAATGTTGGAGAGACAGACGAGGGAGCAGAGTGAGTTGTTAGCATCCCTTCAGGCTGAGCAGGACCGGCTACTTAGAGACACACTCGGTGGCATTGAAAGAAGGTAATACATGCTGCTTATATAACTTTATGATATACAAAGCTTTGCTAGATCAGGGTAGCAATTACGTTGCTGCTCTAACCACATAATCATGAAAATATACGCCCCCCCCCCCCCCCCCTAGTATAATAATCACCAATTCATCTGTAACACCATTATACAGGCGAGATGAAGAGAAACGTCTCCTGAAAGAGAAGCACAACAGGGAAATTGCTGCTGCTGAGGGGGATGACGACAAACTGGCAGAGCTAAGGAACGCCCATGCCCAAGAGAAGGGAGACTTCGACAGGGAAACCGAGGCCCAGCTATCAGCCGCCAAGAGAGATCTGGAGTTAGATTTCGAGAGTAGAAAGGGTGATGCATTGTTGGATCAGAGGAAACGCCACCTCGAGGAACTGGCCCAACAAGCTAACGTGAGTTATCTCTCTGTCTCTCTCTCTCTCTCTCTCTCTCTCTCTCTCTCTCTCTCTCTCTCTCTCTCTCTCTCTCTCTCTCTCTCTCTCTCTCTCTCTCTCTCTCTCTCTCTCTCTCTCTCTCTCTCTCTCTCTCTCTCTCTCTCTCTCTCTCTCTCTCTCTCTCCCACACACTACCACTGCAGGAGCTGAACCTGGGCGATATGAAAGCAGACGCCATATCGTCATTGTCCCAACTTGAGGAAGTGAAGCGATCAATAGAGGCAGAACGACAGGCGGCACTCGATGAGCTAACCCGGAACCGGGAGCAACTCGCCAAAGACCAGGAGAAGAGGATGGCGGCTCAACTGGCAACCCTTGAGGAGAGTCTAGCAGCGGAGAGGGAGGAACAGGCTGAGGCAAACAGGAAACTAGTAGACAGGCTGAGCAAGAGGAAGGAAGAGATGGTGGCAGAGGTGGAGAGAAAGAGAGATGAAAAGGTAATTTTACACATTATGTAATGTAGTTTAGCTCTGTCCACTTAACTTTAAGACTTACCACACTCACACACAGAGAAAGTGGTGCATGTACTGTGGTAGGTGCCTCGTAGTACTGTACTAATTAACCCCCCCCTCCTCTAACCAGGTAAAGGCAATGAAAGCGAAGGGGGCCACTCCAGAGGAGCTAGATCAGCTGATAGGGCAGCACAACGAGGAGGTCCAGAAGTTAACCAACAAGTTAGACGCGGATAAGCTGAGGCAACAACAGAAACTTCAGGCCCAGATTGAGAGAAGGAGGGCTAAGCAGAAGAACCAGGCAGTGGAGAAGATTAAACAGGAGAGCAGTGAGGAGGTAGTGGGCAAGAAGGGGGAGCTGGAGGAGAATTTTAGTAAAATACAGAAAAACGCATCAGGTAAGAAACATGTGAGAAAGATGATAAAAATTGCCCCCCCCCCATCTCTCACTCAACCAAATATCAGTTAAATTCTATACCTGTCTCCAAAAGAACGTCCCTTCTCCCCTCCAGATAAGATTCTAAGTGTGGTCTCTCTACCTTCATCTTCACAACTGCCTGCTGCTGTAACGGGCCCAGTGACAACAGCTAGTACTCTAGAAATGACAGTTCCACTGAGTGACTCACAGCTACAAAGCCTACTCCTTCCGCTAGAGAATAAGATAGGAAGTATCGCTGAACAACTTGGAAAGGCTCATTCAGGTAAAATATAGGGAGGTATAATTAATGAGAATGTTAAAATCAGGGCTGAGCCACTTATAATGCAGATAAATGCCCTTACCTCCCTATGAAAGAGTAAGCAGGCATTTAGTGTAATATCTTTCCACTGGAAATTCCAGTTTAATCACTTCTAAAAATACTCTATTCGCAGAAAGCTACGTCTCAGAGCTGAACTCCAAGTACGCGGCTGGGAAAGAACTGAAACCGGTCGATATTTCAAACTTATCCGTCCGAGATTTCACTGTTTATAAATTTGGTGCCTACATATGCGAACTGTCTCCAGTCCCTATTGTCCTACTCCTTGCATCAGAGACGCCTGCCAACGAAGACTTTATAGGGAATGCCTACAGGTAACTAACTCCCACTAACTCCAATATATTGTCACATTACCTTATAGCCCCAGTTAGTTGGTTCGCTTTTATTAAGGTCAGACAATGCAAGGTCCTCTATAATTATAGTCTATATACCCCGATTGGACCCCCTGAATCTAACAGTATCTGTTCTCACTCAGGAACCTGTTCTACTATGACACCCACAACATGTACCTCTACCTACAAGTTGGACTAACTGAAGATGTAGGAACCTTTACCACAGTTCTACTGCACTGTATTGCCCACGCGGGGGTGGGTGAAATGGCAAACGATTCGTTCCATGAGTTTGTGGAACAGTTCCATTCACTTGTTTCACGGTATGTTGTAATTACCTTACTCTCGTTTTTTAAGAAACGCTTTAGTAAGAAACTTTTTTATAAGAAACTTTTCAAATGTAAATTACACAATTCAGTGACACCACAACAAAATAGAACACCCCTAACTTGTTTAGTTTCTTGATAAAGAAGAAATTCTGTTTGTTTTTGGATTGCTTACACCTGTAGTTTCCTAGAAAAAAAGTTTCTTATTTAAAAGTTTCTTGAAATATGCGAGCTTAATTAACGAGAGTAAGGTATCTAATATTGGACAATTCACTGATATCAGTAATTAATTGACTCATTATCTAATTATGTAGCGTTTCCATAACCCTCCTGTATTCCAGGTGTTCCCGAGTTCTATTCGATCACAAATCAAAGGACGAAATCTTCTTGAGAAACGTCCAGGAAGCCTTTGAGGTGAAGCTAGTTGAGGAAGAGAGAAGACCAGATGATCATGTTAACCATCTAGCAGCACTGGGTTCTGTGAGGAAGGTCATGGATAGCACTGCGCAGATCTCAGACAAGAAGCGATGGGCTCCTAGGAAACAACAGGTATGATATATGGTACAATTATACTTCTGCAGCAGTTGAATTGAATTCTCACAATTAGCTGTCGACCATATTGCACTGACGCCAGTCGCGATAGTTCGATTTGGTAAGAAGATAATATTAAAAATTTTTGAAACAATTTGTGTGAAAAAATTATCTTTGATACTGAACCCTCCCCTCCCCCTACAGAATTTGGAGCAACGAGAGGATGGATTAAACGAAGAGTTTAGCAGGCTAAGCAGTCAGTACACAACGGTAGCACAAGCTCGAAAGGCAGTGGTGGATGACTTGTTGTCGAACCTGACGAGGTCATGAGGGATCTTGTGCTGTATGAACAATACATGAGAGAACAATAATTGTACCACTATATAGTTAGAGACATTGAGTTATACTTGATCAGATCTAATAATTAGAGACATTGAGTTATACTTGATCAGATCAGTGACCCGTGTGACATCATAGATTGGTAATATAATTTATAAATGTGTAGTATATTTGTAGAGTAATAGCGCCGTCAGAAGACTGTATTTGTAGTTTAATAGCGCCGTCAGAAGACTGTATTTGTAGTGTTGAGTGCTTGTCTGTGACCCCAATTTATTTTTAAGTAGACTCTTATCAGAATATTTTAAGTTATGTTAACTGTATTTTATTTAAGTTATAGTGTTTATATTGTGATCAATTTATATTTAGCGATTATTAAATCACGTCTAATTTATTCAAATGTAGGTTGGCCGGAATAACGTGTCAGGCCGTTCATGAAGGCGCGAAACAATCAAATAGTATGAGAAAACTATACGTATTGCAACGCGTTTATGACACGTTCTTCCGGTCTACCCCGGATATGCCTCTGAAAGGGAAGTGCAAGTGTGTCCTCCAGCGGCCGGTGCCCGGTATCATGGGCTGGCCGCCCCTACGGAACCCCTATAAACATTGCTCCGTTGTGGAGTGTATCTGGGTGTGGTGATCCTGGGCTGTCAAAACAGCTCCCCATCGCTCTCCGCGAAGTCGACCTGTCAGACCAATGCTCTGAGAATAGGGTCAGGCCAATGCTGTGACAACCATCGACTAAACACGGTATCCATTACCATTGCCATGCTACGCAGTCTGTCCATTCAGCCCGGGCCATGTAAGGACGAGTTAGGAAATATGATTTTTGTAGAAATTCTACAAGAATATTCAATAAACATATGATCATCAATATAACATTCACACTATAATACACCAGTACCATCTATTATTTAAGTCATTGCATACAAAGTTATGTCAACCCTCCGATTTTCATTTTATTTAGTCCCTTGCCTTGCTCGACCCTGCATGTATGAACAGTCCCCTGTGTAACTCACACTACTACAATACACACACACAATGTTTCTAATCGCTGCTGGAGTCTGAGTAGCTGACTGAGACGGAAGATGAATCGTCATCTGAACTGGAATACCTCTTCTTTCTATCCTTCATCTTCAGTTCTTTAGCCTTCCTCTTCTCCTCCTTCCTGGCCTTTCTCATGTGGTAGTTCTTCACTTTCAGCTGCATCCTAGCATCTCGTTCATCCCTAATCTGTGCCCTCTCAATCTTCCTCTCTTGCTTTGCTCGTCTCTCCTCCGCCCGTCGTTCCTTTCTCATTTCCTTCATTTTCCTCAAGTGTGCCCGTTCCTGTTTTCTCGCTTCCCGGGCATCATCCAGCTCCTGCTGTTCCTCCTCGGTGAGGTACTTTTTAATCAGCCCTGAAACGGTTATTATACAGGAGTTAATTGTAGCACTGTAGCAGATCATACCTCGTGATATAATAGGACGTGCATATACGTGCATATGCACATTGCTTATTATACTGTCTGGCGACATCGCGTCAGACCCTTAAACTTGATTCGACATCGCGGTCAGATCGGGTCGGCGCCGCCATACAGCTGGTACGTGTTGATATAGCGTGCTAGTGTATAAAATAGGGTGTGATCTGGAAGTTCAGTAGGCTGTGCAGTTAATAAACAAACACGGGCTGATATCATCACAAGATCACAGCTACAGCCACAATATTATTGACGTAATAAATAGACACAACAAAGTGTGTAATTGCTCTCAATTCGACGCCCGATGATCATGATGATGCGTCCCTACGTGAGATGTCGACACATGATTTATGCCACCATATAGATAATATCACAATTTACCAGGAACCGACCGAATCAGGAAATACTGGTCCCTGATTGGCTGATAACCAGTCACGTGACCTAAATAACGAGCTCTGATTGGTTGTTTACTTGTTTCGGTTGGTTCCTGCAATTTACCTTTAACAATGTTTCGCCTCTCCTCCCTCAGCCCAAACTCCTCAAGACCAGCATTGTGGGCATGATCTACGTATTGAGACCAGTACTTCAAGGCTCTATGAAGTTCCGTGTACATCGTATCGAAGTCGTCACAAAGCACATCAGCCGGCTGAATTTAGAGAGGTTAGAACTATTTTGGGTCCATTCTGGGCTATTTTGGAAGCTGTTATTGATCCAATAATGGGCTGGGGTTTTTGCAAATTTCTGGAATCTAGATAAATTAAGGTACCTCTCGTTTGAAAGTCTCTGCAGATAATTTCTTTTTTCCTGCAGCCTGACCGAGCTTGAATCGGTTGATTGTCTTACTGAATGTCCCAGATCGTGTCCTCTGTCCCTTCTTCTCACCAGTGAAGGCACGACTTTTAGCAGAGTCAGGTCTGCGTATCGTTACTGCCCTCTCCTGGTAGCGGAGCCCTAAAAAGAAACATTTCCCGTCAATCAAAACGATTAATCGTGATAATCGCGATTATGGAATATGTTTTTTTGAAACACTTAAAAAACCCTATCAATTGCGGGGAACATCAAGGCCGTTGAATTGAGAAAGAACCTCAGTCACGGCCATTTAGGATGGACACTGTCCATCCTAAATGGCCGTCAATTGGACAGCCACTTACCCTCAGTTTTATCAATATCGAAGTGGTAATTTTTCTTAGCCATTCCCTCCTTCCAATCCCACAGGGCTCTCATGAACTCTTCCCTACTTTCTATCTCTCTTCCAAGATAACTTCCCATGGTCTCAATAAATCTGAAGATGGAATAAAAAAGGGGTTTTCTCAATGACATAATGTTTCAAGTTTTAATATAGTTCCCCATATATCGGGGGAAATTGATCTGGTAACTGGAGGACTGTTGAATACCTACCCTTAGGAACAAATGTTTTGAAAATACGAGACTCTATAATAGGTCAAAAAATGACAACCTAACACCAGTAAAATTATCATGATAGAGGATCCGTTGGGGATCAACATAAAACTTACTCTTGTTTGAGTTTCATGAACTTTTTAGTTGATTCGGTGTATCGGTCGTGTTTTTGTTCTTTTTCTTGCTTGTATAGCTGCCGTTGAATCCTGCCGGAGTTTCAGGTTGAGGTTGCTGCTGGGCAACAAAAGGATCAAAATGCTTTTAAAAGGGGGGATCAGTGCTTCAAAATTAATTATTTATTGCTCTACAGATGAATACACTGGGGTGTGCAATGCTGCCCACAAAATAGGTAATAATTTGCTTCTGTGTAAGTCAAAATCTGCTAAAATTTAAAGTTGCTGCAAAGCGCAGAAGAAACATTTGTTGTTTCAGTTGCTGATTATGCTTTTGCTGTTTTTCCTGCGTCTATACTGCTTCTACTGAACAAGTTTCACACTTCGGGCGGTACATTTCACTCACTTCCTAGCCTTAAGATCTTTTTTGTATTCGGTGTATTCAAAAGCTAGACCACCCTGCCCTCTCATGTTATATGCGGCCCCTGCACTCATCAATTTAGAAGTTGTAGTGGAGCTACTAGAAGTAGAGGAAGAGGAAGAGGAATGCACTTTCTTAGGGGACGATCGGTCCCGTGATTTGAAATGTGTTGATCGAGACGGACGGGGTTTGTGATCACTGCTGCTGGTGCTCGAGCTGGACGATGCAGATCGAGCTCGCTCCCTGCTACTGCTGCTGCTCGTGGATCGAGTGCTTCCTGAACTTTCTGATCTAGACTTTCTCCGCGGAGGGCGGGACTGTTCAGAGGTACTAGAACTGTAAGTGGTGGATTGGGAAGTGGTACTTCTTTCATCGCTTGAGTCTGACCTGGCTTTTTCCTTGGTCGACTGTGAGCTGTTGTCGCTGTCAGACCCCATATTGTGCGTTGATATACCCAGCTACTGCACTAGCTCGCTGCTATAATCAATTCAGGTTTTTAGTTATCAGTACTTCAAGGAAAATCAAGTAGACCGAAAAATAACACGAATAACTAATAATAAGTATAAAAAATAAGTTAGAAAAGCTAAAACTGCAATAATTCTAGGCTGTCTATCGCGATAGGGCACAAAATAACCAAAGCAAACTAACACATCATTCAAACCAACAGATCACCTAGAGTGCTAGGACTGAGAGAAAGAGAGAGAAAAAGAGAAAGAGAGAGAGAGAGAGAGAGAGAGAGAGAGAGAGAGAGAGAGAGAGGGAAAGAGTGAGAGAGATAAAGAGAGAGAGAGAGAGTGCGAGAGCGCTTCTAAAAGCAAACAAACAGCTGCACTGTGTCGCGATTAACAACCAGCTAACCACCGTATACAGACAAATATAAATATAGAGCCTATAGAGATCCTATATGACATACATGTATCTTACGGTGATCGACAAATACGTTTACATCACTGCATGCATTATATGTTCGTTACGGTTTTTGTTTTCATTTCCTGGTTTTTTGTATCACACATATAAAGTCATAAACCGTGATCCCGTGACGTGTGTGAGATGATTTAACATGATTCCCACCTGTTACCAATGTCACCCCCATTACAATCGGTACCCACTGGTTATCAATTGTGAAGACCAGGTGAAACAGGGGACGCGGCAAGAGCTGATCAGTGTTGTTGTTGTTTGACTGTACGGGGATAATAAATAGTTGGTGAATAGAGTCTAGAATGTTGATAATGATACAATGATACATCAATTGGGCTGCCATGAATTGGGGGTTTCAATTGAATTGGACAAATCAATAACTCGTCGAATCAATGATTCAATAAATGGGTTAAAATCGTCATAAACAGTTATATTCGTCATAAAAAAGTAGTTCACAGTGAAGCTCTAGTAGTAGTATAGTGGTGCCGGTGGGTCTCTCGCAATCACTGCGTAAGCCGGCGGTGCTTATCTCCGATTCATAGCCCTAAGCCACTCCGTACCGTGGTACTAAACTAACAGTAAGGGGGCCAGCCCTATGTGCGTAGTATAGTAGCTAGTTATATTTTGACATGGTAATGGCGTCTTCATAAGTCTCCTGGTCCAATAGAGTGGAGGGTGCGACCTGCCACATAATACGCATCATGACAGTGCTCCAGTAAGGGTAGGTAATGGTGCCGGGTCGACTCACCAACCCCTCAATCATGACCATGGAACATTCCTCTAGACTCCCCCGAGCGCTCTCAGGAATGTGGTCAAGTAAACCCATTTCCTGAGTTTTCCTAACCCAGTCTGTTTTGATGAGCCCTAGGGAGGCCACTGAAACCCGGACTTTAGACTGCCGAAGGGTTAGTTCCTGGTTGAGGCTGTAGAAGAAACCGTTCATTGCATGCTTGCTAGCGCCGTAAATGGAGTTCAGCACAAACGGGAATTCACCCGCGAAGGAGCTTGTTACGATAATATGTCCAGAGTTTTCCTCGAGGTGCTCAATAGCTGATAGTGCGATCTGGATGAAACTGAAGAAGTTGACCTGAAAAGCGTGTTTGTACGAATCAGGGTTTTGTTCCGAGGGGGTTGCAAGAAAGGGACCAGCTTTGACAATCCCGTGATTAATCATGAGATGATCAATCCGTCCAAATATCTTCATTGCCTCCCCAACAACCCTCTCCGACTGTGACACGTCACTAAAATCACATTTCAATACCCCAACCTCAGCTTCGGGGTTTACATCTGTTATTATCTTCCTCCTCACCTCCTCCAGTTTGTCCTCCCGTCTCGCTGTTATAATGACCCGGGCCCCGAGTGATGCCAGATCCCGAGCAACCTGCTCTCCGATCCCCGAGGAGGCCCCACACACGAGGACGACCTTACCGTCAAGAGCAGATTTTAGATCATCCCTGGAAATAGAAGAGCTGCGGAGTAGTACAAGGGCAACAAGAACAGCCGTGGCACCGACAAGTAGAGTTGCTTTGGCACATGACATTTCCTAAAAGTGTTGGAATTATTTGATTTGAATTTACAGTACTATTATGCACTTAAACTAATAAAATGTACAAGTTTGAGAGGACTTGTGGTCTAAGTAGCTAGGACAGCGGTAGGTAGGACAGCGGACAAAGAAAAACAACCAAGGTAATATGTAGGTAGGTAATATGATACTGTGCATGTTCAGGTAAATTTCACGAATTTGCTTCCGTCTTCTTCTTCTTCTTCGAGTGTCGGGTGTGATACCCTTGGGCACGTCGCGCGATTTTTCGCGAAATCCTCACACGGAGGGGCTGCTTCGCAGCCAAGTGATACCCTAAAGAACTATCGCGACTTTCGTCAATGCGATTTGGTTGACACTGGTGTGAGTGCTCGTGAGTGGCCCCCTCGGGTGTGAACCCTTAGGTGGAACCCTCGTGGGTGGAGCCCACGAGAGTTGTGAAAGAAAAAGAAGACAGCCACGGCCTATCCCCGCCCGGGGCAGCCCCTTCCTCTATCCTCCTCTCGTCAGGAACAGCAACGCTGGTTCCGTTAATAGAGAGGGATCTAGGGTCGGGGCATTCCCGGCCGGGGCTAGGCCGCGGCTGTGTGCGAGTGCTCATTATGTCTCTATTTCCGGTCTCTGTTGTTTTTTCGGCGTTCTCTTGGATTCTTTCTGGACGCGGCGAACTTGTGTTTGGCCTTTTTTCCTAGTTTGGCAGCCGTTGGGTGGGTAGGTTATGCGTCTGTGGTTTAGTGTCTGTCTGGTCTGTAGTATTGATTGGTTTTGGTGGTGGTCAATTGTGTTTTCAATGTCGTGGTTCATCGATGTTCTGATCTTGTTCCAGGATCCTTTTTTTTCATTTTTGCTGCGTGTTCTGCGATTTTTATTGCATCTGTAAGTCTGGTTAACAGGAGTGTACTGAGATTCTTGTGATTTGTGTCATTTAGTAAGGTTTCCCTCTTGTATGACATGGCGGGGCATTCGCAGATTATATGTTTCACTGTTTATTCTGCCTCTTCGCATAGAGGGCATATGGGAGTTGATTCCGTGTTCATTTAAATTTAATAAATTTGGTTCCAAGTTGAGAAATAGCATGTTTCCATTTCAATTTCAGTTAGTTTTTCTGTTATTTTTCCTCCCATTGCATATCTCTTTTGTGAAATGGTATCAGATCTTGCTGAGTAACAAATCAGATCGCTGCACGCCGTTATAGGATGCTGCAGGTAGGATAATGAATTAAAATTCAGAAACATTGCAACTGTCAAATATCTTCTTTGACAAAATATATTCTTGATTTTATAATTATTGTTGCCAACCGGGAGTGGGTTGTAGCCAGAGGGGGACTAAAGAACAGCATCCAGAGATGATAACTGCAGAGGTGCCACCTCCCACACCTAACCTTCTCATCTCTCTCTCTCTCTCTCTCTCTCTCTCTCTCTCTCTCTCTCTCTCTCTCTCTCTCTCCTCTCTCTCTCTCTCTCTCTCTCTCTCTCTCTCTCTCTCTCTCTCTCTCTCTCTCTCTCTCTCTCTCTCTCACTCTCTCTCTCTCTCTCTCTCTCTCTCTCTCTCTCTCCCTCTATTTTCTCCCACTCTCTCCCACAGGCACTAAATGTACTCTATACTGGTCCACGGTTGATTCTCGCTCTTCTCGTAATACCTAGAACGACAGCTGCAGATCATTCGTGACAGCAAATCATGAGTGACATTGCAGCTGTTTTGTAAGTGACACAATCCAATCCTTTGCGGTCAACGATCACGTGAGGGCAGTTTCAAATTATTTAGAAAGAGAGAGGGTGAGAGAGAGAGAAAGAGAGAGAGAGAGAGAGAGAGAGAGAGAGAGAGAGAGAGAGAGAGAGAGAGAGAGAGAGAGAGAGAGAGAGAGAGAGAAAGAAGTGAGAGAGAGAGAGAGAGAGAAAATCAGACACCTTCCTCTCTTTTTCCAATATCAAAGATACTGAATAAGGACGAGAAAGAGAGAGAAGTGAGAGGGAAAACGCTGCTATAACCATCGCGTGATTCCAAACGCACCTAAATTCCTACTGCTATAAATTTGGCCAGCAGATATTCGCATTGGTTAACTGTCAATATGTTTGTGCTAATAATTTGTCTTCTTGCCACCAGCCTGGGTGGTCCAGTGAAGCGGGCAACTAACGAAGTTCCACCGCTGAGGCTGGGACTGTCTGAGGAGGCGCCCTCTTTGAGGCTGGGACTGTCTGAGGAGGCGTCCTCTTTGAGGCTGGGACTGTCTGAGGAGGCCTCTTTGAGGCTGGGACTGTCTGAGGAGGCGCCCTCCTTGAGGCTGGGACTGTCTGAGGAGGCTCCCTCTTTGAGGCTGGGACTGTCTGAGGAAGCTCCCTCTTTGAGGCTGGGACTGTCTGAGGAGGCTCCCTCTTTGAGGCTGGGACTGTCTGAGGAGGCGCCCTCTTTGAGGCTGGGACTGTCTGAGGAGGCTCCCTCTTTGAGGCTGGGACTGTCTGAGGAGGCGCCCTCTTTGAGGCTGGGACTGTCTGAGGAGGCACCCTCTTTGAGGCTGGGACTGTCTGAGGAGGCGCCCTCTTTGAGGCTGGGACTGTCTGAGGAGGCGTCCTCTTTGAGGCTGGGACTGTCTGAGGAGGCTCCCTCTTTGAGGCTGGGACTGTCTGAGGAAGCTCCCTCTTTGAGGCTGGGACTGTCTGAGGAGGCTCCCTCTTTGAGGCTGGGACTGTCTGAGGAGGCGCCCTCTTTGAGGCTGGGACTGTCTGAGGAGGCTCCCTCTTTGAGGCTGGGACTGTCTGAGGAGGCGCCCTCTTTGAGGCTGGGACTGTCTGAGGAGGCACCCTCTTTGAGGCTGGGACTGTCTGAGGAGGCACCCTCTTTGAGGCTGGGACTGTCTGAGGAGGTACCCTCTTTGAGGCTGGGACTGTCTGAGGAGGCTCCCTCTTTGAGGCTGGGACTGTCTGAGGAGGAGCCCTCTTTGAATCTGGGACTGTCTGAGGAGGCGCCCTCTTTGAGGCTGGGACTGTCTGAGGTGGCTCCCTCTTTGAGGCTGGGACTGTCTGAGGAGGCGCCCTCTTTGAGGCTGGGACTGTCTGAGGAGGCTCCCTCTTTGAGGCTGGGACTGTCTGAGGAGGCTCCCTCTTTGAGGCTGGGACTGTCTGAGGAGGCGCCCTCTTTGAGGCTGGGACTGTCTGAGGAGGCGCCCTCTTTGAGGCTGGGACTGTCTGAGGAGGCTCCCTCTTTGAGGCTGGGACTGTCTGAGGAGGCGCCGGCCTTACTGAATGACAAAGCTGAAAATACTGATACTTTTAGACCGGGATGGGAACTTTCTGAGAGAGATTCATTTTTAGGATGACGCCTGTTATATAACTGAGAGATATATCCCCTATTATTTATCCTAAACCATGTGACTTTGTTTTATGAATTCTTGTACATAGTTTGTTAATCCGATTACAAATGATTTATCATCTGATACACTTGAAAGGACAACCCACAACCACAACCACTTTCATATACTGTCCGGTGCCGCGGACCCCATTTGTGCGTTTTGGTCGACAGATGGGGTTCGCGGCGCCAGACAAGCAAAATGAAATCATTTTGCAAACTAGGACCAGGTGTTATCGATTTGGGCTTTTTAGTTAGAAATAAAACTAATTGATATGATTTTGAGGAAAGTAAAAAAGAATCAAATCCAGAACATATCTACTATGTGTTGTGTAAGAAACTCAGAACCGAAGAAAAAAGACTTGAAACACTTGCAATATTTTGAGCTTTAAATTCGTTATTAAATCGATTACTATCTATCTACAGTTATTGATCACCATTCTCATATAAGCATACCGTATACTGCATGCGTTATCAAAAAACAATTATCTCGGACTTTGGTTCCATGAAAATTGAGCTTTTTTAATTCACTGATTGAAAAACTGCCATCGTTCTGCTTGGAACTGCACTAAAATCACATGTAAATCACCTGCACACTAAAATACTAACTAAATGATAACAGTACACACATTGATCACAGTTTTAACGGTGACCTACTATCACTATCACTATCTCCACTCCTTGTTCGTTGGGGAACTTGAAAACTCGTGTCAACCTGTGCTGTTCCCGATTCATTTCTCATTAACGAGCTCCCACCCGCCACTCCCAGCCCTACCCGGGCATCTTCAATCAAATTCTCATAGGTCTCCACCTTCTCCCTAATTCCATCTTTCACATTCCTTCCAAGGGTGATCTCTTTTGATCTTCCGATCACTCGCACTAGGCACCTCACTCAGCAGCCCGGTCTACTGCGGGTCGTAGAGCAACTGAAGGAGGTCCAAAGGTGTCATGATCTTCATAGATATGGTCCTCAGAGATATCGTTCTCCGTTTGGGCAGCAGGAGTAGCAGCAGGTGGGTCCTGAGATATCATCATAAATGGGGTCCTCCTGTGTTCGT
Organism: Hormiphora californensis; assembly: GCA_020137815.1. Lineage (NCBI taxonomy): Eukaryota > Metazoa > Ctenophora > Tentaculata > Cydippida > Pleurobrachiidae > Hormiphora > Hormiphora californensis. The sequence goes on along the minus strand of CM035353.1, from coordinate 6,687,424 downwards.
CTGAGGAGGGGGAATGAGCTGGTGTTAGGGCCCTTGTTTAGGGGAAATAAAATGAAGCTGATCACATAACTGTATCACAAGTGTATCTGATATACTTGGTAGGCGGTGGGCCTATAACACGCAGATACATATTATAGAATATAGATTCACAACAACACTCACACCCCAAATGATCAAGTACTGCTTCACTGAATTTCCCATTTAATTAACGTAAAAAACAACGATCATGATTATACGATTGAGTTTGTCGGTTTGATTCATCACGTGACAGATGCTATGACATGGACATTGGACAGTATAGTATCTGAGTATCTGATAGTCAGAGTTTTTGTTATTCTCTCTAGGCTGAACAAATGAACCAGACGGGTATAATGTCGACATTATACCCGTCTGGTTCATTTGCTCAGCCCAGAGAGAATAACAAAAACTCTGACTATCAAACATGAGGCTAATAAACAGTTATCCGATCACCCAACTGTCTATCTGAGTATCTGAGTATCAAGAGCCCTTAGCAGATGTAGGGCTGCACAATTATAGTACGGTATTGTAATTGGGACACACCACTGTTACCTACTGTCAAAGTGTACTTTAATGAAGTGGTTTGTATTTAGCTGGGCTCTAAACACGTTGGGAATATGTTAGAGTTCTACTAACCATGGCAACCACGTTAGAGTTCTACTAACCATGGCAACACAACAACAGCGATTCATAATTTGAACACTTAAGTGTCCATCCAAACGTTGTATGGAATAGACCCGCTTGGCCCAACGGCATGAGTGGCCTAAAAATAAACACGGCCTGCATATTATCAGCACAGTATATAAACATATCTGAGTAACAAAACCATTTAGAGGGTACTTACATTAAAGTAGACATTATTGTTGGTCGCTGACTTCTCACTGGGCTCAGTGGGAGGCGGAGTGACCTTCTTTCCTTCTTGACTGTGCTCGCTGACCTTACTAGTGCTGACCAACTTGCCCAGCTGACCCCCGGTAGCGGTGGTAGACTTGGTGTTTGCATTGGAGCTGGGGTTGCCACTGCGCATCATGGGGAATGTACTGACTCCACCAGAGACACCTGATCTATCTGAAGTGGGGGATATAGAGGGGTTAAATGGGGGGTTAAATGAGGGGATATTATAGAGGGGTTAAATGGGGGGATATAGAGGGGATATAGAGGGGTTAAATGGGGGATATAGATGGGTTAAATGGGGGATATAGAGGGGTTAAATGGGGGGATATAGTGGGGTTAAATTAGGGGTTGAATGGGGGATATAGAGGGATTAAATGGGGGATATTATTGAGGGGTTAAATGAGGGGTAAAATTAGGGGTTAAATGAGGGGTTAAATGAGGGATATAGAGGGGTTAAATGGGGGATATAGAGGGGTTAAATGGGGGGAAGATATAAAGATCAGAGGATTATTACAGTGGGATATAGAGATAAAGTGAGAGTAGTCTAGAGATTTCAGGGAATGCTAGCTGTCTAACTACATCCGGCTGCAGATGTGACCTGGTTAAGTGATGTAGTAAAATTTGGGTAAAATGATCATTTATCAAGGCCTTTTAAAATGCAATACTGCAGCCATCACTTATCAATGGTTGACTTGTTGAGACTAAATTGAGTGTATGGCTGAAATATTGAATATAAGTTCTCATCTAAAGGACGCCGGACTGAAATCTGTCTCGTGTGTCTCGTGTATGTGTGTCATGGTGCCCAGAAACAGAAATAAACTCAAGTTGATTGGGAGAAGGAGGAACAACATACCTCCACTTCTTGATTTAGAGAGACTAGATCTCAGGCTAGTCTTCCACTTAGTAGTAACATCAGTCTTCGCGAAGCAGTAGAGATAGCAGATCAAAACACCCTGAACAACACGTGCAGTTACATTTCTGTGGAACTATAACATGAAGAAAGTTGTTCACTTTGTAAAATCTATCGTCTATAAAAACTCTGAACCACGCGATTTAACCACTGTAGCAGGGGGACTAAAACGTGAAAAAACTAGTGCTGTGTTTTATTGAATTGAGCACGGACACAGTGTTGTTTTCTATAACAATATCATGTATTGTGTTACATTGCCTCGAACCTGAAGGGAGTTACAGAAGACAAAAACTACGTTAACTCCGAATGAAGCACCGCCAATGGCTAGGAAGCCGATAATCCAGGAGAGTCCAATTAGGGTAGAGACAGCCACCGCACTTCGTAGCCTGGCTAACCACTGAGTCCTGCAGAACATTACAAAGTTTAGTTCGCTGTAGGTTACACTATAACAGGGGTGGATTCATGGGTGGTTACTAAGGGTAGTCAGACTCTGAGATTCATTACAATTCATGAACATCAGCTTGAATAGCTATTATACTTACATATCAGATTTGGATTTGGCTTGTCGTCCACGGAACAGCACCCACATAACCCGGACAAAGACTGCGAAGTTAACCACCAGCATGAGGAAGAGGGGAACGAGGAATGCAGCGATACGGGCGTGATAATCCAAGAAACAGCTGAGAAGTGGTGGTTACTAGGGGTGGTTACTAGGGTGGTTACTAGGGGTGGTTACTAGGGTGGTTACTAGGGGTGGTTACTAGGGGTGGTTACTAAGGGTGGTTACTAGTGGTGGTTACTAGTGGTGATTACTCGCGGTGGTTACTAGCGGTGGTTACTAGCGGTGGTTACTAGCGGTGGTTACTAGGGGTAGTCACTAGCGGTGGTTACTAGGGGTGGTTACTAGCGGTGGTTACTAGCGGTGTTTACTAGGGGTGGTTACTAGGGGTGGTTACTAGCGGTGGTTACTAGGGTTGGTTACTAGCGGTGGTTACTAGGGTTGGTTACTAGCGGTGGTTACTAGGGTTGGTTACTAGGGTTGGTTACTAGGGGTGGTAGCTAGGGGTGGTTACTGCAGGTGGTTACTAGGGGTGGTTAGTGGTTACTACAATATGTAGTTACTCTGCATACCCCCTGCACTAATCAATAAACTCACTATAGTGCTGTTCCGCTAGAAATGTCGTAGACAATGTAGGCACCGTTTCCACCTGCGAACTCCACTATAATGGTAATTATCACGATCAGAACAGGAACAGCTGAAATGAAAATAGGTTAGTTTCATGGAAGTGTAGCTATATAATAATCGACTCGCGTATGACTTTAACAAGTTAATTAAGTTGTTGTATAACCGAGGATGGATGGTTTGTGTTTTATATGTAACTCAGCTATTATAGAGCCATTCTTTCTCTAGGGTAGACCGGGGTAATTTGGAACGGTTTTGGCATTCAATTGGTATTTCAAGAGCCATTAATTTACTTAATCAATTAGTTAGCTACTCAATTTGTGCAACTGAACCTTTATCTTGAGCCTCAGAACAAATTTACACCGAAAACATAACTTTTAGATAGCTAATTAACCTTGTTAATGAATGTAAGTCGGAATATTTTTGATCGCGAGACACGGGGCAATTTGGACTAGTGGCTTCTACACCAATCACAATGCGCGCATTCAATCACGTGACCGCGACACACCACATTGCCCCAGCTGTAAATCTGCGATGTAAATCAGACCGAGGTTGGGGCTATTTGGACAAACTTAGATTGTAGCCACAGTTTTTGAGATATCGATTTCAAACTTTTCAGTCATCTAGTAATTTAGTATCCCGTGCTATTCCTTTTTTCAAAATTAGTTAATTAAGTAGTAATTAGCCTAATTAACAAAAAAATTAAGTGTTCATCAGATCTATATCTACAGGGTGCATTTTCGAAAGCTCAGGATTAGCCTAGTCGATTAGAAAAAGATTTAATCTAATCCCAAATAGGGTTTTTGAGAAAATCGACATCAAAGATCAAAAAGCCACATGCAAATAAAGCTACGGTTTTCAAAGGAGTGCTGTTTGTGTTTTCAGGTGCAGTGCTTACAAGGCCAGAAATTACTATTATGGGGATCCAGTCTAATTAATCATGTTAGTGGCCGATTCCCACTCAATGCAATTCCCTGGGGTTACTATAGCAACGGAGTTTGTTACCATAGCAACCGGCGAATTTGCATTACTGTACTATTTTCTTGCTCCAAATTCAACCATTACATCCGTATTATTAGACTATCGATTATTTAAACATGATTGTGAGTCACAATGAGACATCAGACTGCCCTCAGTTACCAGCCAGTCAGTGGCTTTGGTTATCAAATGTATGCCTATTGCTCTAAGTTAGCCTGTAATTTATCCCTTTATTCAGTTATATCAGCTGCATAAGGATGATTATCATGATAAAACACTACTTTTGGTCATCAAAGCACCAGTCCTAGATATTCTGGAGCACACTATGAAGTTGGTTTGTCGAATGCCACACCATGGATTGACTTGTTACCTTGGCAATCAGAGAATTGGTTGTAAAATGCGCCTTTTTTCTATTTTTTGGTCTATTTACTCAGTTTTAGCCATCTATATTGCTTGAATAGGATAATTATGAAAGCAGGTTGTCTATGGTTACCATAGAAACGAGTATAAAGGCGCCATGAGGCCAATTTGTATTAACCAATTTGCCCCATGGGGCAATTTGGTCTAGTCCAAATTGCCCCATGGGGCAATCTGGATTATGACCGAATTGCCCCCGATTTTTTCGTCCGAATTGCCCCAAATTGTCCGAATTGCCCCGCTTCATTAAAATGCCAATTAGCTAATTAAATCGAAAGCTAATGTCATTTTGATGATGAAACTGGATAGAAAAGTATCATATTGTGAAATTCTGACCCTTAATTTAAATAATTATCGTAATTAAGTTTACCGAAATAAAGTTTAACTTTAAAGTCGTCATTTTTCGTTATTTCACACTAAACACCACAATTTAAAAGTCCCATATAAATCACTAGTCCACATTGCCCCGTCCTGTGACCACATTGCCCCACCGTCCAAATTACCCCGGTCTACCCTACTAGTATGAATTAATGTAATACCCACATCTGTTATAATATTTGTTCTTATCTCACAACTTCTCTAACTCTAGGAAACATCCAGCGTTGGAGTAAAATAGTGACGAACTGTTGAGTAAGCTGTAAAATATAGTGTATACGACATACACATCAAGGCAGAAGAGGAAGTACTATAAAGAAGACTGAAGAGGAAGAAATAAATGCAGACTGATAGATACAAGAATTGGTTATTGGTTTTCTAAAAAATATCAAACTGGTCATCGCTGGTTTATTGCGTTGTTCTGCTATCTTGTTCTGACATATAAAATTATCTTTCAAGGCTATAATAATAATGCAGATTCTTCATTTTAGTTTCTGTAGCGTAGCCAAATTTTGTACAGTCGGACCCGGATTTACCGGGATGCTCGGGGGCAAAGGGTTTAGCGTGGTAAATTGGGATGCTTGGTAAATCGGGCTCCGACTGTTATACTTTATTAATATCCAGGAAATGGGATAAAGACAGACTACCCCAGACCCAAGCTTGAGAAGTGTCCACTCGACGGACCGTCGTCGTAACAAACAAACGAACAGGCCTACCTGCACAGCCACCCAAGCTTGAAAATGTGCCCCCTAACTTGTCTTTTTGCTTATTCGCAAGATAACTGCAATGTCCTCACGGGGCGGAGATGCGAAGAGTGCAACCGACCTTTAACCGTGGGGGCTGCGTAAGTGTCTTGCAAGTACAATTACTGACTGACAACATGAATGCAATGATATCAACTGACCACAACACGATGACAGACGCTATGGCGAGGTTGCAATGTCGTTCTGCCCTAACGGGCAGAGTTTGGCACGCTATAACCTATAACCTATAACTTTAAAGTCGTCATTTTTCGTTATTTCACACTAAACACCACAATTTAAAAGTCCCATATAAATCACTAGTCCACATTGCCCCGTCCTGTGACCACATTGCCCCACCGTCCAAATTACCCCGGTCTACCCTAACTCTGGCGCTGCAGTCTAGTTGAGTAAATCCAGCCTTCAGCTGAATAACTGCGAATAGCTAGAAAACTACATAACACTAAGAATGGACCTGTTCCGTCTAGAAGAAGCTATCTTGTGCAGATAAGTTTAATAAAGATAATACGGACATATTAGGTATAGTGAATGGTTAGATGGATACTACTTTAAACCACTATACCATTATCATGTAGAGCGCATTACGGACCTCTATTTGATCTACTTAACCAACTAACTATAGGCATGTTTAGTCTGTATTTCTCGCAGCTACGTAAAATGCAACAATTATACCTGTGGTGAAGATTGAAAACTTTAGGAACAGCCGAGAGTAGGACTCAAAGACGACGACAAGTCGGAGGTAGAGGTTCCCTGCCTCTACTAACATCCAACAGAACGCACTCAGGAATGAAATATGAATTGCAATGGCAAAGAAGTAACAAGTACCTAGACACATTGGGAACCGGGGTTAGCGAGATGTGGTAATACGTGATATTAAATCGAGGAGTTTAGTACAATAATATCACACAAATTGAAATAGTGGGGGAGGGGTGGCCTCACAAATAATACAATAATATCATGTACAGTATGTGTATTACATCAACATGTTGACTTACCCTGGTTTGAGGTTTGGTCTAGACCAATGAGTAGGAAAGTGTACGCAAAGAACAGAGAAAGTGCCAATCCAATATGAACCCTGGAGACGTATTTTTATTTAAATTAGCTAACACAATTGTATCATAAACTTGGCCAGTACTATGTAAATTCATTGATCGCTAGATATATGTTTCTACTCACTTGTTAGTCTGAACAGATCGGATTTGTTTGAAAACAGCAAGTCCAATAATGGTAATAAGAAGTCCAATAATAGACAGGATACACCCAGCAATTGTTATTACTTGCAGGGTCAGTTCTTGTGCGCCGGTAAACTAGAAAGAGTAGAGAATATCAGTATAGTACGATATCAGATATATCGGTTATGAACTGAAACCTAAGATTTTTTATCAAACTCCCCGCTCTTCCACCCGTTTTCTTACGTATGAGTTGCTGGGGTTGACAAGAATTGCAAAGTTAGTCAGATGGAGTGCCTTGCAGGTGATCGTAAGGCCATCATCGGACGTGTTCACATAAATCATGCCCTCGGAACTCCAATCAGCCGATCCTGATCCCTCTTCCATGTCGTAGTATTGACACATTGCTCTCTTGTTCTTGACATTTTGATCGACTGTGAAAGATAGATATACTGCATTTTCCTCTGAAAATTCTTTGCTAGTCTCGCCTGTTCCAATACCTGAAAATAATTGAATGATAGGCTATGAGATATGCAGAATGTAAAACGTACATTGTGCAGTATGCAGTATGTACAACTGCATACATTTATAAGCAATCCGGTTGACGATTGAGTCTATCATCTATAATTGCAAGTAAGGACTCGTACAATTTATATTCATCCCATTAGCTCAAATTATATAAACAGCTATTTAAGTACATACCTGCACCCAGGATTTGGCTGGTTCTAGTATATCTATCTCCCTCAGCTCCCTCCGTTTCAGATGCAGACACAAACAATGTGCTGTTTTTCTCGAAGGAGGTAAAGTACAAGTTTTCACCATCCGCTACATTCCCACTTTTTATTACGATGCTGTTCTCTTGCGTTACCTCGGCTCCACCTTTGAACTGAATATCAATATCCGTACCTATAATAGGGATATATTATAGGGATAATAGAGAAATGTTGCAATACATGTACATTAGCTTTTGTTCAAGTACCTAGTCAGCCCCGATTTACCAGGCAAACCCATTTCCCCCGAACATCCTGCAGTACATACAGGGGGTCCAACTTGTTGAGTAATGTGAAAAAAGGATGAACAACATAATTGATAACAGCTCTACATATAACATACTCATTACCTTCGGAGCCGGGAGTAAAAGAAGCCTCAATTGTGTCTACAGTAGTGCCGCTCTCAGTGGTTTTAGCAGACAGGCTGGGATTAACTGCTGATACGCTCAGAGAAGGTGTCTTGGCTGAGAATGTTGGTGTTTCTTCGGTCAACTGAACTGCAGCCGCCACACTCTCGACCGACTTGACAACCCTAGAAACAAAGTCAGGTATTATAGCAGTTCTTGTAGCTGACTTATAGGACTGAGATAAAGTGCTAATAAAATCAAGTTAAAGTGAGAGTGGACCGTATCAGAATTAGACAAGTACCAATAAACGGTATTAAAATAAGACCAAGTTAAAAAAGTATTCTTTACTTTGTTGCAGCGTTAGTTTCCTTCTCCTGGCTAGACATAGTCTCCTCATCAGTATTGGTATTGATAGTGTTGGCAATCTCGATAACGGTGTTTGTCGCTGCATGGGAAAGTGAGTTTTCTTCTGGTGCTAAAATATCATATACAGGGTGTTCATATGGGATCTTTACAAGCGTTGGGCTTCACCCAGAAAAAAGTTGACAAAATTAGCTTATGAAACTTCATACTTGGACTATTCTATACCCTCATTCAAGGTTCCTGGTGTTTCCAGAGCTCTAACACCCCTGGAAGTGTGTTTTTGGCATCAAAACCACCAGAAGGAATTTTTTGCTGGTGCTGAGACTTTGCTAGAATGTTTTTTGGGTATTTTCTATGTCAATTCCAAAGTTTCATGATGATTGGATGTGTTTTATGAACTCAAAATTTTGAAAAAAGTGCCTGGAAAGACTCTAAAATATCAATTTTTGCCGTTTTTGAGCCGTTTTTGGGCCTTTCCAGCCAGTTTACTTGGAACTTGGTGACTGAACCACACATCCAATCATCATGAAACTTTGGAATTGACATAGAAAATACCCAAAAAACATTCTAGCAAAGTCTCAGCACCAGCAAAAAATTCCTTCTGGTGGTTTTGATGCCAAAAACACACTTCCAGGGGTAGTAGAGCTCCGGAAACACCAGGAACCTTGAATGAGGTTATAGAATAGTCCAAGTATGAAGTTTCATAAGCTAATTTTGTCAAATTTTTTCTGGGTGAAGCCCATTGCTTGTAAAGATCCCATATGAACACCCTGTATTAATATGATTAATTTATATAATTATAAATTTTTCATAATAAAACCGATTCCGGCGTTCGTGGGAACTCATATTTATATAAATACATATACATACATGATATATTTGATTAATAATTACTATGGTCCAGACGTCTCGCCTACAGTAATTTAACCTAGCACAGTCAAACCTCGATTTACCGAGACCCTCACCCTTCGCTGGAAGGATAAATGTCCGGTAAATCGAGGTTTCACTGCAGTTTATTATGGATGATATTCTCATATATAACTATATCCTAGATAACCATCGACTATTGTCTGGTCCTCTCCGGTCTTGCGTATTAATTACGTACTAGTTATACAGAACAAGAATCTCGTATTCTTATATTCCTGATCACACCGCATAACGTTATGTGATCAAGAGAACCTTTGCCACCTATTATTATAGTGCTGCAAATAAAATATATCCTAAAATTTATGATGGCTAAATTTTAAATTGTATTAGTATTCACCGATTTATTTTAGAAATTGCCGACTGAATATGTTTAATAACATGTTTTAAACTATATTTTAGCTGCAGCTTATGACGCAACGACATAAATTGGATAGTGATAATAATTAAGTTTAAACTGATAAAAATTTACTGTCGGGAGTGATTATAACATCTTTGCTGGCTGCAGCAGTGGATATTTTGTCCAGGGCAGTTGATGCTGAGTCAAGTGTTTTACTGTCAACTGTGTCATTTACTTGAACAACCTGGAAGTGGTGGAGATCAGGGTTAACAATAATTGTGGAAAGGGCTTTATGTGTTTTTAAAAAACGTGATCCATATACAATGGATCACGTTTTTTTTAAATATCGTACAGACAGAATATAGGTATAGCTGTTCGTTACTGTGTGGCTCGCTAATCTACCCCGGAGCTATATCATGGCACATGGCTATAGAGATTAATGAACTATAGTTCATTATAATCTCTCCTCATGATATATATCACAAAATTACCTGACTGATAGTCTCAGTAAATTGCTCCACCGTTTCATCGGTTACATTCGTGTTTTCAATATACTCATCAACCTCCTCTATATTGATAGTGAATTTACCCTAGAGGGGAGGAATATCATAAGAAAGTGAGCCGTTACAGATTAGCGGTATACCACTCTAAGCTCGCATATTTGAGCAAAAGAACGTGAAACACGTGCCCAATTTGGAGCGAGATGATATTGTATGGGAATTAAATCTGAGATATACAAGCTAGCTATTTTCCACGGCACAGCTGGGTAACCGTAGGGGCGGGGTAACCGGTAACCGCGGTAAGGGCGGGGCCGGTAACCGTATGGTTCCACCGCCGGCCCGCCACTAATTCTCTGTTGTACTTACCCCACATGCACTAGTATCAAGGGTGCCCCATCCATCTGATTTACACTCCCGTGTTGCATAGGCGACTGTGTTATAGCCACTCTCACCTCCATAGGGACCTGGAAATACAGTTGATATTAGCTGATTCTATAGCACTGGCAAGAATACTATCTATATCTCACCACAATTTTTGGGAATCTGGTCTACAGGGAGAACTGATCAATGGAGAAAGAGAGAAAATGAGTAGTATAACTGTATTAAATATTTTTTGATTAACAAGAAGTGGTTTATACTCACACATTGTCTTGTGGGTTTTGATATCATTAGTTGCTCCCCATGTAATGTTGCCGATAGTTTCATTGTCATTAGTAGTAATTGTCGCAGGACAAATTATAGTCACATCCGTCTTCGAGATGACAATTTTAGTAATGTAACCTGAAATGCATCATGATTAGCTTTGTTAATTGTTATGTTCGAAGTCTAACCCTCCTTTACATTTGTAAACGGAAAGAGGGTTGAGCTATGCAAGACTAGCTGTTTTTTAAGTCCTTTCTGCGGAAATGGAGCCAGCTAGTTATGCACATAGCTTCCATTGATCCATTCAGAATAAATAGTTAAATAGAAAACAGGACGATATGGAATACGGATTCTATAGCACAATGAATATATTATAGTTCTACTAAGTCAAATGGTTAAATGATATTGTATGTTGCATATTCATTTTAGACGTCACGTGATCAGAAATATGTTCCTTCCTTTCTCATGTGACTTGTTGAGTACTCAACAACATGTGACGTACCTTCATCTGGAGCTGCGAAACCGACCGCATTTTCTAACCGACCCAGTTTAGAAAATGCGGTCGGTTTCTCGTGGAATATAATAATATCCGTTCAGGTGCTTACTATCATAGGGGGCGTAGTCAGTAGGAGAAAGGGCATTTGTGAAACACAACTTCCCCTTTGTGTTGGCAAACTTTCCAGAAAAAGTGGCGTCATCCAGGTTTTCCCCTCCTACTGAGTACATGGTGAGGCCAGAATCTTGGTGGAAGGTGAGAGTACCGGAGTAGGATGAGTCGCTATCTAGACCAGTAAAACATAGTGATGAAAGAGGACCCACTTTAACCATATCCGTGTCTCCTGAAAATACAATCAAGTTGCAGGAATATAATTTGGGTGACAAGTCCCACGTTTACTAAAACAATTGTTGTGACCCTTCAAAGTCCCGGCTGATATTTTGGTATCGAAGACACCTCACGCTGGCAAGGGGTAACTTCGTAACCAAGCTGATATTACTGTTACATAATTAATACATTCTATTACTTTGTTACCATGTATAATATACAGTTCCCTAATTATCATATATATCACCTTGGCTGGTGATTGTCACATCACTGCCCTCTATGGCATCATAAAACTTATTCCCACTCATCTTCACCCAAGATCCACCAGCCAGGTATGCGTCATAGTCCACGGTAATGGTTGCACTTGTAGTAGTAGCGGAGGCCACCCGCCCTTCCCTGATACTTGGTACTGGGGCTGATCTCTAAAGAAGTTGGTATAATTATCGATGCTCGATTATTATAGTATGCATGCTACAAAAACAGAAAGTGTGATGTTTCTAAAACCTAAATCCAAACATTCCTGAGAGCGGTTATTTCATTACCAAACAAGAATAACTGCGTTATGTTTCATAATGCTAAGTTTCCCTTCGGCCAATTCACCCGGGCGGGGGAAAATGCAATCTGGGACATACCTTCTTTTTCGATGGTTGGCACTCAGTCATCGTCTGGTACATACTGGTATCTGTGATACCTGCCACGATCTGCAGACGGGAAGATTACAATTATAATTGATTATTATTTGTTATAATTAACTCCAACTAATTAATAGGTATTTCGAATATTCAATCATGAAAAGGTGTCAGATTTTGATACAAGCTGAGTTCTAATGGTAAAATAAAAGATCACTATCTAGCTGGTAAACTATGTATACTGTTTAAACACCTTTTCAAAGGAAATCCAAGCGTCCGTTTTGACACTTTCTGAGCACCACTTGTAGCTGCTAGTTGTCATAAGGATCAGTGGATTAAGGAATTGATCCCAGATGACCAGATTACCAAGCTTCCCATCCCATCCTTCACCGTTCTGCGTGGCCACACTCTCACCTAGTATAACATATTAATAGTTATACGACCGGGAAGATATATTTTATATAATATGTATTTGATTTAAGAATATAAATACTTAAGGTCAAAGCTCAACTTTTATAAAACCCGGCATCCCTATACGTACAGGAAAGATGTAACGGTTGATCCGTCTAGACATAGGTAACTAGCAGGTAGGCAATATAGGCCAATTAGGCAACTATGCAGCAGGCAGCGGTGTATGACGTAAAGTCATTTGAAGTCATTTGATTTTATCTAAAGTCATTGATTCTTCGTGTCCCACTTTGGATATCAAACTATTAAACTATAGTGATCCATCATGACCAGCGTCAACCATGTCTCACGGATAGATATTATACTTATATATATACTTATATATTATACTTATTATTCGAGTTTTGGGATCCCAAAAAGAGGTATAATATACCTGGCTATCACTCGACTATATATGCTTGATACTAATCGAGGCTGCAGATGTATATACGCAATCCACCGGAAGGGTGCATGGTACATGCCCATGGCAATTCACTGCTCTCTGTACTGAAATCAATACCAACTGAAATCAATACCACATGTATATATGCAACTTACCAGTTTTTTTGTTTTGGCGCTCACCCCAACAAAGAGAGTGCCAGAATTAGGTAGTGATATCTTCCTAGCTCCTGCATCTGTAAAATGAGATAGTTTGTGCAGACTGCAGGTCAATGGTCATGTTATTACACGTGTAACTACTATTACAGTGAGCAGATATTATGGGGGGGGGGGGGTAACTCAGAGGCACCATAACATTCAGATGAGAGATGTTCAACTTGTTGTGGTGAGAGAGGGTCGATCAATAGAAAGAACTTTCTCACATTTAACTTACAAGTATTAGTTCCAGTAAACCATTTCCCACCAGCCGCCAAATCGATCCTTCCGGTAGTTTTAGTCCACCTAATGCACACATACGTCCTCTCTGCATCTCCCAATGAGCTGATATCAAAGTATTCAGGATACCCGGCAACGTAGACAACTATGTTTGTATCACTATCTACCACGATACGGATATCGTCATCAGTCACGGATGCAGCACCCGAGTACTGGAGCAGGGTGCCTGACCCAGAACTTTCGGACATTCCCATGCACATTGTGAACTGCTTCACCATATCTGTACGGGATATCTCAACCGTTGAGTAGTGACCGTCACCCGAGGATAATTGAAGACCTTTGATGTCCCCGTATTGCAGTTCACAGAGTCTTGGGCTAGTATCGGGGATTTCGGTTGCTAGAGTCCACGTTCCCGTGCTTCCCACAGCAACCTGATTTTGAGGAATTGATGTTGATTGATGAAGGTAGTATACGTAATTACTACTAATTACGACTAATATCTACTAATTACTACTAATATCTACTAATATCTACTAATATCTACTAATATCTACTAATTACTACTAATATCTACTAATATCTACTAATATCTACTAATATCTACTAATATCTACTAATATCTACTAATTACTACTAATATCTACTAATATCTACTAATATCTACTAATATCTACTAATACTTATCTACCATGTAATATATCTACTAAATAAATGTGGTTTCATCTTTTTACTAACCGGTCTATCTTCTGAAGCAGCCACGACATTTGATACAAAGTTTTTATAATTCATTGGATCTTCGTTCCCCCACCGGTCAGTATAATCACCCATTAGATCCTCCGCATAAATCGAGCAAGTTGATGGTTCAGATTCGCAGCTATAATAAACAGATATCATGTATTAATACATCGATGTATAGTATGTGTTATATCTTCGTGAAATTATCATTGTTTATCTAATAATAATCTATAATTACCCTATTCCTCTAGCGGTTAGTGCAAGATCATTGTTCCATTCGCTAAGGATCTCTGCTCTGTTACACGATGTGCTCCTTGAAGAAGCCACAACAGCTGCAATAGGAACAGGGTTAGATCATGAAATGTGAGGAATTAGATAGGATATGAATTGTAGTATATACGTCCTACTGAATATTACTAACTTGATTCGTAGTAATCACACTCTGTATCCCCCTTGGAGTTGTAAATGCAGTAATCGGAGCTGCCACTTGTACAATGATTTGTTATTGTACTACCACTAGCACACATGTACTGGGTAAGGAGGTTTGCAGATCCGGCAGGATATGCTTTAGCTGCAGAGGATTATGTCAATTATTAATATAGGGGTAGTATACGAAAACCAAAGAAAACGAATTTTCTGTGTTGTGTGTGGGGTAGTATATTATTTTTTTTTTGATAAAATAGACCTAAACTGCTAGCATAGCGCCGTTAATGTTACGGCTAAAATCATTAGTTAAACTCACCACTACATGCATTAGGTAGAATGGAGTAAGCAAGAGTCTGTCCGCTGACTGTTGCTATGGATACTATGGCGTGGTGATCGAGGTAAACATCTTTTCTTCTTACTTGACTAGCAGAACAAGCAAGCTCAAAATATTTGGATTTCATTTCATCTTCCGTTAAAACCTTTGGGGTTAATACGAATGAGTAAAGATTTGAGATATAAAAGAAATGAAGCTATGGATCACATTCTCTACTTGATAGTCTCACCTTTGTGAACAAAATTATATCTTTAATGTAACTGGAGACATCTTCGGAATTTCCACTACCAAGCGTGACCTTCATTATCGCGGAGTCCAGGGATACCGTATTGTATCGAGTAAGTGTATTTTCTTCGAATACGAACTGAAACAATATGTGTGAATTCTAAAGGCTAACGGACCAGAATTTAGCCTACCATATAGTTGCTAATACAGAACACAGGCATTTTAACTTACAGATATAATTTCATCCTCAGTATAGGTTAAACAACAATCATCGATACACATTGGAGTTCCACTTTCCAATCCCGTTATAAATACATATCCAGACAGGACATTGAAGCATATTGTACCCGTTTTGGGGTTCACCGGCACTGTCAGCTCAATTGCAAGTTCAACTACCATTCGGGAATACTCTGTGGGTACAAGATTTATCTATACATTAAATATACATTCTGTTTACATATAGATACTCAATTATTTTAATGTATATACATAATGTATACAAGTTTTGGATCTCTAGCAGGTTGCCAGGTATTACAGTCGGACCCCGATTTAGTGGCATTCTCGGGGGGGGGGGGGGGGAAATCCTGCCACTAAATCGAGGTGCCACTAAATCGGGTTCAAATAATGTTATAAATTCCTACTGTACCTCCGTTTGCTCCGCAGTAGACTTCATCTGAGAAATCAGCACAGTCAGGTATACCATCACATCGCGTTACTTTCGTACCACACTCTACATGGCACGTGATAAGATGTTAGTACGTTAGTTTATCATATCAATTATTATTAATCAATTAATTAATTATGATCATAATTATCAACCCCACTTTCAATACTTGTCAGGAAATGTTAGAGCTGTTTGGCACAAACCTGAACTAACAACGACATCCTGAGTCTTTGTAGTTGAGAGGTCCCCTACGTTGATAGTAAACTCTGTGTGGGTTATGTTTCGACACATAGTTAGCACTTCCACGTCAAATCGCCAAATTGTGGATCCTGCTGTCTTGACTCCCGCTTCGTCATTGTAGCACACTGTAATGAGATTGATAGGTGGTCAGGTTTATATGTAATGTTACACGAAGGGTAAGTGATACAAGTAAAACAAGGAAGTTTTATTCAGAATAAAGAGATCTGAGCAAGAATTAAATAGGGAAGAAAATCGAAAAATACTGGGTTCGACCGGGAATTGAACCAGGGACCTCCAGAGAGACGCGCTCGATGCTCTACCACTGAGCTACCGAACCCCTGTACAGATCGCATTTCTTCACACTATATTCAAGCACATGCCCTTAGCTAGACACCATGTGATAGAGGAAGTAATTTTGATATCTCCTTCTGGTGATCAACACACACACACGCCCTCCGTACAACGGTTATATAGGGGAATCTCACACACACACGGGCAGATCTCGGGTCAAGGAGAGATTAATTGATTATTCAGAATAAAGAGATCTGAGCAAGAATTAAATAGGGAAGAAAATCGAAAAATACTGGGTTCGACCGGGAATTGAACCAGGGACCTCCAGAGAGACGCGCTCGATGCTCTACCACTGAGCTACCGAACCCCTGTACAGATCGCATTTCTTCACACTATATTCAAGCACATGCCCTTAGCTAGACACCATGTGATAGAGGAAGTAATTTTGATATCTCCTTCTGGTGATCAACACACACACACGCCCTCCGTACAACGGTTATATAGGGGAATCTCACACACACACGGGCAGATCTCGGGTCAAGGAGAGATTAATTGATTATTCAGAATAAAGAGATCTGAGCAAGAATTAAATAGGGAAGAAAATCGAAAAATACTGGGTTCGACCGGGAATTGAACCAGGGACCTCCAGAGAGACGCGCTCGATGCTCTACCACTGAGCTACCGAACCCCTGTACAGATCGCATTTCTTCACACTATATTCAAGCACATGCCCTTAGCTAGACACCATGTGATAGAGGAAGTAATTTTGATATCTCCTTCTGGTGATCAACACACACACACGCCCTCCGTACAACGGTTATATAGGGGAATCTCACACACACACGGGCAGATCTCGGGTCAAGGAGAGATTAATTGATTATTCAGAATAAAGAGATCTGAGCAAGAATTAAATAGGGAAGAAAATCGAAAAATACTGGGTTCGACCGGGAATTGAACCAGAGATCTGCCCGTGTGTGTGTGAGATTCCCCTATATAACCGTTGTACGGAGGGCGTGTGTGTGTGTTGATCACCAGAAGGAGATATCAAAATTACTTCCTCTATCACATGGTGTCTAGCTAAGGGCATGTGCTTGAATATAGTGTGAAGAAATGCGATCTGTACAGGGGTTCGGTAGCTCAGTGGTAGAGCATCGAGCGCGTCTCTCTGGAGGTCCCTGGTTCAATTCCCGGTCGAACCCAGTATTTTTCGATTTTCTTCCCTATTTAATTCTTGCTCAGATCTCTTTATTCTGAATAATCAATTAATCTCTCCTTGACCCGAGATCTGCCCGTGTGTGTGTGAGATTCCCCTATATAACCGTTGTACGGAGGGCGTGTGTGTGTGTTGATCACCAGAAGGAGATATCAAAATTACTTCCTCTATCACATGGTGTCTAGCTAAGGGCATGTGCTTGAATATAGTGTGAAGAAATGCGATCTGTACAGGGGTTCGGTAGCTCAGTGGTAGAGCATCGAGCGCGTCTCTCTGGAGGTCCCTGGTTCAATTCCCGGTCGAACCCAGTATTTTTCGATTTTCTTCCCTATTTAATTCTTGCTCAGATCTCTTTATTCTGAATAATCAATTAATCTCTCCTTGACCCGAGATCTGCCCGTGTGTGTGTGAGATTCCCCTATATAACCGTTGTACGGAGGGCGTGTGTGTGTGTTGATCACCAGAAGGAGATATCAAAATTACTTCCTCTATCACATGGTGTCTAGCTAAGGGCATGTGCTTGAATATAGTGTGAAGAAATGCGATCTGTACAGGGGTTCGGTAGCTCAGTGGTAGAGCATCGAGCGCGTCTCTCTGGAGGTCCCTGGTTCAATTCCCGGTCGAACCCAGTATTTTTCGATTTTCTTCCCTATTTAATTCTTGCTCAGATCTCTTTATTCTGAATAATCAATTAATCTCTCCTTGACCCGAGATCTGCCCGTGTGTGTGTGAGATTCCCCTATATAACCGTTGTACGGAGGGCGTGTGTGTGTGTTGATCACCAGAAGGAGATATCAAAATTACTTCCTCAAGGAAGTTTTAGTTCCACAGTTTACACATGTGTCAATACAAATTGTATTTCATCAGTAAGTGATAGTGAACTGCCAGCTGCTGCACTTCGAGAGAAGTGGTCAGGCATAACCGAAAGAGTTCAAGTTCCTACAAATATGGAACTGTGAGTAGATATATATGCATGAGCAGCTTTTATAACAATGAAGGTAGCGGGTCTGCTATGTCGCAGTTATACGACCACCGCGCGTCTTGGTACATAATCCAAGAAGTAACAAGAAAATTGATGGTAGATGGATTGATATTTTGTCCATACAGGCTGTCGGCTCGTAGGCCCGGCAATTCATTGCGTAAAAAACAGCATGGTAATTAGATGTATGTATGAATTCTTGGAAAGATGAACTGACTTACAGATATCTTGATAGTAATACTTTGCAGTGGCTGATATCTCTTCTTCTTCAGCTGGCCCCTCTAACTCCACGGATGAAGCAATGTTGACACGGGTGAGGGTCGCTGTAGCTCCACCTGTTGGCAGTATCAACATGTGAGTTATAACTATTGCTGCCTTGAAATGTTATCAGCTATTATTTGATTCTCGGTCCTATTAGGACTCCTATTAAGACCATATTAGGACTCCTATTATGACTCCTAATATGGTCCTAATGCCCTAATGTGGCCCTGGCATCCTAACACTGACCTGTAATAAAGACAGACGAGGTACATGTTCCGTCCGTCTTATTTATACCATGGTTCATCACGTACTTTCCTGAAAATACCACGTGATTTAAATTAATCGGGGGGGGGGGGCTACTACTTGAAACAGCAGTGTTTCGTCTTAACAAAAAGATAATCAAGACACAGTTTTATAATTCGTCTTCAAATCAACAACTATAGTTGACAGATCTACCTGCAAGGGAGGCATCAGGATTTTCCCTGAACAGTGTGTACACATTATTCCCAGATTCAATAAACTCGCTAGTAACATCATAGGTATCATCTCTGGGATGTTGAGGGTTGGTTAGCTGCAGATCTGCAGTATGGAGTTATGGACCCACCGGAAAAAGGGGTCGGGCCGAAATGTTTATTATATGGCTGTCTGTTATACGCTCAGATCGGTTCGGCACCACCAGTGGTGGCACCACACTTGCAGCACCACACTTGCAGTTGTATTATAGCTCAATGCTCATAGCGCACTCTTTCATGACGGTTCGGAAGGTTTAGGTGGATAATATTCGCACCACTTTAAACAACTTCGAGTAACACTTGATAAGCATATATGTTGCTTAGCGCACTTGACAAGCACAATTTTGTATACTCGTGGGGGTGGTATACCTTGTAATGTTGTATAGATCCGTTGAGTCAGGTTTGGTGAAAGTTATATTAAGGGTCTCTCCATCTCCAATGAGGATAACCTCGTTAGATGCCTCACAATCACCTGATTATGGTATCATTATTAGAATACTGATGGGAGGTGGGGTTGAGAAACAAAATAATCAATATACCGGACAACTTAGAATCTAAGTTGTCCGATATATTGATTATTTATTAGTTCGAATGTAATCATTCTTCAACTGAAAACAATATAAACAGGGACAGTATAACAACAGGGACAGGTATAACAACAGGGACAGTTAGGACAACATCTAGGTTGACAGGGCTGGTAAAGGATACGCAGTTTAAAAGGATACACTCTAGATCCCTCTTCCTGAGTCTGAACTCCCTCATCAGACCCTTCCACGCACTAGCTGGTGCGAGCAGTTGTCCGTCTCGTCATCTCCTAAAATACAATGATTCTCGATTAGTCACTTTGTAGAAGAATATATCTGTGAATTCAGAACTATAAACAATTTAACAATTAATATGACGTGATCAACTGCTATAGCCCAACTGTTCATTCTGAAGTGAGTGGGTGATGTCTACAGCAGTTCAGTGCATAATTAATACTATTATCCTTGATAAACAATTTATGTAAGATTATCTAGATGAATAATATTTGCCAAGTATCAAGTCAAAAACCGCAAAAGCAAAGACACCTCAAAAGCAAAGACACCTCAAATACAGAAATACTAAACTCAAAATAAAAAAGGCGGAAGACAAAAGATATAAAAGGAAGCACTCAGTGGAGGGCACGTGTCCCACGCCTCAGATTCTGTATTAGACAATTCTACTCAAAGTATAACATCGTAAATCATTGCTATTTTAAAAAATCGTACAAATTTTAAATCATTGCTATGAATTATCTAAAAAAGAGACAGTGTGCTCAATGACCTGATTTATCATTGGAATTGAAATATTGGCTCAGACTGACTATAGATCTAGAAGCCTTTTGTGTGTTCACTGTTTGGATAGCAAGATACACTCGCTGTGTAAACAGAGAGAGAGAGAGAGAGAGAGAGAGAGAGAGAGAGAGAGAGAGAGAGAGAGAGAGAGAGAGAGAGAGAGAGAGAGAGAGAGAGAGAGAGAGGAGAGAGAGAGAGAGAGAGAGAGAGAGAAAGAGAGAGAGAGAGAGAGGGTGAGAGAGAGAGAGAGAGAGAAAGAGAGAGAGAGAAGGAGAGAGAGCGATGACTGCAGCAAGATTTCACATGATGCTTTATATTTAGTTTCGTGTGACGTGGGTTCTTCTAGTTAACTGACGTCATAGCTGAACATCATCAACGAATATAAAACACAAACAGACCTGTGATGTCTATATAGTGGTCGAACATCATCAAAGAATATAAAACACAAACAGACCTGTGATGTCTATAGAACTGTGTACATAACGAATCGTTTCGGTTCACTCACTCAGTACGGCATATGTCTCATACAATATACTGCTAGTCTGAATAACTGTGCAAGGAGCACTAAGAGTAGCTGCATAAACTGATAGTTGATACAGAAGGGTACCAGGAAGGAAAAACGAAAGCCCATTATAGAACTCAGTTGTAGGGCGATCGTCCCAGCTCTACTAGTATACTCTTTATATGTGATGTATATGACAGAGCCAGAAATATGGAACCTATTACATGATCATAAGAAGATAAGATAATAAGATGGTGCCAGGACATGTTTGGGGAAGGGGGCAACAAAGGACAACAGCTTGTACATGGCTATTGTACTATTATAAATAAGACAAAGCCTCCAGCTCACACATATAAAGACTCATGACATGTGGTTGCGGGTCTCAAAGAAAACAAACAAGCACTTGACTAATTAGGTGCCTTGTGGTTACACCCTCTTATATTGGGGAGAGGGATGACCGAGTCCAAACATAATGTTTACAAAGTCTAAAGTATGCATGAAAAGAGAGACAGGAGGATCGAGTGTAAAAAGTTTGTGATGTATCGTTGCTTGAGAAGAAGTCTACGAAACATGTTCGTTCAATTCAACTGCCAAGCGCTTTGCAACGAAAATTCAGCATCCTGCATTGGACGCTGGACAAAAATATCATAGTATTTGAATTGTCCTAGAGTGTGAAGCAAATTAGAAAATTCCCAAAACTTCAAACGACTTCTGCATATATTATCTACACCAAGTGAATGAGTCTTCATTTCTCCTTCCGGCTATACCCGTTTATCAATTCGTCCAGCCGGAAGGAGAAATCAAGATTTATTTACTGATTTTGAGGCTAATAAACAACCAACAGATCCTTATTCAATATTCTCTATTGACACTAAGCTACACTGAGCTAGAGGTACAGATTTACTATTTAGTGGCTAGTTACTAACTCTGTACCTACTTACTCAATAAAGTGCAGTACTGATGCAGTGTGTTGCCCATTTACCCATCCCTCAATACAGAAAGATACTCGGCGGGGAATGCTTTTGTTACTCAACACGGCGAATATGTGAATCACATTCGTTGAGAATATTTTAGGTGATTTCTCTAATGGGAGACCAATTACACAGGCCATGAGCAAGGGGTCATCATGACCACATAGGATCCACAATTCACAGAGAAAATACTAGTCATGAATTTACACAGAGAATGTGGCATCTGCAGGTGTGCTAGAAAGGGGCCGCGGGATACTGCCGTGTGTGTAAAATTAGGGTAGCAGTTTAACGCATATCAGATGAGTTATATCCAAATCTAAGAGAAAATGCTTTCATCTAAATTCCTGGTACGCACTATAAAATGTTTTATCAATATATGGGGTTGAAAAATAAAGGGACTCTATATTTAGTTTGACGTCTGCACGTGTGGATCAACCGACAATCGATTGATAAACGATGGCAGATAAACAAATGTTATCATTCGTCAATTGTTTAATGATCGCTCAAGGAATTGTCGATCGTTGATCATAATCTGTCAGGCCAATGCTCTGACCACAGTTCTCGCGCGCTCCGCGTGCAGAACGGGAGAATTTGAGAGAAACGAGAATGGGTCAGGCCAATGCTCTGACAGATCATAATTAACGTGCATATTATGACAGGAGCTGTTTTGCAAAAGAATTTATTCATAACTATAATACAGAGAGCATAGACCTTGTATAATTCTATATATGTAGTTAATGGTTACTATTCTTATTCGATCTGAATTCTATAAGGTGTAGGTGATTCAGTGATTAAGTATAGAACATCAGGGTAGTATTATATTATTCGGGGCCTGGCAAGGCCCCCCGACCCGAATATAACCCAAACTCAACCCATCCCCCCTAAAACATCCCCCCTAAAACTAAAACAACGGGGCCGAGCCGACAGGCCCTTAATACCAGATGAAAAAAAACCATTCGGGGCCTGGCAAGGCCCCCCGACCCGAATATAACCCAAACTCAACCCATCCCCCCTAAAACATCCCCCCTAAAACTAAAACAACGGGGCCGAGCCGACAGGCCCTTAATACCAGATGAAAAAAAAACCATAAACCATAAACCATAAACCATAACCATAAACCATAGATATTTTTAGAGTGAAAGTTTTGAAGCCCCCTGAGGTAGTAGAGAGGTGTTCTATGGCTCGTTGGAAAGGTCTCGAGGTCCCGCGACGTATAGGGGGTGTGGCGATGGCCATACCAAAACCTATAAGCAATAAGGGGTAGGACGCGAAAAACAGTCAAAATAAGGGGTATACAGAACTCGGCAATTTGAAGGAGTAGAAAGGTGTTCTAGGGTGCGTTCGAAAGCTCTCGAGGTGCTGAAGTAATTGGAATGTAATTGGAAGTAATTACATGTAATTAAAATGTAATTACATGTAATTAAAGGGTAATTACATGTAATTAAAAGGTCTAAATGACCCCAAATGACAATTTAGACATATTTTGACAAATTTGGATACCCTGAGACCAGCGGGTGGCCAAATTTAATCAGGTTTCGGGTCGGCTGACGTAAAAACTCCGCGTTTTGGTCGAGTTAACCATTCGGGGCCTGGCAAGGCCCCCCGACCCGAATATAACCCAAACTCAACCAATCCCCCCTACAACAACGGGGCCGAGCCGACAGGCCCTTAATACCAGATGAAAAAAAAACCATAAACCATAAACCATAAACCATAGATATTTTTAGAGTGAAAGTTTTGAAGCCCCCTGAAGTCGTAGAGAGGTTTTCTATGGCTCGTTGGAAAGGTCTCGAGGTCCCGCGACGTATAGGGGGTGCGGCGATGGCCGTACCCAAACCCATAAGGGGTAGGACGCGAAAAACAGTCAAAATAAGGGGTATGCAGATCTCGGCAATTAGAAGCAGTAGAAAGGTGTTCTAGGGTGCGTTCGAAAGCTCTCGAGGTACTGAAGTAATTGGAATGTAATTGGAAGTAATTACATGTAATTAAAATGTAATTACATGTAATTAAAGGGTAATTACATGTAATTAAAAGGTCTAAATGACCCCAAATGACAATTTAGACATATTTTGACATATTTGGAGGCCCTGAGACCAGCGGGTGGCCAAATTTAATCAGGTTTCGGGTCGGCTGACGTAAAAACTCCGCGTTTTGGTCGAGTAACCATAAACCATAAACCATAGATATTTTTAGAGTGAAAGTTTTGAAGCCCGCTGAAGTAGTAGAGAGGTGTTCTATGGCTCGTTGGAAAGGTCTCGAGGTCCCGCGACGTATAGGGGGTGTGGCGATGGCCATACCCAAACCTATAAGGGGTAGGACGCGAAAAACAGTCAAAATAAGGGGTATACAGAACTCGGCAATTAGAAGGAGTAGAAAGGTGTTCTAGGGTGCGTTCGAAAGCTCTCGAGGTGCTGAAGTAATTGGAATGTAATTGGAAGTAATTACATGTAATTAAAATGTAATTACATGTAATTAAAGGGTAATTACATGTATTTAAAAGGTCTAAATGACCCCAAATGACAATTCAGACATATTTTGACATATTTGAAGGCCCTGAGACCAGCGGGTGGCAAAATTTAATCCGGTTTCGGGTCGGCTGACGTAAAAACTCCGCGTTTTGGTCGAGGTAACCATAAACCATAAAACCATAAAACCATAGATATTTTTAGAGTGAAAGTTTTGAAGCCCCCTGAAGTAGTAGAGAGGTGTTCTATGGCTCGTTGGAAAGGTCTCGAGGTCCCGCGACGTATAGGGGGTGTGGCGATGGCCATACCCAAACCTATAAGGGGTAGGACGCGAAAAACAGTCAAAATAAGGGGTATACAGAACTCGGCAATTAGAAGGAGTAGAAAGGTGTTCTAGGGTGCGTTCGAAAGCTCTCGAGGTGCTGAAGTAATTGGAATGTAATTGGAAGTAATTACATGTAATTAAAGGGTAATTACATGTAATTAAAGGGTAATTACATGTAATTAAAAGGTCTGCATGATCCCAAATGATAATTTAAACATATTTTGACATATTTGGAGGCCCTGAGACCAGCGGGTGGCAAAATTTAATCCGGTTTCGGGTCGGCTGACGTAAAAACTCCGCGTTTTGGTCGAGGTAAAACCATAACCATAAACCATAGATATTTTTAGAGTGAAAGTTTTGAAGCCCCCTGAAGTAGTAGAGAGGTGTTCTATGGCTCGTTGGAAAGGTCTCGAGGTCCCGCGACGTATAGGGGGTGTGGCGATGACCATACCCAAACCTATAAGGGGTAGGACGCGAAAAACAGTCAAAATAAGGGGTATACAGAACTCGGCAATTAGAAGGAGTAGAAAGGTGTTCTAGGGTGCGTTCGAAAGCTCTCGAGGTCCTAAAGTAATTGGAATGTAATTGGAAGTAATTACATGTAATTAAAATGTAATTACATGTAATTAAAGGGTAATTACATGTAATTAAAGGATCTAAATGACCCAGAATAATAATTTAAACATATTTTGACATATTTAGAGGCCCTGAGACCAGCGGGTGGCCAAATTTAATCCGGTTTCGGGTCGGCTGACGTAAAAACTCCGCGTTTTGGTCGATTCGGGGCCTGGCAAGGCCCCCCGACCCGAATATAACCCAAACTCAACCCATCCCCCCTAAAACATCCCCCCTAAAACTAAAACAACGGGGCCGAGCCGACAGGCCCTTAATACCAGATGAAAAAAAAACCATTCGGGGCCTGGTAAGGCCCCCCGACCCGAATATAACCCAAACTCAATCCATCCCCCCTAAAACATCCCCCCTAAAACTAAAACAACGGGGCCGAGCCGACAGGCCCTTAATACCAGATGAAAAAAAACCATAACCATAAAACCATAACCATAACCATAAACCATAGATATTTTTAGAGTGAAAGTTTTGAAGCCCCCTGAAGTAGTAGAGAGGTGTTCTATGGCTCGTTGGAAAGGTCTCGAGGTCCCGCGACGTATAGGGGGTGTGGCGATGGCCATACCCAAACCTATAAGGGGTAGGACGCGAAAAACAGTCAAAATAAGGGGTATACAGAACTCGGCAATTAGAAGGAGTAGAAAGGTGTTCTAGGGTGCGTTCGAAAGCTCTCGAGGTGCTGAAGTAATTGGAATGTAATTGGAAGTAATTGCATGTAATTAAAATGTAATTACATGTAATTAAAGGGTAATTACATGTAATTAAAAGGTCTAAATGACCCCAAATGACAATTTAGACATATTTTGACATATATGGAGGCCCTGAGACCAGCGGGTGGCAAAATTTAATCAGGTTTCGGGTCGGCTGACGTAAAAACTCCGCGTTTTGGTCGAGGTACTATAATATTATAGAACAGTATAAGTAAGGAGAGAGAGTCAAACAAGCTGCAATAAGTTAGGTCTAGATTGTACATGTCCATGTCACCCACGGTTCACAGAGGGCTTGTCTCATACATGACCGTCGGCCTCTCCGCTACGTGAGGCCGATATGTGCGCTATGCTATGTACAGTCAGTGCCACTATTGTGCGGCAAGGTCTAGACGTTTGTGTAGCTTGTGGTGTTGTGATTCTCCCACAACACAACAATACCTACATCGCTCTCAATTTCAATTCGCCACTATTCTTTGTCATGCAGATTTAAGCACGGCTAGTGCAGCAGCACAGAGTGTAAATTATGCATATGAGCTTATTTCAATTCTCTGGAAATCACATATCAAAGGGGTAATCTATTCCGGCCTTGCCTTGTTTGAACAAAACAATTCCGGCCCCCGTAATCCGCTGCCTTAGAGTGAGCAGCGTCTTTACGAAGAATAAAATAAGACTATAGAAACGGAGAAAAGAAGTAAACTACAACCTGTGAAGCACAACATAACCACATCGAGGCAACTAATTGTAATGTGATTCCCTTGCAAGTACAAGCTCTCTCTATCTCTCTATCTAGTTCTGATTCACATCCTCTTTTTCTCTCAAATTGCTGTCTACGCTCCCCTCCACTTGATATCTGATGAGATCCTGCTTGTTATGTTGGAAATGTTGCCATAGCGACCAGTTAATTCTGGGAATAAACACAACCCGCAATCACTGACAGAGAAAGACAAATTATTTCGCATTAATTCCGCATAACCATAGTGGACGAAGATTAAACTAATATCTATCTGCAGAAGAGCTGCAAATTACAGTGAAATGTAAGCGTTGCTTGCTTGGGAAAAACATGGGGAGATAAAAAAGAGTTGATTGAGGGAGAAACAGCTGACTATTGATAAAGCATGTATAGGGATGTGACTATCAACCAATTGAATGCCACTGGCTTAGAGGAATACCCTGTCCAGTGTCCTCTAAATTGTTGAGTACCACCCAGCTTACTAAAAAGAAGGTCAAGTAACAAGATCATATACCAGCACTAGAAATTACAAGTCTGCTGTGTGTATTGTATTTCAAGGAGGCTAATATCATGTGTGTTTTCACCCACCACACTAGTCAGTTGGTCAGTGTTATGTTACGTATATGTGTCTGGTCGTCTGGACTGTGCGATATGACACATTGACAAACATCACATCTAGTAATTTAAACATGTTTTATGTAGAACATTTTAGGGAAGAATTGATGAATTTCAGTTTACAGAACCATGATGCAAGAGCATTCTTCCGGTTCTATGGGAGACATTTTTGTTTTGTTGGAGGGAACAAGATCTTAAGATTACAAGAAGCGCAGTGGTCACTGTTTGGCGCCGCCGACCCGATCTGAGCGCACTGAGAATCAAATTGGGGTATGGGCGCCGCCATACAGAGTGGTCAAACTTTCGTTTCAAAACTCTGTCAGCTCTCTCATGTCAGCTCTTTGTAAGAATGTAAGAGCGAGGAGCTCTTTATCGAAAGTTTTGAGTTTTGTATAATTTGAAGCTGAGCATGATCTGGCACTGTTAGAAGAAAAAACTATTGGACACGTCAAAGGATAAATTTAAAGATGAGTAGCTTAGGCAACAATTATATTTAAATGACGGCTACTTCTTCCTAGAAGAAACATTTTACTGTTTATATTTCATTCTCTGGCTATGTAACACGTTGCTCTCTTTCTGCAACAATCTCTCTCTCTCTCTCTCTCTCTCTCTCTCTCTCTCTCTCTCCATATCTCTCTCAATAATTGTCATACGGATACGTTAGTTGAGCACCTATGCGAGAAATCCTGACTATATGCATGAAGAATATGATAGGAATCTCTGAATTATAAGTTACTTGCTATGATCAGCTAATAACTGAATGACATTTAATTTCAAAGTAAACTGAATATTATAGTGATAAAATTCAAGAGCGTACCACATCCAGAAGAGACCACTCCAAGAGAGCTCCCCATCCAAAAGATACCGCTCTTGACCTCGGTCTCTTCTGGATGCGGTACGCTCTTGGATTTTGTATCTTTTGGATGGGGCCGATGGGTGCGCTGTTGAATTTGGTCTCTTTTGGATCTGGTGCGCTCTTGGATACTCTTAGAGGCTCTTGGACTTTATTATGGTTCACTATTATAGTGTACAGTAGTAGTCCTAGTTCCCGACATCTACATACAACTTATCGTTTACACAGCAAAGACAGTTTCGCCATTGGGAGAGTGGGAGACAAATCAATTCCACCGAACAAGTACACAATAAAATCTCTCTCCCTCCGATCTCCCTGTCTCTCAATGGAGTCCGATTAGCATAGCTTCAAGTGATGGCTCTCCAAATCCTTTATTGTATAACACGCCGTCACTCCCAGTTTACCAATATCCAACACACTACAATATCACATACCACATGGAGATTGGAGAAAGAGTTCTCTCGAAAAATGAAAGTACTGAATGAGTTATTGTACTACTCCCCGCCCCATCCCGCGGTCTCGAGTGACAAATATCAGACAACTAATATATATAGAAAGAGGGCGGCGTGTTGCCATGGCAGCAGCTCCTCTGGGGGAGGAGTTTTACACAACAATCAAGTTAGTGAAGGATGGAAGGATGCGTGGTAAGTTTTCTGATCAAGTAGCTGCTCTCTCATGTGACCGTGGGAACGTGGAACATATGATATCAGTGTGATGCTAGGGGAACATAATGTTAATGAGTGACACATATGCGACCGAACGGCGAGGAGAGGAGCATATACATATATTTTATAACATGATGGGTATACTGCGATTGGGTTTGCACGTGTCTAGCACATGCGATGTGGCATCGATCAGGGTTCAACTCTGGTAATTAAAATATTCAGTATCCCCTGCGATCACAGTCAATGACAATTGACATGTAACCTGTGTTAGACATTGCATGTATTAACTAGCGGCTAGGGGAAGGAGGTAAAGACTAAAGAGCACTATAAGCTGTGGAATATAGGGGACAGAAAAGCAAACTCTGCAAGTACGCGGTAGTGTCAAGTCACCACACGGGGTAAGTGCACAACAATATAGTGGGTCTCAAGGAACAACAAGGAAACCAGGGTAATCACATGGGGCCCAACCACACGAGAGAAGCTACCTATATCGGAGCAAAAATACATTGGACTGGCATGCCATTGCACTGCTGCAGTGACAGGCACCTATAGTACCAAACTATACCAAACTTAGAAAATTGAAAATGATTGAATAAAGAGTTTACTTATAGACTCTATAATAATATATATGATATATAATAATACTATATAATAAAGTCGCGTGTAGGGCACTAGGGCACTAGGGCAGAGCTGAACCGATTTAATGATTTATTTGGGCCCAGAAAACATCTCTGTCTCTGTCTCTGTCTCTGTCTCTGTCTCTGTCTCTGTCTCTGTCTCTGTCTCTGTCTCTGTCTCTGTCTCTGTCTCTGTCTCTGTCTCTGTCTCTGTCTCAGCAAAGACAGTTTCTGTCTCTGTCTCTGTCTCTGTCTCTGTCTCTGTCTCTGTCTCTGTCTCTGTCTCTGTCTCTGTCTCTGTCTCTGTCTCTGTCTCTGTCTCTGTCTCTGTCTCTGTCTCTGTCTCTGTCTCTGTCTCTGTCTCTGTCTCTGTCTCTGTCTCTGTCTCTGTCTCTGTCTCTGTCTCTGTCTCTGTCTCTGTCTCTGTCTCTGTCTCTGTCTCTGTCTCTGTCTCTGTCTCTGTCTCTGTCTCTGTCTCTGTCTCTGTCTCTGTCTCTGTCTCTGTCTCTGTCTCTGTCTCTGTCTCTGTCTCTGTCTCTGTCTCTGTCTCTGTCTCTGTCTCTGTCTCTGTCTCTGTCTCTGTCTCTGTCTCTGTCTCTGTCTCTGTCTCTGTCTCTGTCTCTGTCTCTGTCTCTGTCTCTGTCTCTGTCTCTGTCTCTGTCTCTGTCTCTGTCTCTGTCTC
This sequence comes from Hormiphora californensis, assembly GCA_020137815.1. Classification (NCBI taxonomy): domain Eukaryota; kingdom Metazoa; phylum Ctenophora; class Tentaculata; order Cydippida; family Pleurobrachiidae; genus Hormiphora; species Hormiphora californensis. The sequence continues at coordinate 6,657,142 of CM035353.1, read as the reverse complement.
TGTCTCTGTCTCTGTCTCTGTCTCTGTCTCTGTCTCTGTCTCTGTCTCTGTCTCTGTCTCTGTCTCTGTCTCTGTCTCTGTCTCTGTCTTTCCTCCATTTTTATTTAGATTTTCATATTTGTTCTGTTTAGTTCATTTTCTTGCTTTAGTTCATTTTCTTGCGTTTATGATCATGATGTAAATTATATTAAAATCATTTAATGTAACGCGCTATTAAATATAAAAAGCGCCGCTTTATTGCGAGACGCAGCGTTTGTTGAAAAATCAATGCGCGCGCGAATTATTTCATAAAAATGACAGCTTTTTTTTAAATATTTTTTCTCACCCTTTCGATCCGTGGATTCCGTGGGCAAATGATCGAACCCAATGTGAATGAGACTCATCGCGATTAACTCTTCATACGGTTACCCCCTTTCTCTCTTCGGCAGCTTCTCTTCGGCTGTCGGAAAGTGATGCCAATCGGTGTTGGGGTTAGTGAATTTTCAAAAAAAATTCCGTGGGAAGAAGACCGAAACTACATCTGATGATCTTTGGAACATGAGAGTGTGTCAATGAACAATTGTTTTTTTTAAATTTATTATTTTAGTCCGTGATAGCGCAAGAGCGCATGTATTTTAATAACAACTGAGAACTCTCAGCATCAAAGATTGTTTACGGGAGTGCTCTCCCCCCAAAAAAAAAAAAATATATATTTTTTCTCTTTCGTAAAGATTTTTTTTCAAGAGTCGCATAAAGTTTTTGGCTTGCTTTGCACCCCTCCGGCGACAACAGGGGACTGAAAAACTTAGAATTTTTACCTTAAGGATTCCAAATAATTTTATACCTCCTTAGAATGTCTTTCATTCTCATTTTGGCTGTGGCATTTCTCTGCCATAGCTGCACTGCAAAACGATACTTCTATGTTGATGTCCGCTGGGACAATGTAGAACAGTATAAAGCAAATCCAACTACTATCCCATGGAATCACGGACTGCGAATTCTCCCTGCGATATATGTCGCCCGAGATAAGATGATGGATGATTTTCGGCTTCAGAGTGCTGCTTCTAGAGTTACCATGGAATACGGAAAATCGTGGAACACTGACCTCCTCGCCATGATCCGTCATTACTTCTACCAGTCTCCCGGCACCAAAGAACAGTTTGCATACTACGACCGAGAACCCTCTGACCCTCCCGTTTACAACGAGGGAAATATGGATTTTGGATTTTGTCAAAACAAAGAAATGAAACCGGAAACTGAATTTCTGGAAGCCCCTGCTATACGTGGGTACTACTATTCCGATTACTGTAAAAATAAGCCTGCCGACGCCTTGTTTCGTTTCTCACCGGATGATACAGATGAAAACCGACGAAACTACACCCGTTATCTTGAGCTAAATGAAGATCTGGTTCTGGTTCTTCCCGATGGTACTGGCTTGGAACCAGCAGACAAAACCGAGTTTCAGTCAAACTTTGGGACCATTACCGATACGTTATCACTGGGTGACATTTATAGTAGAGTTGCGTTTGTTCAAAACTTAACATCCACTGAGTTTGCTGGAATTATCGGAAGTACTACTAGTGCATATGAAACCGCCTACGTTGCTGCCTCTCTGGGAGTTCCTAACATCGTTTCCTCCGTGGTCGACGTTAAAGGTACGAGATCACGATTCACCGTTGAGTTCTCCCGTAATTAGTCCCGCAATTAGTACTAAGAATTCTCACATGTACAGATTGATGTTCATGTACTCCTGTGCTAACTCAAGGGAAATATATATTTGTCTTCATATTTTCCCACTTTAACCCCCCTCCCGATAGGACTGTGGCCACAGAGAAGTTCGGTGAACTTTGCAGATCGTGTCCTGGACAGTACCCTTGTCCTTGGTCTAGAAGACTGGATGGTTATTGACCAGTTGGTGTACACACTAAAGGAGCTATCATGGAACACCGGAACCATGGCTGTCTTCTATGAATCAGGCGCATCTGAGGTAATCACCCTCCTTTTGTACTACTCCCTTTTTTTCTGGGTCTCTTACCTTAACCATTATAACGACATTATAAAGTACATTTGAACACTAGCTTTGTTTGAAATAAACTAAGTGTTTAAATTTGGTTAGTAACATTGCTCCTGCTAATTCTTCATAGAGCTCTTTGGCATGGATGTTAACCATTAAATATATCAGTTGCTGGCAGACAGTATCAAGAGGCTCCTCCGAGAATCAATGGAGCATTGGATTAAGTTGTACTCTCGTGTTCTTGATGACATGTTCCTGACAAAGATTACCGCCTGGGATTATTTCGTAGAAGAGTCGGAGAGAAATACCACTGCCACTGTAAATAACTATCTGAAGGATGTTACTAAGAAATCGACTAGAGGTGAGTAATTTACACACGCCCCGTTGATATATTATAATCGTTAATCATTATTTTCAGTTATTCTTCTCCTTGGTAAGGAGCCCTTTCTTAGAGGTATGCTCATGCTTCTAAAAGACAACCAAATGGTCCAATACGGAAGGTCTCACGGCGACTCAGATGCTACTGTTGAGTAAGTTCAGTTTTATTTCAATCGAAACTTTGAGCATACATTTCTCTTACTATTATCCCTCTCCAACAGGCTGAGTAGCTATGGTATTATAATGATACCGGAGAATGGGGCGCCCTGTGGCCCAATCACCCCGCAGTACAATGGGACTTCTACCCACGATGATCACTCTTTGGGAGACGCACTTGACGTAAGTTTGGGAGAGATCATTCAACTAATCTCGGAGTCAACTACTATCAGATCTTCAATACATAATTAATTTAGAAATTATGTTACTCTGCTAGCGTATAATTTAGACGCGAATGTATAAAATATATTATTTATCCCCAATTAGGGTGCCATCATGATCTGTCATAACGCACATAACCGTCCATCGTGGGTGTTCCACAATGAGGGTGATTCAGCTAACTATACTATCGATCTAAACACAACTGATGCGGAAGTTTCTCACATTGAAAACTGGTATGAAGTGTTATCGGATAATCCCTAACCCCGGCATTTATTTGATGTAACAAGTTATATTTAACTTCCCGGACAACTGTTTTAGTTCTTTCAAGTCGTATAAGTTATAACAGCGATTGACCAATGACCCCCCCGCTACCAGGTGGCGCCGAACTCCCCCCTCAATTAACATTGTGAGGGGAGATGATCCTAAGAACGATGATAGACCCCTCCTGCCCTACGAGGATGAAGTCGACATGACAGCTTGGAACAATTTCGAGTTAGTTCCTGCAATAACATCTACTTTTGCATGTCATCTACCTAATTTAATCTCAAATTATAAACGTCTCTCTCTCTTCCAGGGCGAACTTTAGAGAGGCATGTGAGGTAGAACTCAACTTTACCTACCCAAGCGGGCAGGGAGTTTCTGGGTTAGCAGGGTTTGCTCATGACACCCTTGTATGGGGCTACTTTACTGACTATCTCCGTACATGGAAACCGAGCCTGTTTGAAGCACGGGAGGGAGGATTTACCCTACTGAATGTGTATGGAGACGGTGCGACCTTCAAGGAAACAACTCAGAAAAAGTGGGGAAATCTCAATCGTATCGGATGGCCAGGTATGTCAAATTAGTTGTAGGGGTAGGGAAGGGTAATTCTATATACGTGGAAATATCTTTATTAAGGTATTATTAAGCAGGAAACGACCGAACCGGGTTTTTTTCACCGAACCGAACCGAACCGAATTTGAAAAACTATTTTACCGAACCGAACCGAACCGAACCGAACCGAATTTCGGTAACCGAACCGAACCGAACCATACAAAACTTTTTCTGTATAAATATTTCTCTAAAAAGTCATGGAGAGCACCGATCAAGGGACAAGGTGTTGAGAAACATTCTCTGAAATTTTGTTAAAAAATGTTAGAAAAAATTGCAAAGTCAATTTTGTGAAAAAATTTTCAAAGTCAATTTTATCATAAATTTTCTATGTCAAATTTTGCGTACGAATCGTGTTGCGAATCGGCAATGCTATACGGGAATGGTATTGCTAATTAGCAGGATTAAACGAACCATGAATCGTGTCTCTCTAAATTTCCTAATTAGATTTGATGGGGGGTCACGTATCAGCACAATCCATCTCGGACCCACTAATTACCAACATCACTCCTGTTTAGCATTGTCGATTAGAAACACGATTCGTATACCATAATTTACTTAAAATATTTTTCACAAAAAAAAATTCAAAAAATTTCAGTTAATGATTCTCAATACCTTGATCGATGCTCTCCATGAATTTTTAGAGAAACATTTAATTTTGTGAAAAAACTTTGTAAAATATTTCAAAGTCAATTTCGGAAAAAATTCTATGTCAATTTTGCCGTACGAATCGTGTTGCGAATCGGTGATGCTATGCGGCAGTGCTCTCGCTAATTAGCAAGATTTATTGAAACATGAATCGTTTCCCCTAAACTTCCTAATTAGATTTGATGGGGGATCACGTATCAGCATAATCCATCTCGGACCCACTAATTAGCAACATCACTCCCGCTTAGCAATACCGATTCGAAACACGATTCGTACGCAAAAATTGACATAGAAAATTTTCCATAAAATTGACTTTGAAATATTTTCCAAACTTTTTTACAAAATTTCAGAGAATGATTCTTAACACCTTGATCGGTGCTCTCCATGAATTTTTTGAAAAAAAAGTTTCTGAATTTGTTGACCCTCTCATGAGGACACGATTCGACGGGAAGTCAGGTATCAAATCAATCCATATCGAACCCGCTAACTAGCGAAATCATTTCCACATAGCACCACCGATTCGAAATAGGGTTAATACGGCGAATTTGACATTGAAATCCATACAATTTTCGTGAAATAATTGAAAAATTTTGCATGAAAAAGCCCGATTTCTGGGCATTTTTTGACCAAAAAATTCGGTGGTTCGGCCAAAATTTCCTACCGAACCGAACCGAACCGAATATTCGGTCGCTTCCTGTTATTAAGGTATTCAAAATGTTAGGGAAATGTTACAACATGTTACAAAGTGTTACAAAATGCTGTCAGGTTGGGTATGGTTGTGGGATTGTAGAAGTGGTATGTTTTGATTAGTGACAATGAATCATGGTAGCACGTCAGTTATAATATGTATGTCATTTAAAAACATACCCGGTAATGCAGAGGTAAAGATCATCACTTCTACTATTCGAATAATAATTCGGTTTTGATCAGTAGGTTCCATTAAGTCATCGTACAAGAGTACATCAAGGGTCAGCTCGGAGGTGACAGGACAGGGAACTGTGTAGGTCTGGTGTTCCAAGTCAAACACTAGACTGACAGAGTCAATAGTACCACAGGTGGTATTGGTAGATGATCCGATGAGAGTCACTTGGGTACCTTTTAGTCGCTTTAGAGACTTTTCGTCAACTCCTTGAAACCTAGTGATTGAAAAAGTTGGTATAACTTCATAAAAACTGCAAGAAGGGGGGGAATAATGAAAGACACAACTATAATTTCAAGTTACTTGTTAACGATGACCACCTTCTCCACTTCAGTCTTTCTAGCAAGAGTCAATTTCAGCCACTCCGGATTACCATCAAGACTTGAGTGGTATGAAGTGGTAATGTCGCTATCCAGTACATTTTCAGGCACAAGCGTGCTAGATTTCCAGGTTGTTACTGTCCTTGCTGAAGCCTTGCTCACAGCAACTTGAATGGATTTACCATCAGAAGCTGACAGGAGCAACATCAAAATACCAATCATGACGCTAAAAAATGAATAGCTTCAGTTATGTGGACATCGAACTAAATGTGGATAAAGCACAATCATTGTAGATGCTACTCCTTTTTATAACCCCTCGAGGAGTAAGATCTTGAGGAAAAAGAGAGCCAAAGCTTTGCAAAGCGAGCTCATTATTTAATGACTATTTGAGAATCCTGTCGCTTATATCATCTCGCCCGAGAGGTATTCTCATTCTCGATAGTTATTATTTGTACTACTATCGATTATAAAAGTCACGAATTGTAAAGAACCGTGACTAGCTCTCCTCGCGATCCTTTGTTGTTTGGGGCGGGAGGTCACGTCTCCTCGCGAATAAGCAGTTTATAAACAATAATAAGAATAATAATAATCTTAATACAGTCAGACCCCGATTTACCGGGCCCCGATTTACCGGAACCCCGATTTACCGGAACCCCGATTTACCGGATGATAATCTTCCCCCGATATAGGAAACTAGCAGTATTTGACCCCGATATACCGGGTACCCCGATTTACCGAGCAAAACCCTTTCCCCCGAGCATCCCGGTAAATCGGGGTCCGACTGTATATCAATATGGTAGTTGGGTGGTACCCTTCTTGAGGCAACTCTGCTCCCAGCTGTTTGACACAGGGAGGACACATTATTTTAAAGTTTCGGGTTCCGTCATAAACAAGACGTGTAATAAAGACATAACCACACCTCTTGAACACTTGCATGACGTGTAATAAAGACATAACCACACCTCTTGAACACTTGCAAAAACATATATCAGCTCAATAAATAGTTTTACGTTGGTTTGGTTTTTTATGTTCAGAAGGTTATAGGTACCTAGCACATTCAACTGGAATCGGCTTGCCTCTAGTGAGTTCTATCTTTAACCAAATATTGACACTATTTGACAGGCCTAGTACATATTTTTGGGAATGATCCATTTAAATTAAATTCCTTCTGCGTGTGGCGAAGCTACAGGGTGTTTTTCTTCCTAATACACAGTACACGATTGTCGATTATCCAATGCCAAATAAACTTCATCGCCATACCCTTCCCCTTTCCTACCAGGTATGTTCTCGTTGGGCGGTGTTGACTCAGTCGACTACCTGAACTCGACCCATGACTACAAGAACTTCTCCCTTCTGATAAATGATGGACCATGGCATGAGCTGTATAATCGGTATACGTTCAAGGATAACAGGTATGGATCAGGAACCGACCGAATCAGGAAATACTGGTCTCTGATTGGCTGATAACCAGTCACGTGACCTAAATAACGAGTTCTGATTGGTTGTTTACTTGTTTCGGTCGGTTCCTGGTATGGATTGATTAGATAGTTCATATAATAGCTAACATCAGTCATCACATCTAATAGAGTTGCATGTATAGCATACATTTGCATTGTATACATTGTATGTATAATTACGGAATTACATTTCACGTTTGCCCTATTCATTCATGTCATTCGCTCATTCATGTCATTTTACAAGGCCCTTTGGAGGAGTACCACACACCATACGGCAGTATACTGACGGAAAGTGGAAGGTAAGTCACTTTCATTATATTTTTTTTACGGATTATTGAATTTAAATAATTATACTTTATTCCGCAGAGAATTGCATCGTTAATGCCCCATCGCCGCAAGTCCGAGCGTGATGATCTTGACTACTCTACCTCACTTCACAAACTGGGTGAAAAGTACTTCTATGATTATGAGGGAAATGCCTTCGATGCCGGATCACCCGTGTACGTTACACTTTTATAGACTTTTAGAAGAAAACCATTTTTTCCATTCCATTAATACCCTGATTTTGGCCAATAGGCTTATGATATAATATAATGTTTCAGTTACGACTACTTCAAGTTTTTGGGGCCTTTAAATGAGTTTACATCAAATGTCGTTGCAATGGAGTCCCGGTGTAAATATGACGATAGTGTCTGTGCTAGTAAGTAGCACAATTTACTTTTTAACAAACAATACTCTTTACTCTAAATAATATATATCTCTTTCCTTCTGTATAGTTATACTAACTAATGATACTTATTCAGGAGAGAGGCTGCTACAAATTGTCATTCCCTGTTCCATTTTCCTCGCACTCATTTTCATCGTCGTAGTCAGCTTTGGTAAGCGATTCTCTCATTTATAATCTGACGAAGTTGTGACTATTCTACAATTTCTAAGAAAGTGGAGAATATAGATAATCATAACTTTTTTCTTCCAGATACCCTCCAGACCTGAATTCTGGAGAGTCGAGATCTACATATATGTAGTAGGAGCGCTTAGAACAGCACGCGCAAAAGTCGCGTGCCTCATGAGTCAAAACGTGAAAAGTTGATCTTGAAAAACTGTTTTTACGTGTTTGAAAAAACCGACATTGGTGTGACACGCTACTTTTGTGTGTGCTGTTCTAAGCGCTTCTACTATGTAATACATGTTACTACGTACCGTCTTTCAGGTGGTAGTAAGTGGTGGGCTCTGAGGAAGTATAACATAGAGCTACACGCAATGCACTGGAAACTCTCTGAATCTGATGACATCAACATAAGTAACTACCCCCCCCCCCCTCTAACTATCTGTTTTTTGTGTTGATCCATCAATGCAACATAAGTAACTACCCCCCCCCCCCTCTAACTATCTGTTTTTTTGTGTTGATCCATAAACATTTAAGTAACTAGATCTGTACGTTTTGGTGTGTAGCTGCGCTTAATCTTCCACCACCCCCTATTTTTAGAGAACATGGGTGCCGGTGGTGCTTCCACTATCATGTCTGTCGGAACACTTGCCAACACATTTGCTTCCTTTGCCACTGGACTGGGAGGCGGTGATCAAGAGGGCGACAAAAGCAGAAACGCTCAATCTCAGGTCAGTTGAAATAGTTGGTGAGTAATTGGTGTCTCGCGGAGTATTCCGAATATTGTCAGACAACAAGGTATCCCTCCCATCATGTGTTAGTAGCAATATTCTACTTTTTCAAGTTCTACTAGGCACAAGATCAGTTGCCTTTTTTATCATAACTTTTTACGAATGAAATAATGAAAATAATAATATCGTAGCAAATCGGGACACTGCGATACGTCCAGTCTCATACAGCTACAGTACCATGACTCTTCAAAGGACAAACTTCACTGCTGTTCAAAATGTTCTTTCGACATTGAGAGCCATCACGAAACCTGGTCCGAGAGTTCTTTCGACACGTTTATGTAAACCAAAAGTCCTAAATTAGTGCAGTGCTTACTCAGGATACTCAGGTGTAGGTGGCTCAGAGTTAGACACTCTAGATGCCCTCCTGCTGTTCATATTGGAAGAGGAGCCTCTTCGACTGTAGGTACTAAACTGGTCAGGTGTCTCAGGTGTCTCTGGTGTGGGTGGCTCAGGGTTAGACACTCTAGATGACCTCCTGCTGTTCATATTGGCAGATGAGCTCTTTCTAACGTAGGCACTATACTGGTCAGCTCTGTTCACATAGGTATAGGCTGATATGTTGTCCGGGGCAACTACTAGTAGCTTCTTGGTTATCTGCTTTAGCTCCTCCACGCTTGTTACCTGGGACATGGTGTGTTATTAGAGTGCACTCGATACCTATTGTATATTGAGGGGATGGTTTGTTACTATAGAGTGTTTGACAGGCTAATATGGCAGTAGCTTCTATATCACGAAACTAGATAATATATTCCACCTCGCAGTGTAGCAAGTATTGGATATACGAATGGTACATCGTGTTCAATGTTCATATTATAAATAAGATAGTCGTAGTTATGGGCCTCGTTATAGTACCTGATCAAATGTAGGGAATGGAGACTCTGATACCTCCAGGACTTTCTCAAGAGCATTTGCCAATACAGCGTGTCCTGGTTAGAAGCCATTAAATTGGATCTATCTTGTTAATTAGTAAAAAATAACATTCTAAATTGTGTATCTCACAGCGCTCTGTGGGGATTCGGTAGATCAAATTCTAAATTGAATAATATTATACCTTCAGCAGATAGTGTTATCCCGTTTTCCTCAATGTTTACATCCAGTCCAGGATTTAGTAGGGCAGCGGTGTTAATAAAGCGGGCACCGGACTTTGTAGCTGCTTTCTCTATCTCCTCAGCGTATTGGAAGATAAGATCTGTGTTTACCGTAAATACGCCTAGTGGATTATATGGAGGAGCTAATAGGATATCTCTCGTATAATAATTGTATGAATAAAAAGCAAAGACCCTAGATAATGAGGACTGTATTCAGGGATAAAATGCCTCTTTTTCGGACACCATTATATATATGGTTTTACACTTTAAAGTGATACCGTACCAAATACCAAGTGTCACCATTACCAAGCTTGTCACCATTACCAAGTGTCACCATAATTACCAAGTGTCACCATAATTACCAAGTGTCACCATTACCAAGTGTCACCATAATTACCAAGTGTCACCATTACCAAGTGTCACCATTACCAAGTGTCACCATTACCAAGTGTCACCATTACCAAGTGTCACCATTACCAAGTGCTTACCCGTGTTGAGTCTCATTTTGTGCACTGGCAGGGGTGATAACAGGAACACGTTTTTTGTTTGAACATCAAGAACATCAGTTACTTTCCTCATCAGTTGATCTATACTCTCCCCAAACTAATGAAAATGTGAATCAGCTGGGAAAAGACTATTAGATTATAAGCCAAAAACTTGCCTTACTCGACCCTCTGTACATGCGCTCCGCCGAATGTAAAGGAGGGTTATAAGATAATAAGTCAAAACGATAAACAGAGAACACGGGTCGCTCAAGTTCCAAAAAAAATTAAAAAAATGAAAACTGAATATCGGGTAAAGTGAATTGTGAATCTGCTGGAAAAAGTTGTGCTAAAATTCTGCCGGCTTTACCTCCTTTGGCTGAGGGGTAGATTGAGGATCACCTCCGGTTTTTTGGATCAAATCATCCCTACCCGCCATGATAATGACATAATCCGGGTTCGACCCCACATTCTTAAGACTTCCTCCAACCACCAGATTCAACCATGCCGTGGAATAGCCAGGAAAGGACCTGTGATATAGCGGGTATGTAAGGGATTGATTCTATCCCTAGACATATCACTGATTGAAGGGCACACATGACACAATCTGGGATCTCCCAGCCATGGTCTCGCTTGTATCAGAGTAGAGTTAGGCATTCAAAGAAAGGACGATAATATGTAATATATGTTTCAAATCAAATTAAGCTAGTAAATTGATCCAAACCTGAGACTTATATCAGCCGCACCACCAAAACGATGGTTTAGTTGCGTTCCAAAACCGTGCAGTCGTAACCCATCACTGACCTGGCTATCTCCAAATATTACCACTTTTGTTGACGCCATATTGTAAATCAATCTGAGTACATAGCACGGGTCTTTCATTTAATTTACAAAAACTAATACAAGCTTCGGGCAAATTGAGCTCTATAGAACCAGAAAGATGTTGGATGCATTCGAGTTATAATAGTGCATCAAGGTTAAAGTAAGAAAGTTTAATAGCTTGTCGACAAGTTCAACTGCATTCAGAACTAATCCCTTGAGGTGATATGAAATACAGCTGCACTACATCTATTCGACGACAGTGTCGACATTGTTCTACTTCCTTTTTCCCTTTTCTCTAGAACCGGTACATGAGAAGAAAAAAAAGTTCATCAGAGAGAAGCAAAACATAAAATACTAATCCCATTATAAGCCCCGGGTACCGTCAGGCATACATTTATACGGTCCTCCCTTGCGGTTCTAGTTTAAACTTCCGCACCACCTGGTGTGAAGGAACCGATTTAACCGTTCCAGTATATTATTTGTTCCTATTTGCAGAGCACTGCATATATATGTAGCAACTTCATGGTCATGGTATATTATTCATGGTCATGGTTCATTTATCAGTACTATATATTCTGATAACTCGATTACAAAACCCATAGCCCCGATGTCAAAATTGTGCCACAATATACCAGTTACCACCCCCTTCCGGCTTTGCCATTCCAAATACTAACACCCTCTCTCCCTCCAGTCAAAAGCGGGAAGTTCCAACAGCGGGGGATCAGGGAAGAAGCAGGTCTATACGGACATCATCAGTATCAAGGGAAAGAAATACGCGATTAAACCACTAGAAGAGGTTGGGGTGCAGCTTATCAATGGATCCAGTCGGTGTTTTTTGGAGGAAATGAAAGCGGTACGTCATAACATGCTGTAAATAATTTTGTAATCTTTTCTTCTTTTGGCTTCCGCATTGTATATGGATTATGGGTAACTATTTCGTTACCCAGATAGCATCAGTGATGATCTACATTATATATAATATGTATCCTCAAAATTTAATGTTTCAATTTCATCAATGAAATGACCGTGGGAAGTTGGTGTTGGTCTGGAGCTAGAGAGGGTAGTTTTTGTCTGCAAACTGCTAATCAAGCTTCAAATAACACTCTAAAGTTTAAAGTTATCTCTAATGCCCCTCCAGCTACACGAAATCTCTCACGCTAACGTTGCCGTATTCGGGGGGACATATGAAGACCCGGAAGCACTTGGAACTCATTATGCTTTTACGGAGTACTGCGTCAAAGGATCGCTACAGGTAATCATGGTGTTCTCTAGCTCTCCCTTGCCCCCTCCGGGCTCCCCATCATGACTATAGTGGAGAGGGACGGCTAACAAGGACTGTAGACGACTCGGAGATTTATTTCAGGAAAGATAATACGTATTATCTTTCCTGAAATAAATCTCCGAGTCGTCTACAGTCCTAAATAAACACTATTTCATTGTATCAGAACTATGCGACTCAAAAACAGCCGATTGGTCAACTTATTGATTCAGTCAAATTGTAACCTCATTGTACCTTACCTCATTACCTCATTACCTCATTACCCCATTACCTCATTAACTCATTACCTCATTACCCCATTACCTCATTACCTCATCAGGATGTGTTGGAAGATAAGGAATCGCTCAACATGGTATTTAAACTGAGCTTCATGTGTGATATTATCAGTGGCATGGAATACATTCATAGGTGAGTGGAACACGAGCATTGAGCAATATAGACTATCAGACCAATGCAGATTGCTCTCTTACACCAATGCTCTGACCGCGGTCAATGCTCGTTCTCTTTAAACCGAGCAATATATCGTAGTCAACGCTCCAAATTGAATAACTACCTACAGTATTATGTCAGTTTAATTATTAGGGACTAGGTGATTTTATTGTAGGAAGAATTTGAGTAAATCACCGAGTCTCTATTTGTCCCCACTGATTGATTAACTCAAATCGAAAGTGGTAGTATAATATGATCATTGATCATGTTATCTCTCATTATATTCCCCATAGTAACACTATTTCTCTCTCCCCATAGTAACAAGTTTATTGAGTGTCATGGGTATCTGAAGAGCTCAAACGTTTTGATCACGGACCATTTTGCAGCGAAGATCAGCGACTTTGGTATCTTGCTCAGGTCAGTACTCAGTAGTGTATATCTATTTAAAGGACCATCACACGCCAGAACCTGAAAGAAATTCCAAGGGTAAAGGTGTGTACCAGACAGAGAGGTACGGACGGCGGGTGTGTAATTAGTAATAAAAGTCTTAGTTGACACCTGAGACTTATAAGCGCACAACCAACGATGGTTTAGTTGCGCCAATATACCGTGCATTCCGAAACCCGATTCACACGGATCAAATATTATACAACTTTGTGATCCAAGTAAACGAGCTAGCACGGTTGTTCAGTAAATTTCAAACTATTACAAACTTGGCAATTAGCTCTGAACCAATGTGGACGCATTCATATAATATCATCCAACGATTTTACATAGAAGTACGTGTGGCAAGTCAATGAATCACGACTAACCTGTCAGTGTGATATAAATGCTGCAATACATAGTGATGACATAGCATTGTTAATGATTAACCCTTTTGTCTAAACCAGGCTCATGAGGAAACGTTCATACAGAGATGATTGACAACTCAAATTATAATATTAAGCCCATACTAAGCTAAATCATATTTAGCTAGATTTCTCTTAGGATAGTTTAAATCCGTCACATTGTGTTGAAGGTAACGAATTTAACTGTTCCATATATATTGTTCATATTTTGCGCATTTATTTGTCAACTTCATGATCCATTTATTAATGGTCTCTCGATTTTCATATTATATAATTTCATGTAACACTTTACGACGACATAGATCATAAAAGCCCGACATGCAAAAAAGTCACAATTAAAGTTGACTCCGACTTGCATTCAAAACGAGCTCTGTTCATAATATGACGAATCCACGTGGTGACTATATGTACAAACAGGTTAAGGACGTCTAGATATAGAAGAATACATGTTAACCAGAAAGTGCTAGCTTAATGACCAGGTCTTGTTACTTAATGGCAATGAGAAAGGGACGTCAAACTCCGAGAATATTTGACAATCTTCTATGGCGTTCGTTGTATACTTGATTCTGGGTAACTATTGTACCCAGTGCATCAGTTGATTAAACTTTAGATAATATGTCCTAAAACTAAGTTGCATTTCAACAATGAAATAAGCTTGGAAGTGTTTTGAGCCTAGCAATATGTAGATTGTTCTCAAATCAATTAATCAATTAGATAATTAGAATTTTACAAGTTATGTCATATTGCCCTTGAGTCTAAGAAAATACTTACGATTCAAAACTAAGACTCATTGGACAAGAAACCGAAAATTCAATCATTGTTACGATTTATGGTCAATGACAGGACAGTTCGCTACAGGTAGAAGTGTTAGCCTCCCTTTACCCCTCAGGCCAAAACCAATCATGGTTTATAGCTGAAAGACCTTAACAGATCGTGACGGTTACTGGAGATGTTTCATAAAAAGTGGACGTAGAATATCGTTTTCTTCAAACTGAATGATAATTCCAGTTCACAGCAACTAAATTAACCTATCAATTATCTAAATGACAAACACAAACTCGATTGGTCATTTTTATTTGGATCATGCATGTAACCTCATTGTGATGTAACATCATTACCTAATTAAACACTCAATAACCTTTTTCAGCCTCCATAATCATTCACCTCATAACGAGTGACGTCAATCATCCCATTAGGATGCATTTGGAAGATAAGGACCGCTCCTTGTACTCCCTAAAACCATATCAGGTTTCTGTTTCGACTATCCAGTTGATGCGTGTAATGACATGTTCAAAAGGATGAGGTGAATCAACAGCCGTTTCACATTTAACACTAGTCAGACCAATAGCTACAATCTGCACAACTCTTTGACATGTTTTACGCAGGAAATGCTTCTCTTTTGACCTGCAAGTACCGTAAGTCATCGAGATTGACGCTCCAAATTGAACAATAGTGTGGAAGTACCCAACATGTTTAGACTCACTAGTACAGATTTCAGGTCAGGATCTTTCTATTACATAGGCAATTGAGTAAAGGCACAGTTTTTCTCTCCCACTCTTCTCGAATGGACTTATCAATCCGATATTTGAGTCATAAGGAATGCCATGTTTCTCTAAATAAGTCATTCCCGTGAGACGATGATTTCATCACTGCCATCGCAGTAGATCTAAGATATTACGTGCTTCGTAAATGGTATCGCAACAGCTGTTCAATCTCTTTCACCCATAGTAAAATCAAACAGTTCTGAGAAGTAGGAGGTCATGGCGTTCATGCAAGGTCAACGTCCTTTGATCACTTGCACGCAGCTCTGTTATTCGCACAGGAAGTCAAGCGACTTTAAGAAAGTATCTCTGCTCCGTTGGACATTTCCGGTTACTTCAGCAGGCGTAAGGATTATGTTTTTGCAAACGACAGAACCTGAAGATGTTGTTCAGGTTAAACCGGGTTGGTACTTCAGAAACGTAAAGGAGACAGGCGCTGTTTGTAGTAAGTCAACGTCTAACATAAGATAGAAAAGAGTCTTTGACACTGATTGATTTAATGAAAAAGATTTGACATGACTTTTTACCGAATAGAGTTCCATACAGGTACATCCAAAAGAGGTTTGCTCAGTATATGACCACATCAGTTGATACCGTCAGACGTATGTACCGTTTGTTGAACAGTATATACTGTGTTCATATCCAATGAACGGTGTTATGTCTGATAACAGAAGCACACGAAATTCTCATGACCTATTTTGACATTATGCATGGGTACTTGACATGTGATTATAAAAAGTCGAAACGATTTCATAAACCCTTGTATAATTTGACAATCATACCTACTCTGACAATATAGAATTAGTATATCTGTCCACACTTATGGTCCTCAAAGGGTTAAAAAACTCTTTCTCTGCAGGTACTAAGGAGGGCGATGTATATAGTTTCGGTATCATATGTCACGAGATTATCCAGTGTTCTGGGCCATTCAACACTCATGACGATGGAAATGACATTGGAGCAACAGAGGTAATTACTTGTCTATTACAAATCTATAATAATAATAATGGGGTGCTGAACTTCATCATGCAGTTGCCAGTTATCAATTTTTCAGTTCTTCAACACATTCAATCGATCCTTGCCCGAGGGTTAGAACCTAACAAATCAATGCCATCTCTCCTTGTTGAGTTCCCCCTTACTCAACAAATCTCTCCAGGTGGTGGGTATGGTTAAGAAGAGTAGATTTGCGAAGCCATTCCGTCCTGCATTCAGCGGTATCAGAGATGACAAATACGAGAGTTTTGCTATTAATATGGCTAAAGAGTGTTGGCAAGAGAACCCACACCAGCGGCCTACATTTAAACACATGAAAGCAGCATATATTTCACAGCTACGAGATGATAAGTTAGTTTAATCGGCCTGTTTACCACGTCTTGTAAAATATATTGATTACCCCCTATTATTGTTTACCGTATGATTGTAGGTATGATACAATGCTCCATCTCTCATACTAATCCATCGAACCTCAATCTAGGGTCCCCCTGGGAGAGACAGTTCTGAATAACATCCAGGCGAAGGGCAAGGCTCTGGAGAAGAGCATCAAGGAATACGAGACAACCATAATGTTACAACAAGTTGACTTTACTGACATGCAAAACTATTTCATGCCTGAGTGAGTTTTAAAAGCACCATATCAATTGTAGGATGATAGCGGGGGGTTATCATGACAAGACTCATTTGTCACGATTTGTCTCCATGATAACCTCAACCCCCCCCCCCCACACTAATATTGGGACACTAATATTGTTTATTGTAATATTTTCGCAGGCATGTCATCAATCGTCTCATGATGGGTGATATCTTCCAGCCTAGCCGTCTGGAGAGTGCCTCTGTGTTGGTTCTGGAACTTGCCGGATTTTGTGATGGATTTTGCATGGTAATTGGGTGTCTCTCTCTCTCTCTCTCTCTCTCTCTCTCTCTCTCTCTCTCTCTCTCTCTCTCTCTCTCTCTCTCTCTCTCTCTCTCTCTCTCTCTCTCTCTCTCTCTCTCTCTCTCTCTCCCTCTCTCTCTCTCTCTCTCTCTCTCTCTATCAACCAAGGATAAACTCTGTGTAATCCACAATACATTTCAGGTTGGTGCCGATATGTGGAACACCATGACACAAATCAGAGACTTCATCACAATGTGCACCTACGAATATGACGATTGTCACGTGGTAAGTAAAACACACAGCAAACTTCATTACCTCAGTATATACATTAGAATGGATGAAGCACACGTAAAAGACGCCTTCCACCGAGAGCGCTCAACTGGTTACTCAAGATCGAATAACAAACGGGAAACGATCTCCAGTTCCCCCAATCTTCACCCTAAACCAATCTTCACCATAAACCAATCAGTGAGAGTTGAGATTCCCCTCTATAGGTGTTTAAAATTATTCCAATTTTGGTTACGAAACCACCCCTTTTTATTCATTCTCTTCGAGCTAGCTGTTAAGTTTTTAGTGTTTTAGTGTTTACCATAACAACTTACTCAAGGTTACAGATTTGCCACCGCTGGGGGTTTTAGTCTCTCGTTAGTTGATTTTATGGTTGTTTTTTGTAAACAAGAACAACCATAAAATCAACTCAAGAGTGACTTAAACGCCCCAGCGGTGGCAAATTCTTAGCTAAGGCGTCCTAGTGGCGTGGGGTATATTGTGCGACGGCCGAGAGCAATGAATTTGAGATATGTATTTAGAGAGAAAAGGAGATGTAGAGAGAACGACTTTGGGAGATTTAGATTTGTAGAGAGAGAGAGAGAGAGAGAGAGAGAGAGAGTCCTATAGTCCTTGGCAGTATTTTTAAAAATTTAAATTAGCATCTAAAAATCTAAATTAGCATCATCTTTCAAAGAAATGTTTCCCACTCAATTGGGTATACCTAGAATGAAATCTTTGTTACAAAATTCTGAGAAACAATTCACGTGCATTTCTTAAACTCTTTGTCTTGGTTCGTTGATCACAAGTTATCGAATCGTTGCAATGCTGTCAAAGTGTTTAACGTCTTCAAAGATATTAATGCGTTTTGATATCTTCCCACTCACTTAGTTCGATGACTTATAAATAGGCGAGGTATCGATCCATGATAAAACTTATTTCTCGTTGCAGAACTCTCTTATCCGTATGATACTCTTGAGTGGTGGTAGAATACGTCTTTGATCATGATCACCAACCTGCCAATATCAAATGCGAGTTTGTTTGGTGCACAGACGGACGCGGAACGGTATGGTCTGGTAACCTACAGTGCCCTCGCACTGCTAATCAACGTCCTCGGAAACATCTTCATCTTGGTTTCATCTGCCAAGTACAATTCTATAAAGTTGGATGACGTCTCTGTGGTTCTGATCCAGAATATCGCTATATCCGATATGGCCGTGGCCCTCAACACCATTAACTCGACCCTGGCATCCCTCCTTGCAAATGGGTGGATATTCGGCCGGTAAGATTATAGGGTTATTGTTCTCAAATCTCAATCCATATAAAAGTAGCTCGAAGCTAAGAATGACGAATGTCACCCATATATTCCCCTCTCAGGTTTATCTGTTACGCAACCCACTACATCAAGGTACCTGCATTCATCACCAGCATCCTACTGATTTGTGCCCTGAACATCAGCAAACTCTCCTGTCTCGTCTTCCCGCTGAGTGCCCGGACCCGAACCAGGAAAACCGGCATCATCATCTCCGGTGTGGTGTGGTTCGCTGCTTTCATCTTTCCAATTGCCCAGCTGGTGGTCGATAGTGGAGCGGTGGCGTTTGACTATCGGAATTACCGATGCCAGTATGTCTTTCGGGCAGAAATCTGGATTTGGTTGCGACCTCTTATGATCGGTGTTCTCATGGTCTTCCCCAACGTCCTTGTCTTGTTGACCACTTTTGCGTTGGTCTACTTTGTTGTTCGATCGGGTAAAAATGTCAAGAAACAAGGCTTGCTAACAGTGTTTGTAGTGGCCATGGTTTACATCGGTTCTTGTGCACCTGTCGGTATAATGCAAGGAGTAATCAAGAACATAATGCATCTCCTCTCACCCACTACCCAGAAGTTCTTCAAAACTAAGTTTTACAGATTCGCATTCTTTGTCAGCTTTATCAACGGTGCATCCAACTTCTTTGTATACCTTTTTACCTGTAGGAGCTTCAGTAGGTTTGTTTTGAAGGCGGCAGGCGGTAGGCTGAGTGTTCTAAGGAAGTATACATCCCGACCTAGGATGAACAGCGGGCAATCGGGGGAGAAAAAGAGTGGAGGGAGCCAAGAAGCTCTGTGACTCTATATCGGGGGAGAAAAAGAGTGGAGGGAGCCTAGAAGCTCTGTGACTCTATAGTCTATATAGTCTATATAGTCTATCTAACCGGAGTTAGAAGAATTCATTCAAACTCCTAGGGACACTATAAATCGTAGTATTATTATTTGTGAAGCGTTTAGAAATGACTGAAACGAGTTGTCGAGAATGGCCATGGCTAACCATGGATTTGTGTATTATAATGTTTGCTAAGCTGTGGTGAAGTTGACCAAATCTGTAGAGATATGTATTCTCTATTTTTCTCTCTCTTTCTCGTCTGAATATAAACACAAAGGGTTTTCAATATATATTGTTCAGTTCTATGTTTGCTGTTTCAACCATGTCTTTATTATGTCTCAAGGGTCAAACTAACTTGTGCAAAGGTTTTGTAAAACGTAAAGGGTTTTATAACGGCCAACCCCATAAGATACATATAATTCACTATTCACACATATTATATTCACACTGTTTATTTCACACATAAGATATACTCGCTACTCACACGTCATGATCTGTATAGTGTACATTGTGTTAGTATATACTGCAGTACTGCAGCAACACAATGTTAATACAATGTTAATACAGTGGTAACACAATGTTAATACAATGTTAATACAATGTTAATACAGTGGTAACACAATGTTAATACAGTGTTAATACAGTGTTAACACAGTGGTAACACAGTGTTAACACAGTGGTAACACAATGTTAACACACCCTCTTCTACCAGGTGGCATTCTCATCTGGAGTAATGGTTATCATCTCGAACATGACAGGATCCTGCCCAGCGGACCACACTCTAAACTTACTCGGGTAAAATATACAACACCATCACTCACTCCCTTCCCCAGGAATCAGAATCTAGACACCCTAACACCCTCCCCTACCCAGAATCTAAACACCCTTCCCTCCCCTACCCAGAATCTAAACACCCTTCCCTCCCCAGAATCTAAACACCCTAGTCCTTTCCCTCTCCAGAATCTAAACAGTAAACACCCTTATAACTCCCTCCCCTTTCTACGATCTAAACACCCTAGTGGATAGTCCCTCCCCTCCCCAGGATCTAAACACCCTAACCCCCCTTCCCCAGAATCTAAACTCCCTTACTCCCTTCCCCAGAATCTGAACTCCCTTCCCCAGAATCCAATCTCCCTTCCCCAGAATCTAAACTCCCTTACTCCCTTCCCCAGAATCTAATCTCCCTTACTTTCTTCCCCAGAATCTAAACTCCCTTACTCCCTTCCCCAGAATCTAATCTCCCTTACTCCCTTCCCCAGAATCTAATCTCCCTTACTCCCTTCCCCAGAATCTAATCTCCCTTACTCCCTTCCCCAGAATCTTCACGCGAACTATAGAGTTCATGAAAGAAAGCTGCACCACGGAGGCATGTAATAAAGTGCAAATCCGTGCCGGCATCGACACTGGTCCTATCTCTGTGGGTCTTATTGGAGAGAAGTTTAAGCGGTACCAAATATGGGGTGGAATCTATGACACAGCCGATATTATCAGCCGTTCTGCACCAGGTATTATAAAGAGCGATCACAAAATATCTTACCCCTCAATAACTGTCAGTCAAGTTTAATACGAAACGTTTTAGGTATCTTGTCAACCTTTAAATGTTAATATTAACCCCTTAATAACTATTTAATAATATCTTGCCCACATTTCAGCGTCTTGTTGTCTGACTACATCTGCTGCTAAGAGTAAAATGAAGGGAGCGGAGGGGGAACCGATAACAATTTCCAAGTTTGAGAAAAGTATTCCTGATCTGGAGAAGAGATATGGAAATAAATCCAAATTGTACTGCATCTCTGTAGTAGATGGATGAACACTGAGATCTGTTGTTAGGAATTTATTCAACATTAACAATGTATATGTTTTTTACTGTAATCTTTTGCACTGATAAATTCCAGTTGTTTTGATCTTTGTATCTACATCATTGAATCGTCAACCCGCAGAAACAACAAACGGAGGATGTATGCTAAATTAAGTGTCTATATGCAGTGTCCCAAAAAAGTTGAACATTGAAAGTTTCAAACTGTTTTGGAATTCGAAAAGCGGTGAACTGAGAAGATTTCACCCTGAGCCAGAGTTTTGGCGGGATTACATAAACGTCAGGCGCGGAGACATTTCTCTGTGGTAAGCGTGCGCAAACATATCGACCGTGACATAAACGCGCGATACCTGTGTTTGTTTCATCAAGTTTCGCTTCTCAAATTCAAAGAAATAATCATGTCATTATCTTGAAAATCACTTTTTATAAGCAGTAAATTACAATGAAAGAAGATTAATTTTTTCATGAGTAAATTTTAACTTACAAAAGCACGCGAAATTAATTTATTTGCGATGCATTTGAGGGTGCGCGTGCGCGGCTTAATACAATTTCTCAAAATGTTTCACCGTTTTTTTCGGACAGACATTTGTCGTTTTTTTTAAGCGTTTGCCAACGTTTTTTTCAATTTCATTTCTGTATTTCTTTTCTTTCACTCGTATCTGGTAAAATTATTAATAATACCATCACAGCTTGTTGAGCATGTAGATAAGGTATGAGCCTACCTAACTACAACATCGGGATTCTCGGTCATGTCGATAGCGGGAAAACGACGCTGGCCAAGTCCCTCAGTGAGGTGGCATCGACGGCATGTTTTGACAAAAATCCCCAAAGTAAAGAGCGGGGAATAACGTTGGATTTAGGATTTTCCTCCTTTAAAATGCCCTTCCCCGCTCACCTTGGTAGCTGTCACGAGGAATTGTTAGTCACGTTGGTGGATTGTCCAGGGCATGCCTCGCTGTTAAAAACCGTGATAGGAGGAGCACACATCATTGACATGATGATTCTGGTGGTTGACATTATGAAAGGGATCCAAACGCAAACTGCAGAGTGTCTGATTATCGGGGAGTTAACGTGTGATAATCTTCTGGTAGTACTGAACAAAGTTGATCTTATACCGGAAGCAAAGAGGGATGCACAGATAGCTAAAGTCACTAAGAAGATAAGCCTGACCCTTTCGAAAACCAAGTTCAAGGATTGTAAAGTGATATCATGTTCAGCTGGGAGCAACATCGGCATCACTGACCTCGTGAGTGTCATTTCAAATAACGTAAAACTGAGGACTCGCGATACGGCTGGCGATTTCGTGTTCGCTGTTGATCATTGTTTTGGGATCCGTGGCCAAGGAACAATCTTTACCGGTACTTGTCTCTCCGGGAGTATAGCCGTCAATGGAACTATCAAAATAGCAGACACGAAACTGGAGCGGAAGGTTAAGAGTATGCAGGTGTTTCACAAGTCAGTTGATAAAGTTTCAGCAGGTGACAGAGCGGGTATTTGTGTGACACAATTTGATGCAAAACTCCTCGAGCGTGGTCTTGTGTACACAGGTGATGCGGTACAAATGGTACATGCTCTTATAATTGATCTTCACAAGGTGCCTTACTACAAGGGCTCTGTAACCAGCAAGACTAAATATCATATCAGCGTCGGACATGAAACCGTCCTAGGTCAGCTGACTTTCTTTAGCTCTCCAACCAAAGAAGGAGGGGAGTTTTCGTTTGAAAACAGATACCAATTTGAGGAGAGTTACCCGGAGGAGAAGGATGGTGTGTTTGCGTTGCTGGAACTTGAACACGTAGTACAGTGTGTCCCGCACAGTATGGTGATAATAAGTCGTCTTGATATGGACATCAACTCGCCAACATGTCGCCTCGCATTCTGGGGTCGCATCCAGCACTCAATCACCTCCCCAACCTACACATCTGACGACTCCCTTTCTGCGTTGAAAGTGTACAAGACCAAGGAGAGGGAGGGTATTGCAGAGAGAATGAATGATGAGTATACCGTGATCGTTAAGGACCTATTTAAAAAGGAGACCGATATTGACCTGTTTACACATCTCCGTGTTAAACTGAGTACCGGGGAGAGTGGAGAGATTGAGGGGAGTTTCGGAAACAGTGGCAAGTGTAAAGTGAATGTTCCCGAGGGGTTGACTGATGCTGCTAAGGTCTTGTTAGACAAGAAGAAGAAGAAGGATGCGGGTGGGGACAGAGTAACGGTGAAATTAACTTTTAAACGGTTTTTGTTTGACAAAAAGAAACAAATGCTTCAATAATAATTGCAGTTTTTAACTAGAGAGTTTTGATTTTGATTTAACGTGAAATCGGTTTTTGATTCCTTTTACAAACATGCATATAATGTACTTGAGTTTTAAATCCTAAAATATCTGATTTTACTAATTTGGCAGCAATGGCACAGGAGGAGAAGTCGCTGGATGAGCTGTACGATGAGACCTTGGAGAGTTACCGGGAATTTAGGCAGCATGTGGACGAGTACATGACCCACGCAACAAGGTGAGAGGGATGTTTTTTGTTATGTTCTAGGTGAGAGGGATGGTTGTTGTTACCGGTTCTAATCCTCGACAGAGAGAGAGGGTCGGACACGGCAAGGGTGTTTACTGTTTGCTGTCTCTCTAACCACTATATAATATTTTTACCAGATGCAAGGATCTGATAAAACGGTTTGATGAGAGTTTTGCGGCTCTGTCTAAAGATGAGAAACTATTACAAGAGGATAAGCGCACCCAGACCAGAGAGATGTCATCTTTCCTTCCAAAAGATAACAGCCTCATTCTGAAACTTTTTGTTGGTGACTTCAATGTTGTCTTACCAAGAAAAGTAGACAAAATCAAGTTAGTGCATGTGTCCGTGACATTCGTTCCTTGTACAGATTGTAATTCCTATCCCAACGACATAATTATTATAGTCGCATTATCATCAATTTTCCTATTTGATAGGTACAAGCGCCAATACGAGATATTTAAATTGTGGTACGTGCTGGGACAACTGGCATTCTCAGTAGTCAACATGTTGTTTGGACCGTATAGAATAATTGAGGGACTCCTTCAATTCTACCTTGTCTGGTTCTACTGTAATCTAACCATGAAGGTACATGTTGGTTATAATGAAGTCATGCCCATTAATGAGTTACCATCAACCATCAATGTACAATTGTACCCTCAATTGTTCATGCACACGGCGCGGTGTCCTGGAAGGAGGTTATACCTCGCGTATGGCCACCCGAGAAGTTGTGTATCTCACCATGAAAGTACACCATGTGTAGTATTATGTAGGACCCCGATATACTGGGATGCTCGGGGAAAGGGTTTTGCCAGGTAAATAGTGGGGGGGGGGGTCCGAGTGTACATCGTATCGCCTAACGAACCACCAGACATACCACGTTACCAAACCCCCCGATATTTCAGGAGTCTATTCTGGTAATGAATGGTAGTAAGATAAGGACATGGTGGCTGGTTCAACACTATCTAGATGTTATACTTTATGGATTCCTTCTAATTAGGTACATCGTATAGAGAGCTGCTACGTGGTTTTTATTCTTTTAGTTTCTTTTAGAAACTTTTTTATCGTCAATCTAGTCACTTTTCTTTTATCAATCTTGAATCTAGCTACTTTTTCTTCTACAATTTAGGCCGGACGGCGAGTTTTCACAGCAGTTTTCTCTCTACATATTCTATATGAGTGGTTGTCAACTTCTTCAGTTTTATTATCAGGTTGGATCTCATTGTACTGTGCTTTAATGTGACACTGTGTGCAGTGATATATCTCTCACAAGTCATGTGAGATCAGTATATCAAGAGGGCATCAATAACATCCCCCCCCTCCAGGATGGATCATTGTACAGACTGCGAGCACTGGGCAGGGCCAATAGTATGGAGGTCTCGGCAGAGGGTATACGGGTGAAAACCTTTGCTGATCTGGCATTCCTCCTTCCTTTCTTCATGCTGCTCTACCTCTTCCAATCTTATAACGGGTATACACTCTGGTGGCTTAGCTCAACTGCGAAATACGATGAAAGGTAGATCATGAACTTGGGATTTGATTTGGTAATGAAATTACCCCTCTGTTATTGTATGCAATAAAAGGAGTGACTTCGTAACCAAGGATTTGATTCAGGGATATTGTATACAATTGATACCAGCAGTTTTATAGTTTTCAATGTTTTCAGTTGGTAGAGAAGTAGTTAGATCTAGGAAGGAATATATATATGGCCGAGAATCTGAACTAACACAATATATGTTCCCCCAGGTGGGAGGTGGTTGTGTGTGCGCTGCTATTCTTCTCTATCTCTGCGGGAAACATCTTTACCCTTATCCAAGTGGTAAGTTACTGAACCCAACCCCTTTATTGTTATACATAGTTTAATTTATTAAATCTCCATATATAAATTAACTATCCATCCATTTACCAATTCAAAATATATAAGATATCTCCCATTTATATATATATCTCAATTCACTAAATCCCCATTTCATTCTTGTTTGCAGATGGTTTTAAAGTACAAGATCAACATCAGAAACCTAAACGCAGATACAATCCGAAGGAACCTCTCTGCTGAGTCATTGATCGGTAGATTCAACCCACCCCTAGAGAAAGAGGACTGAATGAATTAGAATGAATTAGAATATATTATGAGAGCTTGACACATGACTACCCCCCTGAGCTGGGGTGCATGATGGACGATCTGCCGGGGGTGGTGACAAATGGTGTTGTACACTCGAAATTATAGTCACCCCCACTAACGTCTGCCTTACAGTACTATTACTTTTAGAGAAATCTCTGCAGCAATATGTATGTCAAGCTCTTTAAATACACTATTTCAACGGGTGACAAGTGCCGGATTCGCTATGAAACTGTCGTGCTTTCGTCAATATAATGTGGCTGTAGTGTTTTCCCCCCTTTTAGGGTTGGTCTTGACTTTCTTTGGGGTTGCATCCCATCTTGATTTACTAATGAATTGAACATAACAAGGTAACCAGATTTACCTAGTTTTCACTAATTTGAATGTAGAGCTATACGTGTTTGTGTCTATTTGTAATTAAACTGTATAAAATTATGCCAAAAACTAACAGAAATTAGTTGGCTGGAAAGGTGACCATTTTGTTGTCAAACTGACACCTTTGCCCTCTCCGGGTTTCATCATTATCTTTCTCTCTCTCTCTCTCTCTCTCTCTCTCTCTCTCTCTCTCTCTCTCTCTCTCTCTCTCTTTCTCTCTCTTTCTCTCTCTTTCTCCCTGATTTACCCCCTGATTTACCCCATCGATCATATCCGTAACCCGGGCCGGGCAAAGGTGTCAGTTTGACAACAAAATGGTCACCTTTCCAGCCAACTAATTTCTGTTAGTTTTTGGCATAATTGGGGTATATTTTTGGTATTTTCTGATGTGAAATACAATGTAAGACATGTCTGGACGTGTAAAGACCGTCAGGAATCGCTAAAATACGAAAATTTCAATTTTGACGTCATTATGACGTCATAGCGTGACGTCACGACGTTATAACGTCAAGATAGGGATATATTATTATCAGGCTCATCTAGATAAAGATGCTGACCAAGTTTGAGATCGATTGGACACGATTTGAGGTCGCTCTGGCGAAAAACGCATTATCGTCATATCTAATTTCATACAGTCTTAACACTTCAGACGCGATTTGAGACCCTTAGAAATAGAGTTTCACAAATTCGCGATATAGTTTCTGAAAGTATAGACGATTATCTTTCGTAAGTGCGGTCTCCGTTTTTCAATCAGAAGCCGTCTTCAGGGTGTAAATTGAGCTCAAAGAAATTTGGTTGATTTGAAAAAACTCTTATCTTTATGACAGTTTGTTAAGACGTTCTGGTTGGACCTAGAACATGAAAACTATTCGTCTACACAATTTGAACGATTATCTTTCGAATGCAACAAACGAGAAGTGTCTATCTTATGTCGTTTTCTCTCAAAAATGATTATAAATTTGGTAAAAACAGCGTCTATCCATAGATAGATAGATACATAGATACATAGACCCGGGACATTTATTGCTTTTTTCACGATACCATATCTCTAAAACTAAAAGAGATAGAGACTTGCCCTTTTAAACTACAGTAGATCTAGACTATGTGACACTGTATACCAAATTTCAGACCGATCGGTGCAGTGGGGGCCTCCCTATGGGCGTCGCAAAATGCCATTTTTGGCTAAAAAGTGAAAAAAGTTATTACTGCACTCTGGCACACGCGGCTGGGGGGAGGGGATGGTCACCTTTGCGCTTGCCAGCGCAGTGATAATGAGCGTCTTTACTTTGTACAACTGATAT
The DNA here is from genome assembly GCA_020137815.1 of Hormiphora californensis. Taxonomy (NCBI): domain Eukaryota; kingdom Metazoa; phylum Ctenophora; class Tentaculata; order Cydippida; family Pleurobrachiidae; genus Hormiphora; species Hormiphora californensis. The sequence goes on along the minus strand of CM035353.1, from coordinate 6,629,606 downwards.
AAAGTAGCAGCCCCCCCCCCCCTGTGTGTGATTAATAGCACGTACCTCCCTTCGTCCGACCCCATGTCTTTGAGACCTTCCAGCCAGTCCGATTAACTTGATGACCTAATCCAGTAGCACCAGTATAATGGACGAGATTGTTATCACCCGGGACCGTGATGTCGAGATGGAGATGACGGATGACGATATTGACAAACTGAAGAAGAGCGCCGCCAAGAGGAAGGGTCGAGGTAATAATAGATCATTAGTTGGGTAGCTGGTAGCCAGTATAGGCACTTTCCTGGATAGGGGTGGATGTAGGGGGGGGGGATGTTGACTAACAGGATTTTGACGTGTGACTGTAACAATAATTGTTCTAGTCGCATTATTACCATCACTCCGGCTGCATCACATTTATTACCATCACGATCCAATGCAGGTGTTGCAAGGTCCGAGATGTTGAGTGGTAACTTTGACGAGCTAGAAGGTGATGCGAGGGTGGGAGCTCCCCAGAAATCCATTGAGGGATGGATTATCTTTGTTAGTAATGTCCATATTGAGGCAACGGAGGCAGACATCTTCGACAAGTTCTCCGAGTATGGTAAGTGCTATGTGAAACAAACAAACAAACAAACACACACACACACAAACAAACAAATAAACAAACAGACAATTAGACAAACAAACAAACAAACAAACAAACAAACAAAAATAATGTCACATGAAATAGACTCAGCTAAAATTATAACTAAGCATCATTCTAACCCTCTCATCTGTCCGAACTAACCCCCAGCTTCTCTCATCAGGTGACATCAAGAACCTCCATGCAAACCTGGACCGAAGGACTGGTTACCTCAAGGGTTACGTGTGTATCGAGTATGAACAGCATTCAGGTGTGTTACTCTCTTTACAGATCTCCTAGTAGTAAGCAGAGTATGTACATTTTACCGTACACTCTGGTAGGGTTTCGTTGTTTTACATTTTATCCTGTTACACTGTTTTATATCCTGTTTGAATCCTGTTTAAATCCTACCGTTCATCTGTAGAGGCACGAGCTGCGGTGGAGCAGGCGAATGAGGAAGACTTCCTGGGACAGAAACTGAAGGTTCACTGGGCCTTTGTAAGGCCAGGTAAGAAGGAATCAGCTGGAAAAATGAAGGAGAGGAGACCTCGAAGAGGAAGGAGCCCCAGCCCAGAAACCAGCAACTAGAGACAAGAGACACTATTTTAATATGTTTATTTTATTTAACAAACGTGCTACTGCAACTGCCCATACACAATAACGCCATGGACAGCATCACACCAATGTACTGTAATAGTGTGTGTCTGTGTGTTCTACCCGCTTCCGAAAAATGTTCAGAAAAATTCCCCTTTTCTTAATCAACTGAACAAGGTGTCTACTTTTGTCTCCACTTTAGGACAGTCCCACTCTCTTATCTTGTTCAATGTATATTAACCCCCATTCTCCCTGTCCTAGCATTATGTAACTCTAGTAGAGATCCCAAGATGAGTGATAAAAATATCGAAGATGCCGTCAGGCTGATTCTTCACCCATCTATGAACAAAGAAACCACTCAGAACAAAGCGCAGTTTTTATCTCGCCTGGGGTTTGAAAAGGAAGTCATTACTAAAATCCTACACAAAGCCCAATCAATGGACTTTAGCAATGTGAAAGTGACTTTTGGGGCCTTCTAAATAAAGTTTGTTTTTATGCGTTTTGTTAGCGATTGTTATGTGTTTCATAGGAAGAAGCGAAATGATTATACTCACAACTCAAAACACTACTTCTTCTAAACTAGATAATTCTCCCCAATATCACTGTTTCCTAGCGACATGATTATCCCTATACGTTGTTTCACGTGCGGTAAAGTTGTGGGTAACAAATACGAGAGCTACCTGGCACTACTGCAAGCCGATTACACCGAGGCGTAAGTCAACAAATCCTAGCTGTTATCTGTCTTAGCTTACACCGCACTTTATTTCATAACCCCGGACCCCCCTCAGTTAGAGTTCGGTTGATCAAATGTTTATTTTCTCATTTTTTTAAAAAGCTAAACGTTTCAGGGACGCGATGGACAAGTTGGGTTTGAGGCGCTACTGCTGCCGGCGAATGCTTCTCTCTCATGTCAACCTCATAGACAAACTCCTTAACTATGCACCTCTTGAGAAATGAGATACCATCGGACATTGGACCTTCATTCAGATATATAATTTGACCGAGTGTTTTTTAAGTTTATTTATTTACGCCAAAGACAGTTTTTAAGGGGTATTTTATTGGTTTGAAACGAACAAGAACTCTTGAAACATCACTGAGCTCACTCCATTGTCTTAAGTTGAAAATCCCAGCAAACTTCTAACTCGGTCTAACTAGCTATATCATCCTAACTAGTAGCTATCATCCTAACTTCTAACTAGCTATCATCCTAGTAAAGATGTCCACCGGAGGTAGCCCCATTGAGACAGTTGTTGTTCACCCACTCGTCTTGTTGAGCGTGGTGGACCACTACAACCGAATTGACAAGGTCAGCAGTCAGAAACGTGTCGTGGGATGTCTTCTTGGATCACTCAGCAAGGGTATGTCAGAATAGTTTAGGACCTTTGAATCCACATGAAATGTTACGCATCTAGCCGTTTAAAAACCAACGGGCTTCAAATGTTGGTATGGATAGTTTGATGTCATTAAATGATAATCGTGATATTATGATAATAGTCATCACTCACCAGGGTCTCTGGATGTGTCAAACAGCTTTGCAGTGCCATTCGACGAAGACGAGAAGGATCCTAACGTGTACTTCCTTGATCATGACTACCTTGAGACCATGTACAACATGTTCAAAAAGGTAAAGGGTTCAAAACGGTAAAGGGTACGTAAAGTTAAGCTAATGGTTTTCGTTTGCTGAAACGTATTTACAGGTGATTTTTGTTGGTTTTTGACTGCCAGCCACTGTATATCTTACCTATATCTTATCTACTATGTATCAGTTATAAGTTATAACTGATAATAAAACATAACGTGACATCCCAACAGGTTAACGCGAAAGAGAAGATTGTAGGGTGGTACCATACTGGGCCAAAGCTGCATCCCAACGACATCAAAATTAATGAGATCATCAAAAGTTACTGCAGTGACAGCGTGCTGGTGATTATCGATGCCAAGCCCAAGGATCTAGGACTCCCCACTGATGCTTACATTTCTGTCGATGAGGTACCTATAACTGCCCCAGCTGGTCCTTGTAGAAAAATCTTTCTTTTTATTCCCTACATGGGGCCCTGACTTCCTATTTCACAGATAGAACCTACTGTAGATATGACGTATCCTGCTCCATTTGTATTCTAAACAGGGTACATCAGGTAGTTAAAATCCTACAATCATGCACTAATATCTCTCACACCCAGGTTCACGATGATGGCACGCCAACCACACGTACCTTTGATCACGTGCGCAGTGAGATTGGAGCGGAAGAGGCGGAAGAGGTGGGTGTTGAACATCTTCTTAGGGACATCAAAGACACGACAGTGGGAAGTCTCTCGCAGCATCTTTCCACTCTGGTAGCTGCCCTGAAGAGCCTGTTCAGCAAGTTGGACGATATTAGTGTGTATCTTGAACAGGTTCGTAATGGATGGGGATATATAGATGGGCATAGAGATGCAATGGGGATGGAGAGATGGGGATAGAGAGATGGGGATATAGAGATGGGGATAGAGAGAGATGGGGATATAGAGATGAGGTTAGAGAGATGGGGATAGAGTGATGAGGATATAGAGATGGGGATATAGAGATGGGGATGGAGATAGAGACAGAGACAAGGACAGAGACAGAGACAGAGACAGAGACAGAGACAGAGACAGAGACAGAGACAGAGAATGTCAACTTTATCCCATTGTATATTGATTCTCTCCCCTACAGGTTACAGATGGCACTCTCCCGGTGAATCACCCCATTATCTACCAGCTCCAGGATGTCTTCAACCTCCTTCCTAACCTCAACATCCCCCAATTGATGGATGCATTCACGGTATGTACTGAGTCACTATAGTCTGTTAGATTCAATTACACTCCCCCCCCCCCCCCCCGTTATAATAGTAACTAGGCACATTTAATGTAGTTACTAATAATTTAGTACTATAATGTACTAACATTCTTTGTCGTCCCATCCACAATCCACATACTATGTTTTACACAGGTGAAGACGAATGACCAAAACCTGGTGATGTACACGGCGAGCATAATCCGTGCTGTCATTGCCCTACACTCTTTGATCAACAATAAAACTAGCAACCGGGCTGCGGAGAAGGATGGGGTCAAGAAGGTAACACCTTCTCTCTCACTTTCTCTCTCTCTCTCTCTCTCTCTCTCTTCTCTCTCGCTTCTCTCTCTCTCTCTCTCTCTCTCTCTCTCTCTCTCTCTCTTCTCTCTATCTCTCTATCTTCTCTATCAGGTGGAGGTGGAGAAGGAAGACAAAGAGGAAAAAGAGAAAGACACCAGTAAAGAAGACTCTAACAAGAAAGACGTGAAATCGACGTAGATAGACAGATCTAGAGCTATCAGAAAGAGAGAGAAAGATAAAAGTGAGGGTATGCTGGACACTGCCCATTATTGACCTCCCATAAAACTAGGGAGTTGGATATGTTTTTTCCTATAATTTGCTTATAGTGGTGTTATCGATATTGCAGCACGGAGTGTGTATTTGTATGAGAGTTACAGTTAACTAGGTTAACTAGGTGAATATCCCTCTCAATTTATTCACAACTTGGGAATGTATTTGTAAATAATACAATGTCGTTAAAACAAATCAACTGTTTTATTTGACAGAGCTGGGTATAGCGCACACTGCTCTTGGCAGGCCCATTATATCTTCTGACAATGACTAAATTATAATATCGGGAAGCCTCATGGTCAAACCGTGAGCCTATAACAAGGGCTCCAAAGTCCAAACTGTACCAACCGCTTTCACCAACCAACCAACCAATGACTAAATTGCAGCTTCACAAGTTACCTCTCTCTCTTTATTAGATGGCTTGTACATCTCAGAAGCTGCGTGTTATTGCCTCCTACAGGCGGCTCCTACGTGCTGGGTACGTAGCATTCAATGGGGATCCACCTGCATTCCACCAATACAGACATGCTGTCCGCACGGAGTTCAACCTTCAGGTAGTTGCTAACTCCCACCAATCCCCCAATGACAAACAAAACTTCTAATTTCCGGATCGGATATATAATGAGCTTCCACTGGTCAAGATCCACTATGAGTGTTGCCTAGCTAGACTCTGTAAAGGAGGGTTAGAACATAACAATCTGAGTATATATATATTTTTTTTGGGTTTAACTATTTTGGGTGGGAGACATTTATAAATCAATTGCTTCAAATAAGTTACACTCACGCACCCAGGGGACCCACACAGCATTAGGGCTGCAACTAAGGGTCCCTTACTAACAAAACTTGAACTCAACGAAAATTTAGTTTCGCCTTGACGCAATATAAAACCATTAGAGAAGGGTTTTCGTGCTGGTAGCTGCGGTATACCACGACCGCAAAACAGGGTCATGCGGCTTTACACTCGGAAGGGAGAAGGTGAAGGAAGAGGAGAAAGAGAAAGGGTGGATGTGACTGATAAACAAGTACGAGCAAGATCAGAGAATATCATCAGGGACGATTGTTCCTGAGATATGCTTCTTCACTAGCTTATTAAAGAGGGGTAGTGAATTGCACTGCCTGATCGAAAAGGGTAACTTATTCCACAAACTGACTGTTCTATGGAAATAGCCAGCCCTGATCGCTCTGTGGGTAGCGGGACCATTCCTAAGTTCAGGGATAATAGCTAGTGTGGTGATATCACGGCCCTCACATATATCAACATTCTGACGCGTGGTTCTCAACGTAGTAGGATCGATGGGTTGAATGAAGTCAGGAATGGGGATATTAGTAATACCGAAAACCAGCTTGTAAAACAATCTGAGATCATAATACTGAAACAGATACTTGAAAGGTAACATATTAAGGGTCAGGAGATGTTCCACATATGTATATATATATAACAGTGTGTTCAATACCACCCTGCAATACTCCCCTCTATCCTTCCCCCAGCACCACCCTGTAATTTAGTACTCCCCTCCCCCCCCCCCCCCCCACATAACCACCCTGTAATACCCCCCCCCCATCACCAGGCAGATGAGGATGATCACGAGGTGATAGAGAAGTTGATAACCAGGGCCCACCAAGTTGCCGAGGAGGTGAGAACATGCATTGTGCCCATCAAACAAGTCTCCCCGGATCGCTTCAAAGTGCAATTTGAGGATAGACACTTTGAGGGACAGTGAGATAGTGAGAGAGATTGCGTTTTGTTACAGTACTGTTGTTGATAAGTTATTTTGTTTTGTATACATTCCAAAACGGAATTTTTCTCCCCCAATCACCCCCCCCCCCACTAACCTGATATACCCCTATTCTCACCTACTCTAGCTCTCCCCCCCCCACTATTCACTAACCTGATATACCCCCGTTCTCCAGCAAAGTAATGCCGAGTTTTATGGGCCCTTCAATTCCCTTCACCCCTACATCTCAATCTGGAACCACCAACTCCTCCTCCTCCTCTACCTCCATGTTTTGTAATTCAATCAGCTCATCTCCACGGCCCCTGTCTTTCAGCACTACCAGTTTCATGGAATTGGGTTCCTCAGAAAGACAGGAAAATAGCGAGACAATCATCAATGAACCTCCTTTGAAGGAGTCAGTTGAACAACCTCCTAATTCTCCTGCAAAGGCATCATCTAAACAGCAGGCGAAGGAAAAAGAAGTTTCATCTGCAAAAAGTAGAAATCGGACCACACGTCTTGCTAATAGAAGTTTGGCGTACCTTCTTCAGTCGCTAGGTGATGATGATCATGAGCCAGTTGAACCTACTACCCCTAGGTCTGTTCCGGAACCATCTCCCTCTCCAGAACCTACCCCAACATCTGTAAGTGACCCACGGCAATTCCAAGGGAGTCACCCTAGTCGCAATTTCCCCACTACCAATGGGGAGATAACCCCTGTCAGTAAAAACCCTTATCTAAAGCCCGCTCCAACATCTGTTCCGGAACCGTCCCCATCTCCCGAACCTACTCCTAGATCTGTTCCGGAACCTTCTCCCTCTCCAGAACCTACCCCAACATCTCCTCGATGTGATCAAGGGAGTCGCAATGTCCCCACCACTAACGGGACCCCTATTAGTAGGAACCCGTATCTAAAGGGGGCTGCAATCAAACGATCCAGAGTAGAGGCTGTCACGAATTTTCTAATGGGGTCCAAACAAGAATTTAAAATAATACGGGTAAAAAGTACTCTGAAGAAAAATAGGGGCTCCCTATTTTTAAAAATCCTTATCTGAGGAACCCCTGCCAGTTTTAAATAATCTGAAGGAAACCGGCTAACAACTACTGATTACACCCCGCGAAAAAAAACCCTGTAAAAACACCAGCAAAAATAAGCCTACTTTTTTGGGGGAAAACACCCCCAATTTGTACGGGGGAAAATATGTAAAAAAACCCAAAAGGGGCCCCCGATGGGTTTTGGGCTGTTACATGCTCAAAGACAAAGGCTGTTAGGTTTTTTAGGGGGACCCCCACCCAACCCCCCAAAACAAACAGGAAATTGGCCAAATTAGTTTACCACTATATTTAAAACAAATTTTTGGGAGGAACCGACCGAATCAGGAAACACTGGTCCCTGATTGGCTGATAACCAGTCACGTGACCTAAATAACGAGTTCTGATTGGGTGTTTACTTGTTTCGGTCGGTTCCTTCGATTTTGGATTTATTCATAGGTAACCCTACTCATATTTTCTCTCCCCCAGGTACCGATTTCAAATGTACACGATGTCCAACGAGCCATATGATATAGAATGGAATCCCTGGACTAAACACATGGGAAACAGTAACTGTAATCTGCTGGCGACATGCAAGGACAGTCCTGTAAGTCCATTCTCTCTCTCTCTCTCTCTCTCTCTCTCTCTCTCTCTCTCTCTCTCTCTCTCTCTCTCTCTCTCTCTCTCTCTCCCTCTATCTCTCTCTCTCTCTCTCTCTCTCTCTCTCTCTCTCTCTCTCTCTCTCTCTCTCTCTCCCTCTACCTCTCTCTACTTCCGCAGGTTCAATTGTTAGATCCCTGGACTGGGACAGTTATTAGTAGTTACACCGCCTTTAACCACGTCGAAGTCCTCCTCTCTGCCTTCTCCCTCTGTTACATGTCACATGACACGTTCATTGGGGGATACTGTAAGGAGGCCCGGTTGTTCAACCTTAATCGACCTGGCAAGGAAGCTCAGCTGGTAAGTGTGTGTGTGTGGGGCGGGGGGGGGGTACGTCACCTTTTTTTTTGCCCACTGCCCACATTATTCTTAAATTTTGAATTTGCCCACATGGGCAAAAGTGGGCAAAAGTGGGCAAAAGTAGGCAAAAGTAGGCAAAAAAATTAAATCCGTAAAAAATATATGCTATCAACCAGGTAATCGTCTGTGACAAAGGTTTTTCACCACTAATGTCCTCCTAGAGGTCCCCCCTATCGATTCCAACCGATAATTTATTTGCTCAGGGTTGATAAGGCTCCATATCCAACTGGGAAAAATGGGCAAAATATGTTGGTAAAATTAGGAAAATTGGTCATTTTAGGCACGTTTCTCACATAATTGGAGTGGAAAATTTTTCTGGTCTTTCTGGGACCCCATTGGAGTACAATGCAAGTGGAAAACCTTTGTTATGTATCAGTTCCCTAAATAGCCCCAAAATGACGAAAAATCACTGGCCTTTGCCTAATTTTGCCAAAAATTTTTGCCCACTTTTGTCCAGTCGGACATGGAGCCTTATCAACCCTAAGTCATAAGTAAGTACATTAATTATCGGTTGGAATCGATAGAGGGGACCTCTTGGAAGACATTGGAGGTGAAACACATTTGTCACAGAGGGTTTTCTGGTAAAGTTTTGGCAGGTGCACAGTTGCTCGACAGTCTATTTCTGGCTGCTATTTCTGGCTGCTATTTCTGGCTGCTAGACCTATTTCTGGCTGCTAGACCTATTTCTGGCTGCTAGACCTATTTCTGGCTGCTAGACCTATTTCTGGCTGCAAGCGCCCAGAAATAGGTCTAGCAGCCAGAAATAGATTTTAGCAGCCAGAAATAGGGTCTAGCAGCCAGAAATAGGTTTTAGCAGCCAGAAATATGGTTTCTCTCACCTGATCTCTGTATGGGATACGAGAGACGAATCGGTGAAGTAATTCGGTATCTGCAACTAATTGGGTATGGGAGACGGGGGACGAATCGGTGAAATGATTCGGTATCTGCAACTAATTGGGTATGGGATACGGGACCTGCCAAATTAGTTGCAGATCGAGTATGGTGTAGTCCTCAGTCGGGCGCTGCTATAATGGATTGTCATAATGGGTCCCATCCACCTTGTTTGTGAATTTTGACACTAGGCATGAAAAGTTACACTGTTTATCGGTTATCCTATCCCGACATGTTACACAGCGTGATATGAGATCAGTTTATCGGTGATTTGACGCAATGGGTGTGATAACACATATTCGATGTCTTGAATTTCAAGTTTGGAGCTAGGGGACCGGTAAAACAAAAGAGGTGCCTCTCGTATCCCATACCCAATTAGTTGCAGATACCGAATCACTTCACCGATTCGTTTCCCGTATCCCATACCAAATTAGTCGCAGATACCGAATCACTTCACCGATTCGTCTCTCGTATCCCAGAGATAGAGAGATCACGTGAGATAAACCCTATTTCTGGCTGCTAGACCCTATTTCTGGCTGCTAAAATCTATTTCTGGCTGCTTGCAGCCAGAAATAGGTCTAGCAGCCAGAAATAGCAGCCAGAAATAGCAGCCAGAAATAGACTGTCGAGCAACTGTGCACCTGCCAAAGTTTTGATGCTTATAATATTTTTGCCCACTTTTTGCCCACTTTGCCCACATTATACCTGTTTTTTGAGATTTCAGTTTGCCCATGTGGGCAAATGTGGGCAAATGTGGGCAAAAAAAAAGGTGACGACCCCCCCGGCGGGGGGACCCAGGCGGTCATTACAACCCCTCAATATATGAACACCCTTCTTCTGCACTCTGATTCATAATTGAACACTTTAGTACTTCTGAATCTATATATTGACACCCTATTGACACCCCTGTCTCTTCTGCAGATGACTAGTCCCCCCATTCTATATTGACACCCTATTGACACCCCTTTCTCCTCTGCAGATGACTAGACCCCCCTCTTCTATATTGACACCCTATAATTGACACCCCTTTCTGCAGATGACTGCGGGTGACATGGAGCACCAGAACAACAATGCCATAGTTAGTGCCCTTGCCAGACACCCAACCTACAGTGGGACCTTTGCTGCTGGCAGCTACAACACCACACTCTCCCTGTATAGTACCCAAATAGCAGGGCCCATTCTACCGTTCTACGGACCTGAACGGGGCATCACACAACTCATGTTCAGCGCTGATGGTGAGTGGCGGGGAAAGGAGGGGAGTCGAGAAGTTAATGTTGAGAAGTTATATCTGAGTGGTGGGGAAAGGAGGGGAGTTGAGAAGTTATATCTGAGTGGTGGGGAAAGGAGAGGGGGAGTTGAGAAATTATTGTTGAGTGGAGAGGGGAAAGGAGGGGAGTTGAGAAGTTATATCTGATAGTTGAGAAGTTAATGTTGAGTGGGGAAGGAGGGGAGTTGAGAAGTTAATGTTGAGTGGAGAGGGGGAGTTGAGAAGTTATATCTGAGTGGGGAAGGAGGGGAGTTGAGAAGTTAATGTTGAGTGGAGTGGGGAAGGAGGGGAGTTGAGTTGAGAAATTAATGTTGAGTGGGGAAGGAGGGGAGTTGAGAAGTTAATGTTGAGTGGAGAGGGGGAGTTGAGAAGTTATATCTGATAGTGGGGAAAGGAGGGGAGTTGAGAAGTTAATGTTGAGTGGGGAAAGGAGGGGAGTCGAGAAGTTACCAAACAAAGTTTGCATGTAGATTCCTCTTTATACTCACACACCCAATTCCACCCTAGGTACGTATCTCTACTGTGGAACGAGAATGGAGAACAACATTTATGTGTTTGATACTCGATCAACCTCAAAACCTCTCCTCACCCTGCTACCTCGAGTAGTATCAACCAACCAACGCCTCCAGTTTGACGTCTCGCTCACCACTGGGAACCTTGTAACTGGAAACCACTCAGGGCATATCTCTTTGTTCGAGGGGAGGACTATCAAAGGAGGAGGGTCTGTGGAGCCGGATTGTTATTGGCTGGGACACAGTGACACAGTCAGTTGTGTATCTATACACCCTCGATGGGGGTGGGTTGTCAGTGGAAGTGGAAGGAGGCACTTCAAGGCCGTGTGTGAAGATGATGAAGAGGGGGAGAAAGAGGAAAACTCACTAAAATTATGGTCATTTGATGAGGATTCTTGAATTATGACAGAAGTTGACCCACTGTCTGTGTGTGTGGGGGTATGTGCCACTGCTCGGGCACACACTATCATCGTAAGGACTTGTTGTGCGTGACGCGCGCATCATGGACAACTAGGAAAGTACACCATTGTGGAATCGGGTGAGCGCGCTGCTCAAGATATCACTCGCCACCAAGAACTGTCTCAATTAGTAGAGTCGATAACTACATCGACCTCTCCCAATTGTTCCAGTTTTTGTCACATCTGTTTGGAGCCTCGACACGACCTCTAAACAGGTGTTACTTTTTCACAAACTGTTTTCATCTTGGTGTAATCAGCAGTTGAAATGTTGCTGATCATAACAAAAACCTGACTAATTTTTTTCAACTTGGGGTAAAACCATGGGTGTCAAAAGTTAGCTCTAGGTCCCCTGAGTAACCATCCAGAGACTCTAAGAGATATTTCAAGCCGTTCTCCCGTAATCATTAATCCCGGTGGAGAAAAAAATACAATGCGGACGTACGTGAGCGCTGGCAGGCTGTTTACATGTTATTGTATGTCTCTCACTCTCTCTGGAAAAAACCGCACGTGCGGTTGCGCCGCGCGAGATAACTCTTTCTCAAGGGGGAGAAAAGAGAGAGACGCACATTAACGTTATACATTAAAGTTGAGGTTGTAGGCAATTGCACGTACGTCCATACTCAAATATGTGCTCTACCGGGATTAATGATTACAGGAGAACGGCTTGAAATATCTCTTGGAGTCTCCGGATGGTTACTCAGGGGACCTAGAGCTAACTTTTGACACCCATGGTTTTACCCCAAGTTGAAAAAATTTAGTCAGGTTTTTGTTATGATCAACAACATTTCAACTGCTGATTACACCAAGATGAAAACAGTTTGTGAAAAAGTAACACCTGTTTAGAGGTCGTGTCGAGGCTCCAAACTGATGTGACAAAAACTGGAACAATTGGGAGAGGTCGATGTAGTTATCGACTCTACTAAATTGGCTGATCGACAACCGGAGGTTCTGAGAACTATTTTGATGTCTGAAATGATGATTCTTCTTCTACAGTTGTTCAGATTCGGAACAAGAATTATACTTAAAAAGGAATCCCTCAAGAACTTTGATTACTGGTTAACGAATCGGACGTTTTTTTAAACTTGAAAATGTATTAATTTATTCAACTTTTATCCAATTGTGAACCACTTGTTTCCACTTGCTTTTCCACTCATTTTCTCACTTCCACCCATGGTTGTCAAGCGATGGTTCCTCAAGATCAGTTAAGATTGGGACACAGCTTTGCTGTCAACTGCCAAGTCCAAGGTGAAGCAGTTGGGTGATGGGATGTTCTTCAGTAAGGTATGTTTTTATACACTGTTGGTTCAGGGAGTGGTGTGTTTGTTAAAATGTAATTGACCCTCTCCTTCGATTTCACAAATTAGAGAATTGAAGGAGGGTGTTGTACTGTCCATGATAGTCTGGGCGAGTATATGCATGTGTGGCGGCGCCCGACCCCGTTTTGGATCTCAAATGATCGGGTCGGCGCTGGCCGCTGCCAGGCATCAGTCATAACTCAATCTAAGTATGTAGCAGACATATTTTGGTGACAAATGCCAAACTTAAACTTTTGCTCAGCCAAAAAAAATCAATCAAAAACAGTCAATACAAATAAAACAAAAACAAATTTCCATCACACTCTCAATCGGGTTATGTATATTAAAAGTTCTACTTTTTGAGTCTCGTTCTCTCATTAACTCCCTGTAATATTAGGAATATATACAAAATCCGAGGGCAGCCAACATTCGGCCAGAGTTTCTTGCTCCTGCAGTTCTGCATCATGTTGCAAATTAAACAGAAAATACCCATGTGATCATATCTTGTCAGACATATCTCTCATGCTCTGTGGTTAGTTGGTTGGGATGATAGTGTACCAGACACGTTCTCCTCTCTCATATCACAATTTCAAGGGTCTCTTTCAGCACCTCTAGATTGATCTTGGCCATGGACTGTTTTCGGATCGTTATGTATTTGATGTTGCAGGAGATCCTGGGGGAGGAAAGAGGGTTAGAAAGTGTGGTCTAGAAGGGAGGAAAGAGGGTTAAAAGTGTGGTCTAGAAGGGAGGAAAGAGGGTTAGAAAGTGTGGTCTAGAAGAGAGGAAAGAGGGTATAGAAAGTGTGGTATAGAAGGGAGGAAAGAGGGTTAAAAGTGTGGTTTAGAAGTGAGGAAAGAGGGTTAAAAGTGTGGTCTAGAAGGGAGGAAAGAGGGTTAGAAAGTGTGGTCTAGAAGAGAGGAAAGAGGGTTAAAAGTGTGGTCTAGAAGGGAGGAAAGAGGGTTAAAAGTGTGGTTTAGAAGGGAGGAAAGAGGGTAGTGTTGTATAGAAATGGGGACTGGGGTGTAACTGGAGGATGAAGGTGGTTGAGATAAATGGGGGGTATGACACTTAGAGAGCTGGGAGAATATTGCTGTGCGGTAAATATAATATATGTGACGTAGGTGCGAGGAAGGGATGCGAACATCTGTCAAGATTTCGACGGTAAAATTACTACAAATGCAAATTTCATACTACTCGAATATATGCCGGTATATTATACAAAATGAATAAATAAATAATAACGGGATGGAATTTTTATAGGACTTACTTTTCTTCGAGTGGCATGGGCTTCAGTCCAAGTTTTCTTAGTTTTCGTTCTAGCATCTTGGGCGAGAGTTCTCCCTCGTTCCCTGGCCTCTCCTGAATTGAAGGGAATGTCAAATTTCTGTCCCATATATAACAATTATATGTCAAATATCCAATAGATTATATTCCTCCTTAAATTGCCTAACATGGACAAATCGTTGTCGTCTTGAGAGGGACATGAATGTAATCTTGTCACTGTATCTAGGGGGGGGGGTTATTGCCCCACACTGTATAGTATAATAGTAGAGTGAATAGCGGAGGGGACTAACCTGGATGGCCCCGAGGGTGGGATATTTGCAGACCGCCTTGGCAGGACAGCCAAATTGACGTGTCTCATTTTGAAAGTTGTCCAGATACATATTATTGGATTTAGGATCCAGCTAAGGGTGGAACGAGTTAATAAAATGATAGTTCGGTAAAAATCTAGATCAGGAAAACCTGTTTTTAGAGTAGATGAGGGACACGTGTTTGCAATGTTGTTCAAGAGATGAACGTACTACGGGTAAAGCTTGTTGAGTAAGGGGTGACAAAGTATTTATAACTGCTAACAGTAACACACGATACATAACAGTCTGAAAAAACAAGCTGTTCTTACTACTGGATGTTTGCCAACAACATCTAACTCGTGATAAAGTTAGGACAAAGAACTGCTACACTGTGATAGGCTTGGGGTGTGTGGTTATACTAGCTCATAAAAGATAGGGGGGCTCTTTCTCATATTTCATATAACGTGTGAAGTAGGCCCACAACCAAACAAGGCAAATATAACATGTTACATGAATGCATATATATGTTCGCAAAAGGCAAGCTTCCCCTCGTCCGACCCGAAGTTGGAATCATATGGGTTTAGTTTGTCGAACCGGCAAGTTGCTAACATTTTCAAATCTTCACTACTTCTCAAATGATCCCATACTTTCAGTCTAATCCCAAAATCCTATTAAAAATAGAGACAAAAATAACGGCACCAAACTGTGAAATGCCCTTGCATTAGTGCGAGTAGAATAAAATCAATTTTCTATCTAAAGGCCGAGTTTATAGCAAGAAAGGACTATTTTACAACGAATTCTCTGGTTAGTATGGTAACCAACTCCGTTGTCATGGTAAATCAATCGAACTCTATCGAGTTCTATCGCCAGCAACTGGATGAAAATTTATCCATTTCATTATGGACAATGCACAGGCTTTGGTTACGAAGTTACCCCTTGCCAGCGTGTGCACGCGAAGGTCGCCCGGCGACAGAGTGTGAGGTGTCTTCGATACCAAGCACAGGCTTGTGTAACAAAAAGGGGCGTTTTTATAGCTTATTGTAATTTTCATTACTTTCACAAAGGCTCAAAGTTTGAATATCAAATTTGCCAAAATTGTGCAGGGGCCACCCCAAAATTAATCTCTAAGTAATTAATTAATTAATTTTGACTATTCCCACTTTCTGTAGATTATATTATATGTTTTATGCATGAAGAACATTCCTAGAAAGTTTCAAGTCGATATTTTAAGCATAACGGCAAACAAAATGGTGCAAGGGCACATGTTCAGGGGAAATTTGCACAAATTGTGCAAGGGCAAATTTTGATTAATTTGCCTATAATTAATTACCTAATTGATATATTAATCATACGGCTCTTCTAGTACTCGTAGTTATGCTACTAGAACATGCATAGAACGTTTCGTGTCAAAATATTAAACGGTGTGGACACAGTTCGATCATAAAATTGGTGCAAGGGCTGCCCTTGCACCATTTGCCCTTGCACATTGCCTGCCCTTGCACCAAATTCCATTTTTTGCACGGCTCTAACTAACTAATTAATTAATTTTGACTATTCCCACTTTTCGAACATCATCTTTTATGATTGAAGAACATTCCTACAAAGTTTCAAGTCGATATTTTAAGCAGAACGGAAAATAGAATTTGGTGCAAGGGCGCGGTGCAAGGGACAGAACACGCAATGTGCAAGGGCACGGTGCCCTTGCACCATTTTTAATTACCTATAATTAATTAATTAATTAAAAATTCAAAAATCCGCCAACGTCATGACACAAAGGAATACTACAAGAACATGCCTACAAAATTTCAAGTCGATATCTCAAACGGTGTGGCCACAATCGTTGACATGTTTTTTGCCCCCCCCCCCCCCCCCCCCCAAAAAAAGACCTTTCTTTGTTCTTAATAGGGCCGGCATTTTTGGGTTTTTGTGCAAGGGCAAAAAATTTTTTTTCCTTTTTTTCGTTTTTTGCTGTTTTCTTCGGGTCGGAGGTGCCTGCCGGCACCTAAATATACCACTCATCAGCAGTCTGATATTGCTAGATTTCTAGTTGCTAGCGAACTGTTAAAGTTAAATCTAGCCCCTTCTAGAATTATAAAGCAATATGGTTATACGGTTCTAATTCTAGGCACACGGGTCTTGCTGTTACCACAGGTATTGCAATACAAGGGATAAATACATATGACACCTTCTAGAAGTCGTAAAGGCTCGAGGGACACATGCAGGAGCTGAGAACAATTTGTAAATTTGTGTGGGAGGGGTTGGCACAGCAGGGTTTACCAAGATAAGGGTTGTCCCCGCACCATGAAATTACTGCATAATATGCTGCATAATATTATCATTTAATATATGATTCTACACTTAGATCGAGTTATCTGTGACGTACGGTAAAGTTGTGAAATCATATTGGTCCCAAAATCATATTTTTAGGATGCTGCAGGTGGGAGGATAAATATTATAGTGACAATAGATTACGTGCTCCCACTGGCACTGGAGTTGGGCTACCTTATGGAAATTGATTCTAGACAGGGCCGCCATTGTGATTTTTGTGAATAATACTGGAAATTATGTACATACCTGCAACACAATTACCACTACAAGTCGTTCCCACCCCACCCCTAAAACTCAATAAACAAATCGTAGCAAATAAATGAAACCCAGAGAGAGAGAGAGTGAGACGTCTCATGTCAGTTATGTCGTTTTGGATAAACGATCTTGTAGCATGAGCTGTTGCACAAGAGCTATGAGCGTCACACGAACAGTCCTGTCGACAACTACACTTCAAATCTCAGAATTTCAAATTTTCGGTTCAAATGTGTAGACTACTAAAATTGAAACTGCTGGGGAGGGTTGGCACTTCTCATAACCCACCTGGGCAGTCACCAGAGGTCCAAAACCACTCAAAAAGGTCAAAAAATCAATTTTCGATTTGAGGAAAACGACCGGCATCACGAGATTCCTCGTCAAATTCTAAGCATCCTCGTATAATTCTAGCTCACCAATTCAAACCAGTTCGGAGAAATGAGCGATGAAAGAAGCAAAAAGTGAACAATATTATGGGAGTAAGGGCTCAACTGGCTAAAAATAGATGACTGAATTCCTGTGTTTAGTCTATTGTAACAATCTCACTTTGCGCTCTCTCTTTTCTGATCTTGGAAGGGGGAAAAGGGGAAGTGCAGAAAAGAGAGAGCGCAAAGTGAGATTATTACAATAGACTAAACACAGGAATTCAGTCATCTATTTTTAGCCAGTTGAGCCCTTACTCCCATAATATTGTTCACTTTTTGCTTCTTTCATCGCTCATTTCTCCGAACTGGTTTGAATTGGTGAGCTAGAATTATACGAGGATGCTTAGAATTTGACGAGGAATCTCGTGATGCCGGTCGTTTTCATCAAATCGAAAATCCATTTTTTGACCTTTTTGAGTGGTTTTGGACCTCTGGTGGCTGCCCAGGTGAGTTATGAGAAGTGCCAACCCTCCCCAGCAGTTTCAATTTTAGTAGTCTACACATTTGAACCGAAAATTTGAAATTCTGAGATTTGAAGTGTAGTTGTCGACAGGACTGGAATAGCAATATAATATATAAACCCACTATAATTATAAAAAACCCCCCCCCCCCCCCAAAAAAAAAATTTTAAAAAAAAGGGGAAAAAAAGGGGGGAAATTTGGGGGAAAATTTTTTTCGGGGGAAAAAAAAGGGGGGGGAAGGGGGGAAAAGAGGGGGGGGGCCCCCGGGGAAACAAACCAAAAAAAAAGGGGGGAAAAAGGGGGAAAAAAAGGGGGGGGGGGGGCCCCCCCCCGGGGGGAAAAAGGGGGGCCCCCCCGGGGGAAAAAAAAAAGGGGGGGGGGGGAAAAAGGGGAAAAGGGGGGGAAAAAAGCAAAAAAAAAAAAAAAAAAATTTTTTCCCCCCTTTTTTTAAAAAAAAAAAAATTTTCCCCCCTTTTTTTTCCCTTTTCCGGCCCCCTTTTCCGGGGTTTTTGGGGGGGAAAAGGGGGGGGCCCCCCGGGGGAAAAAAGGGGGGGAAAGGGGGGGGGTTTTTTTTTAAAAAGGGGCCCTTTTTTTTTTTTCCCCGGGGGGGAAAAGGGGCCTTTTGGGGGTTTTTTTTTTGGAATTTTTTTGGGGGGGAAAAAAAAAGGGAGGGGGAAAGGGGGGGGTTTTTTGGGGGTTTTTTTTTCCCCCCCTTGGGCCCCCCTTTTTTGGGGGGGGGGGGGGGGGGGTT
This sequence comes from Hormiphora californensis, assembly GCA_020137815.1. Classification (NCBI taxonomy): domain Eukaryota; kingdom Metazoa; phylum Ctenophora; class Tentaculata; order Cydippida; family Pleurobrachiidae; genus Hormiphora; species Hormiphora californensis. The sequence continues at coordinate 6,611,052 of CM035353.1, read as the reverse complement.
TTTTTGGGGGGGGGGGGGGGCCCCCCCCCGGGGGTTTTTGGGGGGAAAAAGGGGGGTTTGGGGGGTTTGGGGTTTTTGGGGGCCGGTTCTTTTAAAAACCCCCTTTAAAAAGGGGGGGTGGTTTTTTCCCCCGGGGGGTGGGGAAAAAATCTTTTTCCCTTTTTTTTTTTTTTTTTTCCCCCCCCCCCAAAAAAAAAGGGGGGGGAAAATTTTTTTCCCCCGGGGGGCCCCCAAAAAAAAGGGGGGTTAAAAAAAACCCCCCCCCCCAAAAGGGGGGGCCCCCCCCCCCCCCCCCCCCCCCCCCCTTTAAAAAGGAAACCCCGGGGGGGGAAAGAAAAAAATTTTTTTTCCCTGGGGGGGGGGGGTTTTTGGGGGGGGGGGGAAAAAAAGGGGGGGGGGGGGGGGGGGAAAAAGGGGGGGAAAGGGGGGGGGGGAAAAAAAAAAGAAAAAAAGGGGGGAAAAAGGGGGAAAAGGGGGGGAAATTTTAAAAAGGGGGGGTTTTGGGGGGGGAAAGGGGGGAAAAAAGGGGGGGGGGAAAAAGGGGGGGTTCCCGGGGGTTTTTTAAAAAAATTTTTTAAGAAAAAAAATTTTTTAAAAAAAAAATTTTTTTTTTTAAAAAAAAATTTAAAAAAAAAAAAAATTTTTTTTTTTTTAAAAATTTTTAAAAAATTTTTTTAAAAAAAAAAATTTTTTTTAAAAAAAAAATTTTTAAAAAGGAAAAAAATTTTTTTTTAAAAAAACCCAAAGGGAAAAAAAGGGAAAAAAAAAAAAAAAATTTTTCCCCCCCCTTTTTTGAAATTTTTTTTTCCCCAAAACTTTTTTTCCCCGGGGGTTTTGGGGGTTTTTTTTAAAAAAAAAACCCAAAAAAAAAATTTTTTAAAAAAAATTTTTTTTTTTTTTTTAAAAAAATTGAAAAAAAAATTTTTGGGAAAAAAAAAAAGGGGGGGGAACAAGGGGGGGCCAAAAGGGGGGCCCCCCCCCCTTTTTTTTCCCCCCCTTTTTTTTTTTTTCCCTTTTAAAAGGGGGCCGGGGGGGGGGGGGGGGGGGGGGGTTTTTTTCCCCAAAAAAAAAGGGGGGGGAAAAGGGGGGAAAAAATTTTTTTTTGGGGGGGCCCCCCGGGGGGTTTTTTTTTTTTGGGGGGGGGGGGGGGGGGGAAAAAAAAAAAGGGGTTAAAAAAAAAAAAATAAAAAAAAATTTTTTAAATTTTTAAAAAAATAAAAATTAATTTAAATTTAAAACCAAAAAAAAAAAAAAGGGGGAAAAAGGGGGGGAAAAAAAAAAAAAAAGGGGGCCCCCCCCCCCAAAAAAGGGGAAAAAAAAAAAAATTTTTTCCCCAAAAAAATTTTTGGGGGAAAAAAATTTTTTTAAAAAAATTTTTAAAAAAAAAAGGGGGGGGGGGTTTAAAAAAAAAAACCCAAAAAAAGGGTTAAAAAAAAGGGGTTTTTTAAAAATTTTTTTTTTTTTAAAAAAAGGGGGGTTTAAAAAAAAAAAGGGGGAAAACCCCCCCCTTTTCCCCCTTCCTCAAAATTTCCCCCCCCCCTTTTTTTTTTTCCCTTTTTCCCCTTTTCCCTCTCTCTCTTCTTCTTTTTCCAAAAAATTTTTCCCATAAAAAAAGGGGGCCCTTGCACAATGATATTACACATCCTTTTAAATTTAAGGGGAAAACCCCAAAAAAATTTCAAAAAAAAAAAGGGGGAAGGGGGGAAAAAAATTTTTTTTGGGGGGAAGGGTTTTTAAAAAATTTGGGGGGGGGGGATTGAGCAAGAGACAAAAAAAAAATTTTTGTTTTTTTTGGGGGTTGGGGGGGGTTTCTTTAAAACGGGTTTTTCCCCCCCTTTTTCCCCCTTTCTTTTCTTTTTTTCTTTTTTCCCCCCCTTTTCCTCTTTTCCCCCCTTTTTTTTTTTTTTAATTTTTTTTCCCCCCCAAATTTTCCCACGCCCCCCCAAAATAAAAGGGGAAAAAAAGGGGAAAATTTTTTAAAAAAGAGAGGTTTTTTAAAAAATTTAATAAAAACCCAAGACATTTGTCAGAGCATTGGACTGACCAACATTTAATTTTTTAAAATTTTTTTTTTAAAAAACCGTGGTCAAAAAGTAATTTAAGCTACTTTTTGACCGCAATTGGAATTAACACTGTATCTGAACTAGGATATAAAAATGGGATAAAGAGCATAAAATGATAAAACTAGATAGTTACGTGTCCAAATTGAAATAACAGCTTATCATGTCCGTCTGCACACATACCAGACGTCGCTTAATCGGGCATTTTTGCTTGTCAAGGAAGTTAAACTTGTCAAAAATCATAAACTATCAAGAGCTCTTTTCTTGCAAAAGTCTGAAGATCTCTCTCCAAAATGAGACTGGTACCTGTTTTTATAAAAACAGGATTGAGCAATTAACTGTCTGGCGGTAGATTGGGTCGCGGTGCCAGACAGGCGATTCAGTAGAAAGATTAATACGAACCCTGTTTTCATTTTTTCAACAAACAAAAAATAGGTGAAACGACGGTATTACTATTATACGAGGGAGAAACTATAGGTACACAAATAACAAGCGTTTTAGGTTTAAAAAGATGTGAGGGGCGTGGGGGCAAAAAGATTTTGCTGACAAAAAAGGTTTATAAAATAACATAGGAAACGTGGGTAGTAGGTTTAAATTAAAAAACCACATTGATCAATCATGTCAATATAGAGAAGAAGGAGAGAGATCAGAGAGAGAGACATCTAGAGATCAGAGAGTGAGAGAGAGAGAGAGAAGAGGAGAGAGGAGAGAGAGAAGAAAGGGGGAAGAGAGATTTTTAAACTGGAGTCTGAGAGCGTGGTCAATCAACCAAAATGGTATAGTGTGTAATAAAGGTGTGTTGCGGAAGCGATATTGTAGAGATAGTTAAAACAACTTGAATAAGAATAATCGGGAGGGAATGGCCACTGCGGATTAACATGTTTAACATGCCCTCGCTAGGTTTCTAGAATTCAAAATAAATCCACATGACATATATTATGTGTGGTCACAATAATATATGTGCCGGTTATGCCAAAACCCCAAATTTCCGCACATTTTAATGAAGGGAAAATTAAAAGGGAAATTATAATAAGACTAGGGGGGGTTTTAAATGTTTGTTAATTTTTTCATGTAGATTCAGTGGTACAGTTTTTTGATAAAAAACAAATAAAAAACATTAGAGGTCTCTTTCTTTTGTTTCTTTAAGAGCTCTAATAATGGGGAAAATTTAGTCAGGTCGCGATTTCGCGAACCCCTTACTCACACCCGATGCGGTTATTTAAAATTTTTGAAAAATGTTATTCATTATATACAGTATCTCCACTACAAGCAACACTGATGTACTGCACTAACAACATCCCATCCCAAAAGCGATTGAAGCCATATTATTTTGGCATAATATGAATCCAATGACTTAACCATATCTGGCGGCCCGATCGCGATCTGAGGGCACTGTCGCCAGGCATTCCAACGATGTGTTCGTATCAATATACGCAGTACATTAACCATGTGATTTTATAAAAGAGTTACTTATTTATAGGATGGTTAACTTAAAGTGAAGGATGTATCCTTTCGAGAAAACTCAAGATATAATCAGGGTGTCGCGAAATTTCGCGACACTCTAATTATATCTCGAGTTTGACAAGTGGTGAAGTTAAATAGTTGGTTTATTTATAGATGATATCAATATGTCGCACATTTGAAGATCTTTTAATCATGAGCTTTTAAGTTTGAAGGGTGATAAGATACATTACTAAAGTTGGTTAGTGGCGCCATATCATCATTGGAAACTGGACAGCTATATAATACATCTTATGGCATATATATAGACACTTACCCTGGCTCTCACAGTAAAACCTAAATCAGTTCAATCTGGGTGGTGAGTAGGGTAGTGGTCTGAACACCAAGGAGAGGAGAGGGGGGAGAGAGGGAGGAGTGGAGAGGGGATGCATATAATGGGGACAAAATATTAGCTCTTATTTGACATCATGTTCTGTGCTGTACTGTGTTTACTGTTTATGGGCAAAGGTACAATCATAGCATATTATACATATCATCCCTGTCAAAGCATTGGCATTGACAGGGTCGACATGTATCGTGCAGTACTTTTTAACGTCCTCAGATCCTCTCATAATCGGATAAAAGTTGTAAAATTATTGTCCCCCCCCCCCCCCCTGGCCCTATTATATATGCTATAGAGAGAGAGACAATGACACCCTTTTTTGCAGGTGTGAAGTGTTATACCAGTGATCGGGAATGTGATGTCATTGCAGATGTTACACCCACCAGGTGCAACTCTAGTAAATTGTAAGTAAACTACTATGAACATATTATATACAGTCGGACCCCCCGATTTACCGGGGTGATAAACTTCCCCCGATTTAGGAAATTAAGAGTATTTTACCCCGATTTATAACAATCAAAACCCTTTCCCCCGAGCATCCCGGGTATAAATCGGGGTCCGACTGTTATACAACCAGGAACCGACCGAATCAGGAAATACTGGTCCCTGATTGGCTGATAACCAGTCACGTGACCTAAATACCGAGTTCTGATTGGTTGTTTACTTGTTTCGGTCGGTTCCTGTATACAACATAACTTGCAGGGCTGAGCAAGGTTTTAAGGTAGTACGGGTACTGGACAATAACAGTGCAGTTGTACAAGCTGAGAAGGCCAGGTATTGTTATGACAGTTTCAGGCTACTCAACTGTGGACCATCAGCCCGGAGACCGGAAAGAGGTCAGTGCCGATCAACATTCACAGAAAGCAATAAAATGTAGTGTGAGCAATTGCCTAACTCGACCCCCGGCCCTTTTCGCAAGCTCCGACCCTTCTTTTACAAATGTAAAGTAGGGTTAGAATTGTAACAAGTGTGTTGGGGTGTGACTTAACTTAAAAAGTAAAACTTTTTGCCACTCCAGTCGCTCCAGAAAATTAAGGGGAACTATAAATTTACTTGTTACAAAAAAATCAGTAAAAGCATTCTGTCCGTGATTTTAAAAACTCTACAGTTCTAAAATTATTTAATAAAACAAAAATGTCTTCTTCTAGCACCCTTTTAAGAGTTATTGGTAAAAGGGTTGAGCTATATTTAGAGGATTTTCGTAAAGAAAAATGGAGTATATCGAAAGCACTCCGTCAATCCGATCTTTTTTAAAAATTAATGCACCATAATGGATATGAGATTCCCTCGAAATGCCTTTGACCAGGGGATTAGAATAGAAAGATATGGAGGTACAATCCATATTTATCATTGTTGAGTAACAGCACATTTATTCTCCAATAGATTTGGTTGGATTGCCCGACAAAAGGGTGAGCATGATGAAGGAGGTTGGATTGATGCCAAGTGGAATCGTTGTAACATGGGTTAACACTACCAATCAAGGAAATCTCACACTAGTGAAATACTGTACGTTATCCCTAACAACATTAGCTGTACTATATTACAGCAAAATATACATTTATTTGCAGAGATCGAAGTTATTATCTGCAGATAGATAAAAGGTCCTATACCAATACATATTCTCTAAAAAGTTCTGGTAAATCGGGGTCTGACTGTATTATATTCTCTATAGATCTGAGAAGGAACATTTCCTGCTGGAGCTGCACTGAGTCGCTGATTGTGAATGTTGATAGTGAGGAACAGAGGACTACAGCTGGATCAGGTTTTACAGACAGTCTGAAAAGTGCCATCGACAAGGCTGGAGAGAGATGTAGTGTTAGCCGGCTGCTAACGACTTTCCACTATTGCAAGTACATTTTATACCGGGTGAGAGAGGGTCGAGCAAGTATGTACTACACTACTAATATAACACGAGGGAATGTTACGCGTAAATTTGACAGGTTAGCACGAGTCGACACTGTCAGGGTGGTGTGTGTACGTTAATTAGCACTAAACATGAGACATGGTGGAGCAGCAGTCAGAACACACAACTAACTGTAACAATTGCACTTCGTATTAAATTGTAGCAGAGGGATGGTTAACCGTAACCCTTTCCTTCGCATCACATGATGCAAATGGCAGTGGTAAAATCACAAAAGTTGCCCAAAATAGGGGTCAAAAATCGGTCGACGATCTTGCTCAGATACCATTACTAAACAATGTAACAAAAAATCAAGTATTCATATTTGAAAGTATTTACTATATAGTATTTATAGAAACTCCGTCATATTACATATATGCATTATAAGTATGCTTTGCTCTAGAGTTGGACAAATTTGACAAGAACTTTGGGGAAATGACTCAAATTTGGTAATATAATAGCCCCGCTTTGACAGAGTGTGACGAAGAGCACAAAAAATGGAGTAATTCATAGAATCCTAGAGCTCCTAGAAATAGAAGAGTATAGAGTAGTTACAGCCTGCTGAGCAGGCAATCAATAACTTACAACAAACAGAAGAAGCTGGGGTTGTATGATGTATACAATATACTAGGGGAAATACCCGCCCTACGGACGGGATTGGATACATGGGATGTGATTTTATTTACTGTCTTGTACACAGTATTGTCTTGTTTCTTGGGTATTGGTGGGTGATGGTATAGCTGCAGGTGTTGTTGTAGGGTGAAGTCAGGATCGAGCAAGGCTAGTATAAAACGCATGATTTCCCCCAGGTTGGTTGTGAAATGGGTTAAAAAGGGTGTTGTAAAGGCAGACCTGTCCGTTCAAAGTGCCTATACTAGAATCATACCAGCACATCCTGTTATCCACTCTCCTAAATGGTAATGACTCCATGGCCCCCCATTCACATATATTGTATTGTGACATAATGATATTGACTTTTTAGAGAGATCATGACGGAAAGGTATTAGATGCCAAAAATAATCTGTGAAATCTCATTTTGTACAGGGCCAGTAAGACGAGGGTGTACCTTGATATTGGAGATCATGGTTCAGACATGACGACATCTCACTATTGTAGAGGCCCCAGCTGCTCTACCGAAAAAGTAGATTTAGTGCTGGTTGAACCCACGCCCACATGGTTCTTCAACACTCTAGGAGGAGAAAGAGAAGAAGCGGGTTCTAAATGTAAGGGTATAATTATATTGCAAGCTTTTAAAGGTGGGGGGCTACAATAATTGGGTAGACGTGACCAGAAAATTATGACAACTTTCGATCTTTTTAAGTAGCTTACGTCATTTTTCGTGACCAAAATTTCTTCTTCATTGTCTTTATATGTCTGACAATAATCAGGGGGATGGGGGAGAGAAGAAGAGCGGCGGGCGATTTCGGGGTTTCGGGGAAGTTGTCAAATCATTGATAATCAGTATATAAATTCCAGCAATTCCATCAATATGTGATGGTAAATCCCTGATTAGCAACCCAGTTATTTCATCAAATGCTCCCAACTAAATGCAGCTCTAATTACAACCCATTAGTTTCAGATAACAACTAAATGCAGCTCTAATTACAACCCATTAGTTTCAGATAACAACTAAATGCAGCTCTAATTACAACCCATTAGTTTCAGACAACAACTAAACAGCTCTAATTTCAACCCATTAGTTTCAGATAACAACTATTATAAACAGCTCTAATTACAACCCATTAGTTTCAGATAACAACTAAATGCAGCTCTAATTACAATCCATTAGTTTCAGATAACAACTAAACAGCTCTAATTACAACCCATTAGTTTCAGATTACAACTAAATGCAGCTCTAATTACAACCCATTAGTTTCAGATAACAACTAAAACAGCTCTAATTACAACCCAACAATTAAACAGCTCTAATTACAACCCATTAGTTTCAGATAACAACTAAATGCAGCTCTAATCACAACCCATTAGTTTCAGATAACTACTCGGTCGTATTCCTTCTCCTACCTTGCACTATCTGCCTCTTTATTCTACTTCTGGGAATATGCAGCGGTCTTTGCTATGTAAGTGTATCATATATGGCACCCTGGACGGTTCGATTATTATACACGGCTATCAAGAACGCAAAACAGAATGAAAAGCGTAAATGTGACTATTGATATGCCCCTCCCCCTCTACAGAAGAACCTATGCGGTCAAGAAACAAAGGTTTATACTGACCCGGTAATGAGTGTGGCAGCAGCAGAAAAAACATGGCCTACAACTGACGAGACAATCAAAATACTACGGATTGGAAAGTTTTCTACCGTAACGCTGATTTGTCGAGGTAGGAGTGGCTTCATTTCATGGGATTGGTGCTATACAGTCGGACCCCGATTTAGCGGCACCCCGATTTAACGGCAGCATAATCTTCCCCCCGATATAGGAAATTAACAGTATTTGAAACCCGATTTAGCGGACACCCCGATTTAACGGACAAAACCCTTTCCCCCGAGGATGCCGTTAAATCGGGGTCCGACTGTATATAGTTTTTTGTGTGTCACTAGGTGCTGTTATTTAGTGCCTAGTCGGTCAAAACAATACCATAGAGTTAATAATAATATAGTATGTTATTATCAACTGTATGGTATTGTTTTGACTTGACTAGCTCTGTTTCTGGTAAGGAGGGTTAGAACATAACAGGTTTGGGGTGACGCACAAAAAATAAAAATCAGAGGTATTCAGAATCAATATCGATCTTTGACTGCACAACTCAATCTAAACAAGGAAATCCTCTCGTCCCGAGAGAGCTAAATCGATAGCTCCATCAGTATCCAAACAGTATTGCGGTTAAGATCACTGCAAAATTAGCTACAATATATAGCAGGATGCGTTCAACAGGTATTTTCTATTGTACCGCCCTGCATTGTTTATTTAATATAGGATAGTAAATACAGCTGCACACATTGTATTGATATACTGTAGTAGTGGCTATAATGGCAACATATCACAGGGTGTGTCTCAATGGGGGGAGACACACTGAAGTTGGGCGCGCTCGTTCAAATCTCAACCTCGCGACACACACTGAAGTTTGAAGTTCGAAGTTTTGCGAAAACCCATTTTCGGCTGAGAAATCATAATTTATTTACTGGTACATCTCTCGAGGTGTCCTTTATCCATACTGAGTCAATTTCACCGTTTTTGAAATTTTTGGCTAATTCGGTCACAGTTGTCCCAATTCACCAAAAATTTTAAAAACGATGAAATTGACTCGGTATAGATAAAGGACACCTCGAGAGATGTACCAGTAGATAAGTAAGCCTCTTACAAATGATTTCTCAGCCGAAAACGGGTTTTCGCGAAACTTCGAACTTTTCCGCGAAACTTCGAACTTCAGTGTGTTTCGAGCGGTTGAGAGTTGAACGCGCGTGACCAACCTCAGTGTGTCTCCCCCCAATTTAGGGAGCTGTGTCAAACTCACACAAATGTTTGGCTACATTAGAATATATAGGACATGGGGGCATTAAAGGTGATAAAAGCTACCCCATGTAGCTTGTAGAACACACTACATACTAGTACATAGAGATGTTGTTGGTCAGCATATATTAGTCGCACCTAACTTGTGTGAAAGGACACCATTAACAAATTTAGAAAAGTGATAAGTTTCATTTACTTTGCCAATCAAGCCCCCTTGATTACTGTCAGAGGTGTATGCTAAGTTTTGTGATAAATGAGTTTTCAGTTCCAATTTCCAGCGCTCACCAAAGTTGTGTCCAGTTCGGACAGCCGGGTAGCAACCAATGTATAACAATATGGTGCCGAACTGGGTAATATATTCACCTAGCTGCATTATAGTAGTGTGTCCTAGTAAAATGCAGCATACTTAATGGAAGGAGTGGCATTGGTTTGTGTCAAGACAGCACGAACTTGCAACCAAAAAAAATAATTTAATCATTCTCAGTTGCGGGTAGACACTCTCCCGTTTTCTTGTGTTCTCTCTCTCTCTCTCTCTCTCTCTCTCTCTCTCTCTCTCTCTCTCTCTCTCTCTCTCTCTCTCTCTCTCTCTCTCTCTCTCTCTCTCTCACTCTACGCACACTTCTGCACTGTCTGCACATGTCACGTGAGGCCTGTTGCTGTCGACTAATTGGCGAAGTGCACACACACACACACACACACACACACACACACACACACACACACACACACACACACACACACAACCCAAATCTAAGGAGGGGTAAAATGTTTTCTCAACTCGCCCTAACAGAAGAACCGATGAAGGAAGGGCAAAAAAAGCTAGTAAGAAAAAATGAAGCAATGAGCAATAAATTTGAACAACCTAGACTACCCCTCCCGTGTGCTGCAGTGAATCCCTGTTAGGGCTAACAAAGAAATGAGCAGAGTTTGTTTCTTTTTTGGATACGAAAAAAAAATAAACGAGGGTAGTAATTGGTATAAAGAGAGAACTCTTTCGTCTGTATTCAAAGTAATACCCTGTGCGTGACTTGTTACCCAACAATTCCTGACAATGCTTTGTTGATTTTAAAGAATAAAGAGAATTGTTGCGTTGGCTTCCAAAAGTTGATATATCCAACATCAAGCAACAATTAAGATGGTTATCGGTACAATATACGACGCCCGCCACATGGATATGCAATAACAATTAAAATTCAACATTCATTGTCCCACCACTTCCTAGAGAATCAGCTTTCTTTACTAAATTTCCTGACGTCATACAACATTATAATCGACCAATGTTATCGGATATATTTAACTAGTAGGCCCGTTCGCCCTACGGGCGAATTTCGGGGAAATGGTAGCTGGATTAGGGAACGCTGACATCACCTGCACCATCCGTTCCTAGCCTTTCTCCCTACCCATGTTGTTGTACGGCGTACGCTCTGGGCTTCCTGACAATGTCAAGGTGCAAGATCAATGTCATGGAGGTGCAGTGCTGCTCCAGAAACTCATCACGTAAAAACTTGGCCGCTATGTAGCCGATTCGGAGATTTCTGATTCGACTGGAGTAATCACCCTTGGGCGACGTTGGGTAAAGCTATCCGTAGTCGTTGATTGGCTCGCTTGAACACGATGGCGTAATCTGTCATATTCTCTAGCCTGCTCCCTGACAGCAGCAGTTCTCCTGGATCTAGATAAACGTTGCCGAATAGCGCTTGGGGTGGAAGAGCTAGACATCAGGACAGAAGTAAAAGAATGCACGTGCAGAATTGAATTTCCCCTTGGTGCCCAACTGCAACCGGGAGAGAGATCTCCAGGTGCCTCAAATAATTGCACGTGCTAGTGTAGTTGCTAGGTGACAACCGTTACACAATTTGCTTAGTAAGTAGTATGATGTACAGTCGGACCCCGATTACCGGCAGGAACCTACCGAATCATGAAATACTGGTCCCTGATTGGCTGATAACCAGTCACGTGACCTAAATAACGAGTTCTGATTGGTTGTTTACTTGTTCCTACAGGTGTTGAGATGATGGTACGAAAGGAGCACGCTGTCGATCGGAACTTCCAAGTGGAGTCCGGAATTTACAAGTTGATGTCTCTACTGGGACCCCACCCCTCCCTTGTACACTGTATCGACCAAGGTATTAATATGGGGATATAAAACTGCTAGAAATAAACAAGTTTAGCTTTTTAATTTCTTTCTAACATCAAATTCTCAATTTACGGGTCTCAATTCTGTCAGGCCAATGCTCTGACAGGGTCTCAATTTATATCTCAATTATATTGAACAAAATAAAATGCAAGTTGAGTTCTTCCCACGCACCAAATTGTGGAACTGGTTGGATAATAATTCCTCGGTGCATTAGTCTGTAGAGTCCTAGAAATAAAAAAAGCCATCCCACTACTTTAGTTTAGCCACAAACTCTTGGGTTTTGGTGCACACTCGATTTCATCGCTTTGGTCGCCACAATCGTCTACCGGAGCGTATACGATACAACTGAGGTTAGCACATCCAACTAGTTATATCACATACATGTATGTGAGATTTTCAACTAACAGTTCGAAAAACTATTTAAAATTAAATAGAAGAGCGTTCAATATATATGTATTGTGTAGTATGCGAGACATTTAAATCCATTTGTTTTATAGTTAAATAGCGTTAAGTATCTTGTGACTGTGTGACGCACAGTATGCGTTCAATAAAGCGAACGCTCTATTCGACAATATATTCATATTATATATATATATGAGGCATAAACTCTGGCCACTGGCGCGTTATTTCAGATAACTTTCTCCCAGCGCGCCGCTGGGAGAAGTTAGCTGGAGTTTATCCGCCGCTGGCGGATAAACTGGTATAGACCCCGCTGGCTGAAATAGACGCACGGCGCGCTCAAACAATTTGCACTGGTCTATTGGGCCGTGCACTGCCGTGAGTTTGTGTCTCGATAGACGCACGCCCTCTGACAGATTTGTGTAAAGATCACAAATAATCACTGGAAACACGATAAAATGACTTGGTAACACAAGAGGGAGTGTGTGTACAACCTACAACGTTCTCTGTCTAGATTTGGCGCCCGCCAGTCTGTTGCAACTGTTGCTCATGACCCACAATTAACTGTAATCTCTCTCTGCATTCCACCCTTTGAAACTGTTACGACGATTGTTACGAGTGTGTATGAATGTAGAGAGGCACTCTGTAGCTTCATTTCCAACTGTTTGACCCGTTTTGTGTGAGCTCTCTGTTTGAAAACCACCTAATTTGTGCTTGTTTTGCTTCTAGGTGCCCGCCAGCGGGGTCTATAGAACACAACTCCCTCCCTTGCGTGCAGATATACCTGTAAACCCCTCGCTGACGCTCGGGATTTACAGGGCTGTAACGCACGGGTCCCTTCGGGACCCGTGCATTACAGCTCAATAGACGCACTGCTCTGCAGTGCGTCTATTGAATAGATGCCCGCGCGGGAGGGAGTTATGTACTATTTAAATCACGACGACGATCCCGAGGCGGAGCCGAGGGAGAGGCGGAGGGGTTTAAACCTATAACGTGCCAGTGGTCAGAGTTTATGGGTTATATACCCTGCTTTAGTTGTTTATTTCAAGTATTACACACCAACAAGAGAGAGAACACTAATCAAAACACACAAAGAGAACTGAGAAATAGTTAAAAACACGTCACAATTGAGTGTACACTGTTTGGTAACAGTTACTAAGCAGTTGCTAAGGAAAGAGAGTGAAAGAAATAACCTGATAAGGGGCATGTCACAAATAACACAGAGAAAGAGATAGTGAGACAAAAGGGGAGACAAAGAGAGAGTAATTGACGGAATGTGTCCTTTCTTTCTCTCCAATGTAGTGTGTAAGTGTTGCACATAGTGTTCCCTCTGTATTTTAGTAAGAACTGATCATTTACACACACTTTGAATGTTACGTAGGAGTTAAAAATAGATAACCTGCCAGTGGGAAATAATCTGCCGCTGGACTGGCTGTTTACTGAGAGCGCGCTAGTGGGACTTCTCGCCACTGGCGCATTATTTAAGTTAGCAGGGTATATATATCTTCAACTATTCACTGAATAGCTTCGATACTGAATAATTCAGCATCAAAGCACATTAAAAGACACTATAGATAGGGTTACCAGGAGGAACTCGTTATAGGTAAATCAAAGGGGGGGGGTTGGAAGTCTCCGACAGGAGTACACCCCCCGCCCCCCCCCCCCCTTTGAACATATTATAGGTACTAACAGAAAAGCCCCAAGGACAGCAGAGGGAACTCATAATAACTCATAATTTGACAAGAATGTCAGCTAGTGAAGGAGCTGCCGCTATATTGAACTACTATTATAGGGAGGAGTAAGCTGAGTTTTACAAGGCTCGACCCTATATATAGAAAGACCGCTATATTGAACTACTATTATAGGGAGGAGTAAGCTGAGTTTTTCAAGGTTCGACCGCGACAGTTTAGTATGCGTCTCATTTCAGGTCCAGGATATTTCTACCTGCGGTACTACGAAAGGGGGAGCCTCAAGAATTATCTAACATCAATTCCGCCAAACGGTCTACATGGCAGGTAACTCGTACTGGTTAAGGGTACAATGTATTATGGAGGGGACCAAAAAAGCCAAACCCGCCCTGAAATCCAGGATTGATCTGGCTTTTTTTGGCTTTTAGAAAACAAATAATAATAATAAAATGTCTGAAAATGTGCTACATAAGATCTTGTGTCTGCTAAAATAGAAAGCTACTGCTGCAATATGTACTGCTGTTATTATTTAGGGAAACATAGCTGCCATAGCTAGATAGATTTGGGCTCCCTAGTGGCACGTCGACTTGGAGACAGGGAAAGAGAGAATAGAGAAGAGAGGGAGAGGGAGAGAGAGAGAGAGAGAGAGAAAGAGAGAGAGAGAGAGAGAGAGAGAGAGAGAGAGAGAGAGAGAGAGAGAGAACAATAGGGTTAAAGATGGAGAGTTCCTGAATTTGTATTTTGACCCGTAAGGAAGCCATGGTAAGGCGAAGTTTGTTTCATTTTCGTTTAGTCGACTTCAAACAATTTTTTACTTTCTCCCGTCAACCACTATTTTTCTTTTTCTCCCATCTTCCAAATACCCAACCCCCCCCCCCCCCCCCAAACCTCTCCCCCATCTTATGTACCGTTCGGGGGCCCGTAATCCGTAACCCTCTCTGATCTCTCTCTGATCTCTCTCTCTCTCTCTCTCTCTCTCTCTCTCTCCTCTCTCTCTCTCTCTCTCTCTCTCTCTCCCTCTCTCTCTCTCTCTCTCTCTCTCTCTCTCCCGACAGAGTTGTTTTGCGGCTGGCTAAAGATATTCTCACTGCAATTTCCTATATCCACGGATTCGATGTGCTTTCTGGTCAGGAGTCAGGACTCAGGTATAACTAACAAACACGGTGCGGAAATCATAAACAGCTCTTTTTCATTCCCCTAATATAAAGAAGAATATGTTTATCCCTCAACTTCAGACTTAAGATAGAAATGTTTCAGCTAAAGATGTATAAATGTTTCAGTTTGGCACACAGAGATGTGAAGACAGGTAACTTCCTGGTTGACCTGGAGGGGCGATGTGTTCTGGGTGATTTTGATCTAACTCTGGATGTGAGGAGCTTTGATTCCAACACCATTCGACAGGTGAATATAAAATAACGATCCGTGCTGCATCACTGTACATGTATTTTATGTACGCTACTTTGAAAACACTGTCGAGGGTAGTCTGCAGAAGCATCTTGTGACAGTGTATTGCAAGAGAGAGGTACATGATTAGAGAGAGGTACATGATCACTATGAAGGGATGCCACTATCTTTTTCATCATGTCTGGGGGAGGTGCTGCAGATCGCTGATCCTGTCTCATGATTTAACCCATTTTCTGACAGGTTCAATAAGTTTCTATGGAAATCTTGTGACATTGTTTCCCCACTACCCCCATACGTTGTAGTTGAGGTACTATTGATATTTTATCCTGCAGGTTGGAACGTCCCTCTACATGTCACCTGAACTCCTGGACTGTACCGTGGACCTGTTCACCCCTACTGCCCTACTAAACTGTGATCTGTACAGTACAGGAGCTGTACTATGGGAGGTAGCTGCTACCCACTTGACAGGTACAGCATGACACCCTCCATTCAGGTCGGTATACCCACAACATGACACCCTCCATTCAGGTCGGTATACCCACAACATGACACCCTCCATTCAGGTCGGTATACCCACAACATGACACCCTCCATTCAGGTCGGTATACCCACAACATGACACCCTCCATTCAGGTCGGTATACCCACAACATGACACCCTCCATTCAGGTCGGTATACCCACAACATGACACCCTCCATTCAGGTCGGTATACCCACAACATGACACCCTCCATTCAGGTCGGTATACCCACAACATGACACCCTCCATTCAGGTCGGTATACCCACAACATGACACCCTCCATTCAGGTCGGTATACCCACAACATGACACCCTCCATTCAGGTCGGTATACCCACAACATGACACCCTCCATTCAGGTCGGTATACCCACAACATGACACCCTCCATTCAGGTCGGTATACCCACAACATGACACCCTCCATTCAGGTCGGTATACCCACAACATGACACCCTCCATTCAGGTCGGTATACCCACAACATGACACCCTCCATTCAGGTCGGTATACCCACAACATGACACCCTCCATTCAGGTCGGTATACCCACAACATGACACCCTCCATTCAGGTCGGTATACCCACAACATGACACCCTCCATTCAGGTCGGTATACCCACAACATGACACCCTCCATTCAGGTCGGTATACCCACAACATGACACCCTCCATTCAGGTCGGTATACCCACAACATGACACCCTCCATTCAGGTCGGTATACCCACAACATGACACCCTCCATTCAGGTCGGTATACCCACAACATGACACCCTCCATTCAGGTCGGTATACCCACAACATGACACCCTCCATTCAGGTCGGTATACCCACAACATGACACCCTCCATTCAGGTCGGTATACCCACAACATGACACCCTCCATTCAGGTCGGTATACCCACAACATGACACCCTCCATTCAGGTCGGTATACCCACAACATGACACCCTCCATTCAGGTCGGTATACCCACAACATGACACCCTCCATTCAGGTCGGTATACCCACAACATGACACCCTCCATTCAGGTCGGTATACCCACAACATGACACCCTCCATTCAGGTCGGTATACCCACAACATGACACCCTCCATTCAGGTCGGTATACCCACAACATGACACCCTCCATTCAGGTCGGTATACCCACAACATGACACCCTCCATTCAGGTCGGTATACCCACAACATGTCACCCTCCATTCAGGTCGGTATACCCACGTGTTCCAGTATGATCTTCCCAGTGACTTCACACAACGAGATTTGGTAGATCTAGTTGTGGTCAGGCATGTTTCACCACAACTTCCTGGGAGCCTTCCACATTACAGTCAGGTAAAAGAGAGAAAAAGAAAGAGAAAGAGAAAGTATATCAATCCCTATTCTATGTTTTGCAATCCCCTCTTCTATTCCACATCTAAACTCTCTGCCCTCAGATCATGTCGGTGGTGAAGGCCCTGGTTTCGGAGTTGATGGACTACGACAGTGAAAGCAGAATCTCCGCCCACTGTGCTTATAACCGCCTCCGCAACTATTGTCATGAGGGTGATGAGAAACCCGAGTTGAAAGCTATTGTATCCTCCATCTCCTCCTCCTGCAGTGACATGTCATCTGAAGAGATTCCAGATTCAAAGGTTCATTCTGACCATGATGGTGGGGGTTGTTCCGCCCTTTTTACCAGCCGGGAGTGGTATGGAGGAGATATTGTGTAGAATCGTTGAACACTTTGGACACTATTGCCAAATGTAGTTGCACTTTGTTGTTACTCAACAAGTTGCACTGCAATACTAACATTCCAGTATCATATGGGTTGCAAAATTAGAAACTGTGTATGTAATAACATTGTCTTTCACCATATATCCAGTTAATCATTAATGACCAAACAATATCGTAGCAACTAGTATTGAGTGAACTGAGCTGTATTTGTCAGGATTCTCTTTTAGATTATTTGGGGGAGGTGCAAGCCATTTTAAATTATTTATTACCCTGTTTACATACAGTTCTTTTCATGAAAAATGAGCTTTGAGTGGTCATGTTGATATCCATAAATGCTATATGTAATTGGGATATATTCTATGTAGTCAATAATCATATCACATCTGGGTTTTGAGAACTTTTTCTTATTTTCAGACCGTACATTAAATTTAACATACTGTATGTATTTATATACAACTAATTTACCAAAATAATCACCGTTTTTGTATCTTCTACCCGGAACTGGGACACGGCTTCTTCGACAAAAACGGTGTCGCGACAAACTCTTTGGATGAAATCCAATCAAATGGGGTATGGCGCCGCCATACAGGATGAAATACCGTAACAAGACGCGCAAGGTTGAAGTTGACGGTCAAGTTGATCAAACACAGCCCTAGATTGTGAATATAAAGTACACTTTATTAGTTTAGTGCACGCGTCTCCGTACCGTTTATTGAAAACCGTTTCTCCACTACAAGCGGCGCTGTAACAGTTTATTGAAAGGTATAGGTTGGATAGTACGGGGCAAATAGTTTATCACCAGCACTTGATCCCTCATCGTCAGAGTCACCATCTTTACCAATCTCTGTTTTACCATGGATCACCTCATTGTAGCTGGGATGTGGGGGCATGGCTTCATCCCCTGCTGCACCCCATGGGATAGGTGCAGTTGGTGCAGCAACAATCTGCTGGAACTGGTTCTTCAGGGGGATGGTACCGATGAGAATGTCAACCGGGACATTCAGGTCAAACCCAACACCAGAAGGATCAACGGATAGGGTCACTCTGTAGTTCAATTCGATTATGGTACAGTTGATAAGGTCCGAGGGAGAGATAGGGGGGATTTGTAAGGTAACGTTGTTCCAAGTAAAGGTTGCACCGGGTTCAATTCTGGGTTGTGTGTGTGAGACGATCATTCGGTTTTCTTGTTTCACCGCTCGGGAGGATCGCTTTGCGGGAGAGATTCTCAATCTCAGCGGTGAAGAAGATAGTCTCCCCACACACATAACCAGTTTTTGGGAGGGAGAGTGAGGCGTTCAGGGGACCAGTTTTGCAACAGCAGCATCCAAAAGTTTTCGTTCCTTGGTTCGCAATTGGCGTTACAGCACCTGAAAATAATAGTAGAATCACGTGTGTTGCCATGGTAGCTTTCAAAATAACTTCCAATATTATATTGAACATCTCCTATCTGGCGGTACCATGAGCGCTTAAGACATGATTGTCTCATATAAGACCGTCCTCTTCGCACCGGGCTAATATATTGGCTCCAATGCAACCTATTCTCGCTCCGCGAAGAATAGGCTCCCGGCCCGTGGACAGCAAGAACTCACGTGCGCGCGATGTAAAGCACGTTTTTCAGCAAATCCCGCGCGACAGACTGTTTTGGGAGACCTTTTTAGCTGACCTAGCACTACTCAAACGTCAATTACCGCCTCATTTCGCATCGTGATGAATCGGCGGGTATTTTCCCATGCTCACAGGGCCATGACGATTCTCCCAGTACCCGCAGATTGTCCCAGGACCGAGTAGGAGCTTGCAGCCAGGTCTTTAAAGAATTGCCCATGTTTAGAGTCAATTTTGACCCACTATTCCTCAAATGCTGATACTCGCGGGTATTTTCCGTAAAACTAGAGACAATTACCTGCCAGGAGCAACAAACGAGATGTAAATCGGTTCAGTAGTTCCTTGCAGCCAGGTCTTTGAAAAAGTTTGCTCTAAAATCAATAACGGGCCGGAGGCCTAGATGTGAGATCGATCTCGGTCGCTGCGCGACCTCGATCTCACTCAGGCATCAATGTGGCCAAGCTAATATACGGCGTTGGAATTGCGTCAAATTAACGTTTGCCCAAGATCTAAAAGCTCTTACCGGGTTGAAGATTCAAATCGTAAACTGAAAGAACGGTTAGATACATTTTGGTATGCTCGTTTGTCTTCCGTGAACGATCAATTTTAGCGGAGAGCTTGTATATCACTTTTCCTGTGAGGTTAACAGTGTGAAGAAGAGCTACCTAGGAATTTAGGTGCCGGCAGGCACCTCCGACCCGAAGAAAACAGAAAAAACGAAAGAAAAAAAATTTTTGCCCCTGCACCAAATCCAAAAAGCCGGCCCTATTTAGGTGCCGGCAGGCACCTCCGACCCGAAGAAAACAGAAAAAACGAAAAAAAAAATTTTTGCCCCTGCACCAAATCCAAAAAGTGACGGCCCTATATAGCAGAAGAATAGAAGATTTTCGGGGGGGGGGGGGGGGGGGGGGGGCAAATTTCAGGCAGCGATTGCGGCCACATCGTTTGAGATATCGACCTGAAATTTTGTAGGCATGTTCTAGTAGTATAACTACGTGTCATAACGTGGCCGGATTTTTGATTTTTTAATTAATTAATTAATTATAAGCTGCCAAAATTTGCCCCTGCACATTGCCCCTGTACATTTTGATTTTTTGCCCCTGCACGCGTGCCCCTGCACACGGTTTTTCTTCCGTTCTGCTTGAAATATCGACTTGAAACTTTGTAGGAATGTTCTTCAATCATAAAAAATGATATTCGAAAAGTGGGAGTATTGAAAATTAATTAATTAATTAGTTATAGGCATGCAAAAATGGACTTTTTTAGGGCCCCCTGCACTTTTTTTGAAAATGTACAGGGGCAAATACCCCTGCACATTTTTTGCAATTTTGATATTCAAACTGTGGCCAAACCGTTTGTTTTTTCGAAATGAAACTTTGTGTGCATGTTCTAGTAGTATAACTACGAGTCATAAAAAGGCTGGATTTCTTATTTTTAATTTAACTAATTAATTATAAGTAATTAAAATTTTGCCCCTGCACCATCTTTCCCCTGCACCGCTGATTTCGACCCCCTGCACATTTCCTGAACAAGGCAACTAAAAATGGTATATTTTCTGTTCTGCTATAAATAACGACCTAAAATTTTGTAGTAATGTAGTTCATGCATATAGAAAGATTGCAATGCAACTTAAATTTAATTTCCAATTTAATTTAAAAAAAATTTGTGAATTTGTGTTCCGATCATCACGATTTTGATTTTCCAATAAAATTAAATAATCAAATTAAACTTGTTTTAATTTTGGAAAATGAATATCAAACTTGAGCCTTTGTTGAAGTTTAAAATTCATAATCTTTGACGTAATTTTGCCTGACAAGGGTTTTTAACTTTTTAACCGGAAGTTTAAAATAGTCCTTCTTGATAAATTCATTAATTGCCAGCACAAATTTTTAAAAAAGTTTGTTTTAAAATAGGCTTTATTCATAAAACAAAGTTCTTAGCCGCACCAAAAAAAAGATCTGTGTGTTATTCAACTTGGTTCTTCGAAGCAATTGTTTCGAAGATCTTGGTGTGATCGCGCCCTTAGATACATTTTGGTATGCTCGTTTGTCTTCCGTGGACGATCAATTTTAGCGGAGAGCTTGTATATCACTTTTCCTGTGAGGTTAACAGTGTGAAGAAGAGCTACCTAGGCCAGGACCATTATAATAATATAGGGGACCACATAGGTAGTACTTCTAGTTTGGCGTATTGACACCTTCCTATAGGAAGCTATAGCTCTACTCCCCGGCAGTTCTATCTGTAGGGATCCGTAATCCACTGCCACAGCCTCAAGGGAGCCCGGAAGTCACATACCATGCTGTCCGACAAAAGTTGATGGTAGATTCGGTGGAAGTGTTATGGAGAATGGAAATTCATGGTCGCCTTGAACGAGGGATGTTTTCTCTCCATCAGTGATGGCATCACCAAATAAATTTTGTGAAACGTCTAGGTACTTTTCATGACCCTTATAGGTCACCCACTCTGCTTTATCAGTTATCACCCCTTCTTTTTCTTTCTGTCCAAGATACCTATAGAACAAACTAATAATAATTTTGTCAATTAACAAGGTATTTTAAACTTACATTTTTATGCTAAACTTACATCTGCATAACCTTTTAGCTTAAGCTCGATAGCTCGAAAGTCTAGAGAATCCTTCAATTCAAGCCTGACTTTACCGGAAACATTCTGACCAGCGTAGAAAATTGGCTGGGCAGGCATCCAATAGTATCAAAAACTTCTCAATTGGCATGACTCGCTATGGAATTCCTAACACGGCATGTATAAAAAAATTCACAATCACTTGTTACAGCGAAATCGCAGGAAAATAACAAAATGGTGTAAGTGGAGCACTAACCGCTAAACCGCAAAATGGCACAGGTCCTGGAACTGTCAGGCCAATGCTCTAATCACAGTTCTCACGAGAGAAATATGAGATTTTTATAGGTGCCCTGACGCACCATCACTAACTATAACAGCTGAGGTAATTTTGTTACCAATGCTTCAGTGTCTCACCTGAAACCTGATTCCACCCAACGTCACGGTAATGTGAGGATAAAATGCTTGTTATCACGTAACATTTTACTACACTTTTTACTTACTTTTGTTACTTCTGTGACTTGTGTCGTGATCAGCTGACTATAGAGATTACATAGTTAAGGGGAAGAACACCACCGTTGCCTTGGTTGTCATGGTAACGAGAAGGTGTCTAATTGATAATGGGGTGTGATAATCACCCCCGTGGTGTTCTTCCGTAACATTTCCATACATTCCCATGATCTTATAAAGGACCCCCTTACATTACACACTACCATTGATATGGCTTCATCTAGAGTTCCTGTCAGTGGTTCAAACGGTGTCATGTGACATTCAATGTGACCCGTTTTCAACCAATAGGGGGTGAAGATGTGAAGTGTGAATGTAATGTGGAATGGAGAGGGGGGGGGGGTGCGGAGGTTTGGGAATTGATGAGATCTCTAGGGTCATCTAAAAACTTCGGAAAATGTGAGAATGAAAAAGTAAAGAAACAAATTGGAATAAAATGACGTCCTTTGCTTTCAGCTTTGGTAAATCCGAAATTAAATAACTGCTGATGGAACCCTGCTAGATCAGTGCAGATAGAAGAACTTACTCTCTCCCTCTCACAATCTCATACATTCTCTCTTTCCCTGTTGATGAAAAACAAGTCCAGCAGGAACATTTCTACGGGTCCATTCTCAAGTGGGTTCCAAGCTAATTCAGCTAAACCTGGTCACAGTTACCTACTCACAGGTACCCTCTTTCTCGTATCTTCTCTCTCTCTCTCTCTCTCTCTCTCTCTCTCTCTCTCTCTCTCTCTCTCTCTCTCTCTCTCTCTCTCTCTCTCTCTCTCTCTCTCTCTCTCTCTCTCTCTCTCTCTCTCTCTCTCTCTCTCTCTCTCTCTCTCTCTCTCTCTTATTCCAATTTGTTTCTTTACTTTTTCATTCTCACATTTTCCGAAGTTTTTAGATGACCCTAGAGATCTCATCAATTCCCAAACCTCCGCACCCCCCCCCTCCATTCCACATTACATTCACACTTCACATCTTCACCCCCTATTGGTTGAAAACGGGTCACATTGAATGTCACATGACACCGTTTGAACCACTGACAGGAACTCTAGATGAAGCCATATCAATGGTAGTGTATAACAGAAAGACCCTCATTCAGATCATGGGAGCTATGGAAATGTTACGGAAGAACACCACGGGGGTGATTATCACACCTCATTATCAATTAGACACCTTCTCGTTACCATGACAACCAAGGCAACGGTGGTGTTCTTCCCCTTAACTATGTAATCTCTATACTGTTAGTGTTGATCTGATTGGGGTATCGCTTGCTGCAGCTCCCTATTGGCTGTCTGGCGGCGCCAGACCACGGTTCGATTATCAAATTAACCCTAATCTGAGCGTGCGACAGATGGGGTATGTGGCGCCAGACAGCCCATTGTCAATATCAAGAATACTGTTATGGCTTCTATTCATCGTAGGGCTCTATAACTGGGGGCTTCAGTGAGGGGTTTGGCCATAATTTTGATAATATAATGTGTGTTTTTCTAGGGACACTATTATGGATCCATCATCAGAGTTAGGCGAAATCAGGGACCATCCTTGGGATGTTGGACTGGGTAACAGTAATGATGACTGGATGTTGGCATGTGGAATCATCATCATGGTTGCAGGTAATGGTATTGTAGAGATATTATATGCCATGTTTTGCTACACAATCTGTCTTTCAGTTTCGCACGATGAATTAATCGCCTCCGAATCATGCTCGTTTTTACACGGTCGCTGGTACTAAAGCACACTTTTCCCGCTAGATTAGGCTGTTTATTATCCGCGTGCTAGGTAAAGTGTGCGTCTGCGCACGGTTTTTGAAAACCATTTCTCCACTACACAATACAATTAGTGACACTATACTAATCGACAGACTAGGAAAATTTCATGCGGGCACATTTTTTCTGAATCTCACACATACAATACTTCGTTCTCCATCAGGTTTATTTGGGATTCTATTGAACTCTAACAGCATCTGCTACATCTGGAACTGGACTGAAGCCAGCATGGTTGAAGCATCCCCCTCTATCCGATGTGCGGTGATTAACATGAGTTTTATAGATCTGCTACAGTCAATATCGGCTCTTTTTATCAGAGGACCAGGGATGATATGGCCGGAAAGTATCTACAATTATACCCACGAATCTCCACTCCAGTGCCAGGCTCTCTCCCTGATCTCAAGCTGGTTTATATGTGATCTCAATGTCCTCGGCATAGTGCCGGTATCTCTGTTGTGGATGCTGAATAGTCTTAACTGTCCAAAAGTCCTCCCAGGTGTGAGTCTGGCAGTGGGAATTTGTTGGCTTCTACCCATTGTAGAGATAATTTTTCTATCGGTGGCAGTTAGTGAGGATTGGTTCAAGATGGAATTTGATGAGGAAAAAGGGCGGTGTTGGGTTGGCATTGGCAACGCGGATACGTCGTCTAAATTTGTATACACACTCGACATTTTCAATATGTTGTTTTTTAACGCCCTGCCCCTTCTGCTTCACGTAGTGTTTTGGTCGGTCACTCTGACCCGTATTCGAAACTATAGTGAAAGTGCCTTTTCTTCTAATCTAAAGAAGGCCCTTGCTGTTATTGGAGTGGCCGTGGCTACTTGGCTACCCTATAGCATATATCATATTGTTTATATCAATATCATGAAAGGAAAAAATCCCTTTGAATTTAAAGTATACTTTCTTGTTGCGATTCCATTCTACATTTCCATTCTGACAAATCCGATCCTAATCAGTTGGGATAAGCTATTCTTTCGACGAGGTTTTCTTCAATGCTGTTTCGATAACTGCTCCAGAAGGGGCCGGGTTGGTGAACATCAGTTGCTTTTACGAAATGAGATCCAGTTCCTACCACGCGTACTGATAATTACTTCTTATTAAGTTCTACCAATGACATTCTTTAGAGGTGTTGTGAGAAAATATTTGATCAGGCTGTGTGTGTATGTGTATGTGTATGTGTGTGTGTCAGTGCCGGTCACCGAGCCCTGCGATTCTAACCAGAGATTCAGGCACGACTGTTTCCCCCCACTCGTACCGTAATTCTTTATACACTACTCTGGTGTAATTTCAGTTTACTTACCCAGCTGTACTGCTCACCAACTCTGACTCAGATCCTACCGTATGAAATAATGATTTTGCGAATGGCACCTGCTCCTAACACGTTCTGTTTTAGCTGGACCTAGGATGCACAAAACAGTGACATACATTGGGCGCAGCAGACTCCTAACCATATGTGATCTGTAACCATAAAATCCACCAATGCATGTGGGTATATTAATGCTGTTTATGTTTTGGAGAGATCTTCTCGGTAGAAAGTTATGAAAATTTAAAAAACTATTCTCTGGACATTTGAAATATATAACAATTTATGTGTTTGTACTCAGAAAGTTATGCTCTATTACCTCAATCAAGCTTTTACAATTCTGTTGCTGTCCCTCTCAATTTAGAAATAATTACTCGAAACAGGTGAGCGTGTGGATGTATTTCAAAAGATGCCTCGAGTGTTTTTTAGGGTCCTACGCATAGCGACACTATTTCAAATGATAACATAGTTGCATACCTCGTCTTCAGAAATGATGTACTACTGTTTCGGTTTTCTATAAACTAGACCAGCTCCTTTTATAGCTCCTATCCTTTCCAATGATAATCTTGGTATCCTCTGTTTAGTTTTGTTGGGTCACAAAGACGTCGTGGCAATATGCTGATATATGTCATGATGGCCTTGCGTGGTGATCGCTTGGTTTTTGATGCATGTTTGGTTGCAGTCGTTTGTTACACATAGAAGAGTACATGAGGGCCTCATGGCGTGTTGCGAGTTCCTCTGTGTTCTCAGGTGCACTCGTGAACTTCTCCCTGTCTCATGGTGCTGAGTATGGACGTGTGTGATGAGTATGGTAGTGTGCTGAGTGAGAGGTAACAAGGTAATAGGATCAACACGAGACTTGGTGATGGACTGGTTTTGAGTCGCATCAGTGGTATTTGATGTGGACAGTTCCAGATAGAATAAATGGAGAAAGTAATAAAATCATTTCGAATCGCGTTCGGAGTGAGATACGTTAGAATTGGGGCACTGATTTAAAATAGGAGGAGAAGAGTAATGAAGTATAATATAATCAGCAATGGTATAAAATGTAAATATTAATTATATAAATTAAGATAGTTAGAGTGTGATTATTAGTAACAAGAGGAAAAACTATTTATGATGGGTGAATATATATGTGAACTGAGTATTATAGTGTCAGATCAGAAACGACATCATGAATTACACGAGATAGAGTAGAAACTCATCGCTATAAGTCGCAAAGATAGCAAGTACCTAGTATAAGAGCTGCGACAGGGCATAAAAGAAGTATCCGCTAGAGTAGATCATTTGTTGCTCTAGTTGGATGTGCTCTGCACTTTATTTTCTTTATGTTGGTACGTGCGGACTGTCTCTGGTTGTGAGTAGTGTGGAGATACAAATTTTGGTGTATGTACTCGAGAGGTGGGATATATTAACGCATCGATAACTGTTATATTATCTGTATCTTCGGAGTCTGATACAATGGTACTCCTCTTCCCTCACTCAACAGACTGCGATTCTCAAAAAATTGCACTCTCTCGCCTGCCTATCTCCCTTTATAATTATAGGATAAGTGATAGATGTGATTGGATATATATTCAGTCTTAGAGATATCGGTAATATTTCGAAAGCTTCATTGCTTGACCATGTCTACTCTAGCCTGGACCATGGTATACTTTTGTAATCGTCTCAAAAGATTGTCAAGGTGATATTGGTGATGATGGTGTTAGTAGTGGTATATGTCAATTATGTTTAGTGTGCACACAGAGACAGAAAAATGGATGCTAGCTAAAACCGGCCCTGGAGTAAACCTGTTGATTGACAGGCTCCTCACGGCCCCCAACACATCGTTTGATAATATAAGTTATGTAAACTTACTTCTTTACACATATATTTCTATCTCCTGCTCTGGAAACAAATCCAAATTCCACCCACTTATATTTTATACTCAAGGATTCACTTCAGCATATTTCATAAAAAAGGCAAAGTGCATTATCCATACATCATTATTCTCAGACTGGATATAACGTGTGCCCAAATACTGGCCGTATCTCGACTGTGTTGTGTGAATTTTTTATTTCTGTTCAACGTAGCGTCCTTATACCGTTGTCAGTTGTCTTACTACTATCTTGTGTTGACACCCTCCATAATTTATTTTAACATTTGAGTAGATGGTGTGCTACCCACGCATTTTCGTTATTTCCAGTGAAATGGGGGTGTGGATTATATGCCTACTATCGCCGGTTTCTTTGTGATTTGTCCTACTTTCACTCTCTATTATATTCATTCCCTAACCGTCAGTACGATGCTATTCATGCACTAGGTTTCGAATCTCTATTCTTAGGGCCGATAGCATTCCCGTTAGACGGGGATGCTTCTATATCCGCAGGACAGAGCGGATTCTCGGCTCCGTAGGCTTCTTTTAGTGCAGTATCCATTCTTATCTTAGGTATAGCTACACTGGATTAGCTTAGCCCCTCTCAGGCGCTCCTATCTATGTGCTCTATTTTTCTTTCACCGACACATCTCACTGCATCTAGGGTAACATTAACCTTATTCTATTCCTAAGGACTGAATCTATTACGGATGAGACGGATATCATAACCTTCCCTAAAAGTGCGACCAGTTTGGGCCACAAGAATATCGATAAACGCTGATTTTCTCTATGAAATCTTATTTTATAAAATATTGAACACTACCTAGATCTACTGTCTTTGAAAAATGATAATATACCCAGTATTAATATTATATATTATTCCAGCGGATTCACGTTGTAGCCGGGTTGTTTTTATGCGATATGTTATCCACCCATGTGAGGATGTTAAATTGGGGAATAACACCCCAACAACGGATAAGATATCTGTTAGTATTGCGTAATCACTCAGTTGTTTGGTGGATATTTATGAATGACTAGTAGAGCGCTTTGCTCATCTCGTCGACCAACACGGTTGACTCAATATCCAGGCCAGAGTTCTAGTGCAGAGATCGCTCTGTTCGCGAATCCGATGGCGTGTGTGCCTTAGTGATAGCACATATAAGTTGGGTATGTGGCGTCGGTCTCATCACAGTGGCTCCCGAAATAACTGCAACAAGAAAGCCGTGGTGAGTTGTCCCGCCAGCTTCATACACTTCAACAGTTTGCAGCTGGGGTTACCCCATTTAATAATTAATAGTTTTTTAAGTGCTATTTTCCATACCTGTACATCTCCCACTACCTTTATCCATCCTACAAAAGAAAGTATGACTGATGTGGACATGTTCCTCATTTTAAGGATGCTCTGGTAATTGGGACCTCTCAAGCCGTTATCACTCAAACTGCCAACACCCCCTTAAAGACTGACATAATCTTGGTAAGTTAGCTTTCTTTCGCTTCCTCTCTTTATAAAGAAAGTGTTCATGGACGAAGGAATGTTTCTTTGTTTTTTAAAGAGGTGAAGAGTTCTGGCCAAAGTGGCTCCTTTAAGACCACAGCTGGTGATGACCGCCCTCCAATACGATATTTGATAACGTGGCACATGTCTTTGTCATGGAGGTCAACTGCATCACCACCCAAGTCTGCTTTTCTCACACTCGCCAAAGATTTGTGTTTCTTGGACAGAAGTTCATCTGTGACAATCATTACCAGCAACCCGAAACCCTCCATAATACCACCGTTTTACGGTCGTGCCTGAACCTCAGATTCAGGCCACGGCCTACTTCCACGGAGGCCTGGGATCCCGGTCTCAGTGGAAATAGCCGTGCACTGGACCTAAGGTTCAGCCACAACTGTTTTCCAATGAACGTCAATCTAATGCTAATAGTAAAAGACAATTTATAGTACAGGTAAATTGCTAATTTTAATGATGTTATAATATGAACGCCTTAAAGTGGCGACCGACCAATAGAATCTAGGAGGAGTTGCATCCTCCCCAAGTATTGGCCTCTATAGGCTACCTCCAAAAACTAATTTGAGGAGGTAAAACTCCTTCCCTCCAACCTTCCCAGAACCGACCCTGCATCTACTCGCAATGCCTTTAGTCTGAGGAGGTACTAGCGAGAAGAGTCGTACAAGACTGATCGATAATTACCACGCTCTTTTTGTTGCTGTAAGATCAAAAGAAACCCTTTAAAACCCTTTCCCTTCACCTAGCCATAACAATGGCGAGTAATCATAGCAAGAATAACCGAACACCGAAAACTGTGCATTACTGCACAATGCATATTGCAAAGACTAGAACATAAATCCAGGAGCAAAACATACTGGGTAATAACCTGTCAGAAGCATCCTCCCAGCTGGTTAGCTTTCTGTATGGTGGTGCTCATTCATTCGTTCGAGTGAAAAACTTTAATAGCATATTTTTACATCGTTATTTAGGAAAAGAGCTATGTATTGGTAGATTTCCTTGTTTACTATCATTTAATTTATGCTTTTAATTTTTCTTTTTTTGTTTCTACAGATAGATATTTAATTGCATCTTTATTTTTCATCTTTAGTTTCTATACTTTTGTCCCATCTTTATAATTCTTGCATGCATGTCCATTGTCCAAACTGTTACATTTTCGCAACAACTTGACTTTTTATTTACTCATTTTCGTGTGTTCTGCAATTATTATTTTTTACTGGTTAGTCTTTTAATTTAGCTTTGTTTTCTTTAGTTTTTCATCTGTATTTCATCCATATCTTTTAATTCATTAATCTTTTAATCAATTTATCTAACACTAAACTCTTATATAGACATCATGTAACGTCCGTACTACCCATCGTAGACGATTGATAACCCAAGTCCTGAACTGCTTTCGTAGAATGGACATTCATCCCCATTCATCATGGTACCTTCATCCAAGAATATCTGCTACGATCAGTTTGGAATTCTTCAGAGACAATTTAATGGCATATATTCAACCTTGTTACATTTGATGACAGTATTCTTGACGTACTAAGAGAAGGAGAGCTGGTAACAACGGTGATCATGAAAGAAGACGATTACCCAGATTCTATAATTGTAACTTTATTTTAACATTTATTTTTCTAAACTTAACACATCATTTCAGGCAGTTCTCAGTCAAGAGTGAACCAAAGAAGAAAGATAGTTGTCGTAATGAGTTTTGAAAATTATACTTTAAAATGTAGTACAACACATCAATTGTTATTTTAACTAAATGGAGCTTGATTTTTTTAAAGTACTAAACCCTCTTAAAATCTTAAAATCTTAAAATCCTTTATTATATCTTAGCTATGCAGGCTGTTACCGCAGTTTTCATAGTTTCTGCTATTAAAAAGAACACAATCTCAACCCCCGGCAAATATAATATATTATATTGCTGGCTTATATTTTGTTTGACATATATCGTAGATGTGAGAAGTGCAGTGTAGAGCGTTTGGTTTGTTTGCAGTGTATTTTGTGGTGTGGTGGGAGACCAATATCGCAGGGGCGATCGAGGAAGTGACCGTCGTGCCATCCCCCTAGATGAATCCCTCTGGGCAGAATGGCAGTATAAACTGTTACGAAAAGGGGGAGAACAACTAACCATTTTTATTAACATATTACACAGTATGATTTAGAACATTAGGAATTTTTAAATCTGACTTAATTTACCTTTCATGTGCTCCCCCTGAATACTCGGATTGCACACACACACACACTAAAAAGAATAGAAGGTAAAAACTGAAGGAAAGAACGATACGTCAGGGCAAGGCTGGTCTACTCTCATGCGGAATTGCTCTACAGCTTTGGGGACGGAATTCGTCTAGAAAACCTGGGTATAGTAATTAAAGAGTGGCGTAACAATGACATATAGTGGAAGCGACATAAAGGGACATAAAGCGTAATAACTAAATCATAATCATAGTAAATCACTTTATTTTCTCTTTCTCCCTCTCCAGTTCCGTTCTTTCGTTATCATATACGTTTGCTACTCGCGTTCCACTACTCGATTATCTTATCGCCTTATCTCTATCTAATTCTTGAAATTACTATATTTTAGACCTTCAAGGGATGTATTGCAATTACTATGGTCAATAACACAAGGAATCGATCTTACAATAGTTCTAAGCTCCCCCATCCCCCTTCTAACCGATTCTAGAGTTACCTTCTCATGATTTTGATGATATTTAGCAGTGTGATCCTACTAGCGAGCTGCTATTAAGGCTGTTTTTGGTGTTCTCATGAAAAAAAAATGAGGCACCTGGAATGTAGTGCTCGCTCGCTCGAGCAATACAGCGAAGGTCTACTCCAGGGACCAAGGTGGCAGGACCATCCAACACCCAGCCAACTCCAGGGCCCAGGGTAAAGGACCATCCGAAGACCTGGCCGATCCAAGGGACCAGGTTCCAGGGCCGTCCATTGTAACACAACGATACGGAGATACGCGTGAGTAAAAGCCATTTTTTCAACTGTTCCCCCAGAAATTTAAATGAGTTGATGGTTTTCTAATCATTGGACCTGTATAAATCCTTTAGATGCTGTGGGTCCCTGCCACAACCACCTCAGTTTGACAAGTGCAACAAGAAAGGAGGGATTGGATAAAAATCGCGCGGATTATAGCGCTATGTTAATATTTCGCCAGTCCTTTCCACTTCCCAATGAGAAGCAAATGGGAGATTCTCTTTGAGACAGAGTCAGCGAGAAGTGAGGGATTCGAAATACACTGAGACTCAAGAGACAAGAGTATGCCTTAGTAATAGCAGGACTAAAGTATTTCCTATTTTTTATTAGATTATGCACGTGCTGATAAAGCAATGATTGGATTTGGACGAACGGACCATCCCTGCTGTTCCACTACACAGCAGATTCGATCTTCATTAGAGATAACCCTAAACTCCCCAATAAATGTGTGCTATGGGGGACTATGGGCCACATTTCGAATAACATGGTTCTATAATAACATGGTGGATCAGAGGCTTTTATTTGATTTTTTGAGCCACACCTAATAACCCACTTAAATCCAAATAATGTTTATTTTTATATATAGCGTGAAAATTAATTACTAATTCTATATAACTGCCATAAAAGGCCGACCATGAGAGGTTTCTTTGAGCAGAGGCAATAGCTAGTAGATAAGCTTGATGTGAACTTTAACTTTTCAGTTGACATCCCTGCATTTCGCGATGGTGAATTCGGAGTCCATAACATCGGTGGGCAAGCCACTAGTCAACAAGAGAGCCCTTACCGTTCATGATGTATGACTCGCTTGTTATCAATATAAACAGGCAAGAATATTCCTCTTTTGAGCAAATGGCTTCTTTTTAGTGTATTTTACATTATCTTTTATTGAATTCTACTTATTTCAGATGCATGCAGCATTATATACATTATACAACTGATATTTTTGTGGTCTCTAAGGTCTCCACTAAGCTCCCAGAAAAGGTGTACCACTTCTGCCGGGGGTGCAACATGGTCTTTCCGGGTAGGCGTGGTACCTGTGTTTTGGGCTAAGACTAAAACGTAAATACCTTTAGAATAGGATAGAGACAAAACCAAGGACAGTAAAATGTTCAGCGTCCTCGCATTAGTGGGGGTAGGTGCTGGAATTAAGTCTCTATCTCATCTGGTTAATTAGAAAATTGGATAATTAGGTTTGCGCATAACCGTTTTTTGGCTATATGGCTATAGCCACTTAGGAATGGTTTAGAGACTTTTCATACATGCCATTTTGTTCAGAAAAAAATTTTAAACTAAGAATTGTGTAAAAATTTAGGGCCTATCTCGTACCGTTTTGGCGTTATTTGCGGTCGAAGTAGGCCAATTAACTCATTATTGGGCATTTTCGGCTGATTTGGCCTACTTTGACAGCTAATAACGCCAAAACGGTAAGAGATAGGCCCTTAATTTTTGCACAACTCTTAGATTAAATTTTTTTTCTGAACAAAATGGCACCAATGAAAAGTCCCTAAACCATTCCTAAGTGGCTATAGCCATACAGCCAAAAAACGGTTACGCGCAAACCTAATTATCCAATTATCTAATTAACCAGATGAGATAGAGACTTAATTCCAGCACCTACCCCCACTAATGCGAGGACGCTGAACATTTTAGTGTCCTTGATTTTGTCTCTACTCCTTTTCTAAGGGTATTTACGTTTTTGGTCTTAGCCTCAAAACACAGGTACCACGCCTACCCGGAAATGACCATGTTGCACACCCGGCAGCGTGTTACACTTTTCTGGGGGCTTAGTGGAGACCCTTAAGGACACATTGGTGAAGGAATTAGCTTGTTGCGAATTTTTTCCCGGTCACGGCCCTTAATTCCCTTACTATAAAGCTAAGGGACACTTTACAAGATTACAAGATTACAAGATTACAAGATTAAAATTATATTTATAATGTCAATAAATTAAATAAATGTAATTATTGACACCCCGCTAATACACTAAACATATTGGTTCACAAGTATTAAAAATAAATATGTCCAACATGCGGACGTTTCCGCCCGTAGCTACCTCTAGCTGGGTTATCTCGTCTAATTCAAACACTCTTCAATATCACATTGTATGTACAAAAAACAGAATCAATAAACTGTCGTGATAACAAGTGATGAGTAGCGTGTAGAAGGGATGTTGTAGATAGTTTGTAGAATGAGGAATGAGGATGTGCTCGATATGGAGCAGCGCAAGGAAAAGGACCCAGGGATCGATGTGGAGGAGGTAGGAGTAAAGGACCCAGGGATCGATGAGGAGCAAGGTAGGAGTAAAGGACCCAGGGATCGATGTGGAGGAGGTAGGAGTAAAGGACCCAGGGATCGATGTGGAGCAGGTAGGAGTAGCGGACCCAGGGATCGATGTGGAGCAAGGTAGGGAAAGGACCCAGGAATCGATGTGGAGGAGGTACGAGTAAAGGACCCAGGGATCGATGTGAAGGAGGTAGGAGTAAAGGACCCAGGGATCGATGTGGAGGAGGTAGAAGTAGAGGACCCAGAGGATCGATGTGGAGCAAGGTAGGGAAAGGACCCAGGAATCGATGTGGAGGAGGTAGGAGTAAAAGACCCAGGGATCGATGTGAAGGAGGTTGGGAAAAGACCCAGGGATCGATGTGGAGCAAGGTAGGGAAAGGACCCAGGAATCGATGTGGAGGAGGTAGGAGTAGAGGACCCAGGGATCGATGTGGAGGAGGTAGGAGTAAAGGACCCAGGAATCGATGTGGAGGAGGTAGGAGTAGAGGACCCAGGTATCGATGTGAAGGAATACACGAGAAAAAGGGAGCCCAGGAATCAGGAATAGGAGTTGGAGACAGTAGTTACTCAGGAATCCATGTGGATGTACCAAATGTAGGGAAGTGAGAATTATTTTGCCGATCATTGGTTGTATGCTCTAAAGAACAAGTGCGTCTTCAGGGATGTTTTAAAAGTAGTAAGGGATTCTGAGTCCCGGATTGATCGTGGTAGCTGATTCCATAATTTAGGTGCAGCAATACTGAAAGCGCCTCTAGTGTTCTCGTAGTGGTACTCACTCCTCCGCACCTCTTTCAGAGCGGTGACGTCATTATCCACTCGGAGTGATTTCACTTTCTGGGGCCGCTTCACTAACATCTCAGACATGTATGGAGGGGATTGATCATGAAGAGTCTTGTATACCATCAAGCAAATTTTGTACTCTAGTGTTAGGCTAACACTGTTAGCATACCACTGAGTGAGAAAATGAGTTAGGGGCGATTCAAAAAGGACGTCCAGGGGTAGGGGAAGGTAGCCGACAAGGAGGAAGGGGTGGTAAAAATGGCCAAAAATCATGGACATCCTTTGTGAATCGCCCTTTACACGTGTTCCTTCATATTAGATTTTTCGCTATATTGGAATGTGCCAAAAATTCCACAATGCACACGTTCAAGTGATCATGATGCAATGCGGGTCGAAACTGCTCATGAGGCATCGAAACAAAGTTGGGATGAGGCACATGTCACCGGGAGCCCTCATGAGACAAACGGACACGTTCTTCCGACAAAAAAAACACGTTCTTCCGACCACTTTCTGGATTTTAAGATTTTCTTCTTTCAGAACCGCGCGCACTGGGGTTTGAGTTCAAATACACCGCATTTGACGACTGTAAATGTAAGCGGCGAAATATTAGGTACAAAACGATGCAATTTAGCGCGGCGTTAACTAGAAAAACAGAAATAAAATATGGACAAAATTTAAAAACGTCTCATTTTTCTCTCTGCACCGTTTCACCCCTTAGGTCCCTAGTGGGTTGTGTTATTTATATCTCATTTTTCTCTACGACCGCGGTAAGCCTTTACTTTTAAAAGTGCTTCCTTGGCCCACACAGTGCACTCTCTAACCCTACAAACCTATCAGTTGACGCAGTCCAAACAACTGATAAATCTTCCAAATTGACAATCCACTGAGCAGCATTAGTATCTCATCTCGCTAGTCGCTTTGGCTCATTTCCCGCCTGCCTCTCCGTGATTTTAACCTGGGTAAATGTTATATATATGCTGATCACGGTTACCCTTCGTGATGTGACATAGTTGACTCCATCAGTTGTAAACCGGCCTTTGCCCATGTGTATTTGTAACTGGTGTCTTAGCATGTCCTTTTGTCAATCACAATTCTATGAGAGAACAGAAGTTGATTTTAGCTATGTTTCAGTCACACAAATAAACAAACAAGGCCGTAACCCCATTATATTCGTATTGTGTTATAAACTCTTGAAACTTGAAACTTGAAACTTGAAAATAAATTGAGGCTATCAAACAAATGACCACCTTTCAACTCAACTGTCCTTTCCTCGCTCACCACTTCTAAACTCAACAAATTTAATTTCAATTCTCAGTAGTCCCTGGTGCTTCTACCACCTCCTTCCCACGAATGAAGTAGTGTTTTCCAGGAGACCTTTGAACCATTTCCTTCAGTCGATCAACAAGCTGTTTTCTCTCATTTCGTTCCTCCAAAGTCCTGTCAGGCGAAATGTAGACTTTATCGAACTTGCCGGTCCTTTTTAGTCGGGATTTTTTCGACAGGATCGACATCTGAGCGTCTCTGCTCTTCAGTACGACTTTCACTGGTCTGACAGTTAAAGACTGCCTTCCCATGCGCTCCACTGATTTCACGTTCTGAGTTTCTCCTAGCTCAACAAGAAGAGACTCAACTTGAGTTTCAAGCTCTACGCTACTATTTATTGACTCTTCCAGGCCATGGATGATGATGTTGCACCCACGGTCCTCAGAGGCAGCCACAATCGCTGATTGAATCTTCCTTGGAGCCAGAGCCGAGGCACATTCTTTCTCCAAAACGGATGCGAAGCTCTTCAATTCTTGCTGTGCCGTTGACTGCACAGCTGTAATCTCAACCTCCCTCTTCTCAAGCAACTGCCTCTGGATATTGAGTAGTTCCTCTTGTGCTGCTACGAGGTCTCGTTGAGCTTTAATTAGCTCCTTTCCATGTTGTCTGAGCTCCTTTTCGCACTCTCTCACCATCATACTTTCAGAACCCTTGTCACGCAACTTTTCAATTAGTGGAAATGTCTGTTCAAGAAAAATACCACACGCCCTCTTAGTAAAATCTAAAAGCTTTTTCTTCGACAGCGTATTAAGCTTGCTCGCAGACGGAACCTCTAAATCATCCCAGGTAGACCTTGGTGGAGGACCAGTTCCATATCTCACTGCCTCTGGGTTACTGTATCCAAACCCTGAACAATCCGACAACAAGTCTTTTACCCAATATACTGTATCACTTTGGCAGTCGTTGACATTCCTCCTATCAATATCAGTAGCCGGTTTGCCAGGATGAGCTGCCAGGTAAATCCGAGGAGTTGCTTCTTCTTCATTATCAGTATTTACCATTTTCTTTCTGCCCCTCGTGGGCTGTTACATCAGCTTTATCCTAAAACTCAAATTAATTTGTTTAAAGTAGTGTTGAAAAGTTTGAAACTCGTAATTTATTTAATCTCTTTCAATACCAATCAAAGAAATACACGGTAATTCAGTACTGAATTCAAAACAAATACCCACAAATTGTGGGTATTGGGCGGGACAGATCGGCTATGGAATGAGGGGGGGGGGGGGAGCTATTTGACTGTGATTTTGGTCCCCCATCGTTGCCCCTGTTCTCCAGGTGTTGTAAATATTATACTCGAAGTCCCTGCAGAAGAGAGAAATGTGTTATTAATTATTCAATGGCTGTAATTGATGATTCAAAGCATTTCAGGGTACTGTTTATCAATCAGCATAATTGTCACTTAGTTTATCACTTAGTTTAAATTACCGGTAGCTTTGATTCTGAAGAACACCCGTGTCAAATCAAATCAATATAACATTTATATCCCGCTGTGGCATGTTCTTATCAGGTTCATCTCGGCAGCCTCACTTTAGGAGCTTCGGGAAGTTCTCTTTCTCCTTTTCGAGCGCCTGAGCGAACTTGACATGTTTTGGGGCAGGATGTGTTTTCTTAAATTTCAAACACCGTCTTGTTCCATCTGTTATTCTTCATCGTCTTTCTCGATCAGGATGTCACCCGGTATTTTCCAGCCCGATTTGTCCACTGAGCTGCACCGTGTGCATACTATCTCTGTTTCGTCTTTCTTCTGTACCATGCATGAAGGGGTATACGGTCACAGCTGTTGCAGTCACTCAAGCTATCTTTGGGAGCTCGAGGGGCTGTTACTGTCGTTTTAGGTACTTGGCTGGCAGCGGCCTCAAGCTTGGTTAACCTATCCTCAATAATCAGGAATAAGAAGAGTGAATACCGGCGGCCTCTTAGGTTGGTAAACATGTAAACTCGGTGGTTGGTTAACTGTTTCGGCGTCAACGCCTTCGTCAGAACTATAGAAATTGGCAACTTTATAAGATAATCTCGTTAGATCAACTAAAATAACTAAAAAATTACTAAAAATCTTCTTGACTCCTGTGTTTCGGGGAGACATTATGTTAATTCCTAGCAAGTAGTATAACAGGTCACGCAAAAAGGAGAAACCTGTGAGGTCCGCAAATATTACATTAATTGTTGTCAGTTGAAGGATTTACGGTAGACATATTATCTCCAGATCTCCCTAACCGCCTTGGAGAACTGAGGCATGCAGTATGGGCTCGTGTGGTCCTTCACCTGGTAGGAACGTTCCCACAGCGCTCGAAACTCTAAGTGAGCTGTTTCTACCGTCTGCTCAGAGTATTGTCCAAGGGGTGTTCCAGTGTGCTCGATGAAGGGGGTAATGTGGTAAAGTGTGCAGCTTTGCTGTTTCCGTTACCCCGAACAAATCACGTAGTAGTTCTTTGAAGCTGTCCCTAAACTTTTCTATTATCGAGACATAATCGGAGTTGAGCACGCCTCTACTGCATCTTTTAATATCCCGTAGACAGTTTGTGTTTTGGTGCCGGTGGTGGCGGAGAGCTTCTCCTCAATCCGTTTAAATTGAAGATCAACACCGGGAGACACTAACAGTTTACAATGGTCAATCACCAGCAAGTGGAGATTTTTTCAATAACTTTATACAGTAAATTTAAATATAGCCTAAAAATAAAGAATATTCTGTTGATTGGCTACCTATCATTGGTATAGCAGGCACTGTTTCTTTATATGGCCCCTGTTGATTGCCAGGAGTGGTGTGACTAATATAGTCCCCATCTCTGGCACCCCCACCGCAAACGCCATATATATATATTAATGTTTTTCCACTTCCTGGAGCGATATAACGTTTCAGTGCATGCCACGGGCTTACAAATGTCATTGTGTGTTCAGAAATATACTTCATTGTGTAGTGTACGTCTTATCAGAAGATAATTACCTGTTGGGGGCCACACAGCAAACAGATCTCCCACAACACAGTTGCATCAGACACTCACGCTGGGTTTCCTTCAGAATATGTCCTTTTTTCAGGCATTCTTGAATACAAACTGAAAGAGAAAAACAATTACTTTTGAACCAAATATTAATTGTCTGGGCTTTTTAAATATACCATTGAATGCCTATTGCCTGTATTTGAGGAGGTGTTGGCTGAGGTGTGCGGGACCAGGCTAAGGAGGTGTAGGAGCGGGATGAGGTGTGGTAGGACCAGGCTGAGGTGTGGCAGGACCAGGCTGAGGTGTGGCAGGACCAGGCTGAGGTGTGGCAGGACCAGGCTGAGGTGTGGCGGGACCAGGCTGAGGTGTGGCGGGACCAGGCTGAGGTGTTACTCCGAACAAATCACGTTGAATACAAACTGAAAGAATACTCCATATCAAAGCTATGTTTATCCTGTTTCCGAAACATGGTAAAAGCACGGTTGGAAAATATACCTCATTCCGTTTCTTTATATGGCCCCTGTTGATTGCCAGGAGTGGTGTGACTAGGATAGTCACCATCTCTAGCACCCCCACCGCAAACGCCAAATACAAATATCACAGTTTTTCCACTTCCTGGAGCGATATAATAACGTTTCAGTGCATACCATGGGCTTCGGCCTTTTCTGTGTTCCGCTGTAATATCGATTGGGGGCCTAAAAAACCTCACCTTTGATTCTATCATCCGCGGGATGGACTCCACCCTCATGGTGTAGTATGGTCTTGTTATGTTTACTATCTTCCACGTCGATGTGTCCTGCTACCTTGATACATCTGCCCGAAACGTCCTCGTGACTGTAAAAACTAAAAGGTACTGATACAAACGTTGGTATTGTTAAGGTTAATAAATATACTAAGTAGTTCAGCCTGGCCGCTGAACTTGCTAAATTTATGGCTAGAAATTCCTATATCCTCACTGTGGGCAATCAGCACCCCTCCACTGTTAGCTCGAAACTTCTTTGGTTTCAGAGTGTCTGTTGGGTGGGTGCGACTACTACTATCTAATCTAAATACTTTGTAAATATCAGGAAGGATGTTACTGGAGGAAATAGTAGGGTTCTCAATATCAGTCTTCGTGTTATAGACATTACTTTGAAATTCTAATACTTTAGTCATATTGATCCGGTGAATCGCTGTGACCTGCTCTAAGTTGCGAGTATCGACAAAACCATGGACGTCGTTGTACAGGACAGCGGGGGCCCGGCTCGAAATGTTCGCCAATTTATCAATGTAATTGGTCGCACTTTTAGATATTAACTTACTCCATCATGAGGATC
Source organism: Hormiphora californensis (assembly GCA_020137815.1). NCBI lineage: Eukaryota > Metazoa > Ctenophora > Tentaculata > Cydippida > Pleurobrachiidae > Hormiphora > Hormiphora californensis. Next base: position 6,571,209 of record CM035353.1, on the reverse strand, counting down.
CTCCTCAGTAGTCTCCTCTCTCTGTTGCCATCCTGATTACCATCATCACTTAAATCTCCGGCTCTGGCTACTTTTCTGATCCTGTCTCACTATCGGCGGTATTAGCAGGGGGTCCACTGTTGTTTGTTTCACACTAAAGAAAAGAAATTTGATTAGCTATTAGTGAAAACATTTCCCTTTTGATAATTAAACTTTGTACCGGGTACCGGGTAGTGGGTACGTGGTATCTAGATTCTAATCTAGATTCTAATTTCTAGAACCTGGTCAAGTGACTATTTCGAGTGTATAGTGACAATTTCGAATGAAGGTTTCAAGACGTTGATGCTTGAGTGGCTTGCCCTCATGCGTTCCCAAGTACGGGTGCCATATAGGCGTTTCAGGTGGAGTTTTTCCTAAATGCATGGCTTCGTGCGAATCGTGTTTCACCTTCTTCCGCCTTCCACCGTCACCAAAAATTCTCACATTGAGCAACATTTCGAGCCGGGGCTAGTACATAGTAATATATGTACAACTAAACATTCTTGGAGTTAAATGTGTAAACAACTTTGAGGAAGTTATTGTGGTAGGTTTCTCTGCCGAAGTCCTTGACCAAAAACCTACTCCATGCTTTCATGAACATTTCGTGAGCATGTTCCACTTCGTGTTCACCGAACTGCCCCAAAGGAGCTCCTTCATGATCGATAAATTGAGGAACATGTTGGAAAATAATGTGCAGTTTGGTTGTCTCTAAGACATGAAATACAGTTTGTAGTTCTCGGAATTTCAACTCAAAACGAGCGATGATGGACTTATAGTCAGGGTCCAACCACATCAACCCAAAGAAGCTGTCCACAGTCTTGGCAAATTCCTACAGGCATTCTGCAAAGAGGATGAGGGATTGCAGCTTTCAGCTTATAATGTACATTTATAAACAAATGGCGTTTCCCTCCAGCTGATTTCCACCATGGTATGGCTCAATGCTGATGTTGATTGATTTTAGGAAAGGATAGAGGCCAGGCCACTAGTAATCATATAAGCTAAAAAATAAAGAATATTATGTTGATTGGCTACCAATCATTGGTATAGTTAGTCACTGTTTCTTTATATGGCCCCTGTTGATTGCCAGGAGTGGTGTGACTAATATAGTCCCCATCTCTGGCACCCCCACCGCAAACGCCATATATGTTTTCTGTAATTCTTATTAAATGCATAATTTAACAAGTCTTTATACTTCATGCATGGATACACCCTTTTAATCACCGAAAATATCTGTATGGTTCTGCCTGTTCATCTTGTATTAACGTGACTTGGTATTCTTCCAAGGGTTTTTAACCTTCTTCACGTCTGTATTTTCCACAGTTGCCACAGACTGATACGCCACCATTCTGCCCTTGCTTTCCTTTGTTCCGGTCCCAGTTAGGAGTAGTGCCCTAAACTTTCTGCACTGCTTCAGTAGGGTGATGAATTTCTGTCTCTGGACCTTCTTTTCCCAATTATCAAAGAAGGACTTCGCGTACCACACTCTTTCGATCCGTTCATAAACTGTTAGTGTATGGTCCAACTTATCCTCATGGTCAGGGAGGATGGAAAACACGCATCTACGACAGAATTGAATGCTATTAGACAGTCGACAATTCCAGCCATGTCATTTCTTAATCTCCAATTTCAACGCAAGTCGTCCGATTCATGGGCCACACTTTCGGCAGCAGGTGTGTGTGATCATGTCTATGGTAGGCTGGTGGGAGTATACCATTTGTCAGGAACAGATTATGATCCACTGTTGTACCAACAGCGTCAACAGCGGCACAGTATCTCTTGATGGTGTCAGATATGTGTTGGATACAGTGGTCATCTTGGTCGACACTCGACAATGACCTTGCAGCTGTCACGACAAGCAAGTTTGAGGGCAGCTGTGATCCTAGGTTGGAGCAACTTCTCCACTTGATTTCATTTAGCAAAAACCCGTTCTGTTAATTTTTCAAGGCCGTCCTTCTTGAAGAAGTTTTCAAGTGTAAACCAACGTGTTTCTATTTGTTGTACTATCTGCTCTCGGTTCCACGCCGATAGAGCTCTCTTGTGGCCTACTGAAACAACAATATTGAAGTTTTCAAGCCCAATTTTCCTATTTCACAAGGTAATATGCAAATTGTTCTAGCCTAGCAGTAGCATTGGTGATGCAATCATCCCAAAAAACAAACGGCTGGATCTTTGTAGTCTGGGTACGCTTAATTACTCATGGCGTTATGATATTACCACCTACTTCCAGAAACTTCTTTCGCTCCTCCGAGCCGATTAGGTTCAAATAGAATTCGGACATCCGTCATCCTTTTCCCTTCTCCCTATTATACTGGACTCTTTGGCGCCACCCTCGTTCAGAAATTCTCTCTCGGCTTGTTTAATGTGCATGTCCGCAAGAGAAGTTATTATATGCTAGTAGGATAATCTTCTACCAGAATCATTTTCTTAAATCGCCATAGACCCCTATATAGTGGCTCGGTTTGTGAGGCATTGAGATGCAATGTCATAAATATCTATGCATGTTGCTTAGTGATTGCCGCGAAACTGGATTTGCTGGGACACGATGGGTTCCTTCCAACGAGCATCCGGGAACGGCACACTTCATTTTTAGCTAGCTGTTAGTAATGGTAATTACATTTCTGTTTTTGTATCCAATATCAAACAAATCATTATTTAAACATATCACCAGGTACAACTATAAAATGAAAATTGTCTAGTAGTAGTACATGGGAATAAAAATTCAGTCATTGCATTGTATTTGCCTTAACACGGGCACAACTTCTAGCATGAATAACTGAACATATCGCTCCAGTTTCTGTACATAGCAGGGTTCAGCTGGTATGTCAGCAGTGTAATATCCATAAGATGACCAAACTGTCAGGGTAAGGGATGTCTTGCCAAATAAGTGAAGAACACTCTGAATCTTATCGTACAGCCGGTGATTTCAACCCCCCGCAGTCCCTGGATAGTCATGTCCTCCTGTCCCCCAGTCCACCTCATTTTGAGTGCTGGGGATTATTATATGCAGTAAAACGTAAACAGGGATGGGGTTTTTTTCCTAATCTGGTAAAGTGTTGCATACTTGCCTGCTTTACTCAGACATTATAAAACTATGTTTACATGCCAAATTTAAATTTGTTGGGCTTTTTATAACATACCATTGAATGTCTGTATTTGGGATGGCTGAGGAGGTTTAACGGCAGTGGGCTGGGTTGTCATATCTGGTACTCCCACCGTATATGCCATGTAAATCAGTGTTTTACCGATTACCATTTCGTGGAGCGATATATCGTTTCAGTGTGTAGGCTGGTTTGCCGATAAATTCTTATCATGTACGTCTCATCCTAATATTCTTACCTGTCTGGACCAGGTCTAACCACCTGGAAGTGGGCCAACATTTAACTGAGAAAGCTGTTAGAACTTAATGAAGTAATATGGCTTAAATAAGGATAAGGGTGTTCTTATCTCATTTCATGGGATAGGATCGCACCCGCAGGCCGTTCATTAAATAGGTGGGTTTATATTGTTACCACGCGTTTGAGGGGGTCTGCCTGATGTAGCTGGCGGGTTTGAGATTCTCACTCCGGTATTGGGCGACCATATTGGGAGAGAATGTCGGCGATACAACTGCCGGGTCAACAGGCCGAAGCCCCTCGGTGATACAAATCAGTGGGAACCAGTTAGAAAGACTGGCCGTCCGTAGTCATTAGCCGTCTTCCCTTCCAGTGCCTTGGCACCGGTCGGGTCGACGTTCCCAGGGGCTAGGATGAACCGCGGTGAGGTTGACTAATTGGGCTTGTTGTAGCGGAAGAGGCCCGACAGGATCCTCCATACAGCCATTCCGTAGTCGGACGGGTTGTTGATTGTGTGTGTGAGTCAAAGCTCTTTATATTAATAACATCATCACCGGGCAGCATGGCCATCACAACGTTGTTGATATAATCGACCTGTTTATTGGAGAGTCTAAAATTAAATTATCCGGGTATTATAGGTAGAAAACCATCTTCACTTTGTTTATTTCTTTTTACCTTTTATAAACTTTTTGAAAAGGTTGGTCTAATGACGCAACCATCCTCCAAAATGCAGTATAGCTTCCTAGTTTTATATCTTCCAGGTATCACGCTGGTTATCCCCCTAGATAACCCGGTCTATATTAATCCTGTTTCGGAACCCCCAGTAGCCGTGTCCACTGTCCTGTAAATAGCTTGTGTTCTACTGATTTAATAGGGTCTGCAGGAATGCTTGATGTTCGGCTAGCATTCCGTGCAACAGATTCGGGGTCGTCTCAAATATATCTCTAAAGTAATATAAAATAATATACAATCATACACTATATTGAGAAAATACACCCACTGTGATCACTGTTATTGACTTGTTATTTCCCATTCTGCAATGATTGCTCAGTCAACTTATGGCTCAGATGCAGCCCTACTTTTAAATTGACGTTTTGTTGTTAACCACACGGTTCAGAATACTTGCTGCTTGAAGTTTTCTTTCTCTCTGTTCTATAAATATAGGGGGAGGGCTCACACCCACGTGCTTTCCTGCATGTTGCCACATGAGACCCCCGCCTTTTTCCAGTGTGTTGTGGCCCAACTTCTGTCCCACTTTGAGACAATTCACCTGCTGTAACGCGCGGGCCTCTACTTTGTATTGGGAGGGCGCGCAGCCCGCATCAGTGGGACATGTGCTCGGGCTCATTTCCCGCGGCTCATTTCAATCTCTTTTTTACTGTCATTTTTTGAGTCGTAGCTTGACACTGTTTCCGTTTTAGAATTAGAATAAAGTATGAATAATTCAAGTCATTTTGTCTTTGTTGACTGTCCCTGGGATAGATATTCCCCTCCGGATCCTTGATCATGCGTAAAAACATTTTGTTGTCTTCCATTTTATTGACCTATACATTGATTAAAAACTTTTTTAGTAACATCTGCGAGGCCTATTTGCCAAGCTGGCCTACGATTGCAAAATAGTTTAAGTTTATTACAAGTAATACAGCACACTCAGTAACGCTTCCGCGTGAAAAAGTGTGATACTTTCTTTGAGTTTATTAAACTGAGTTTAAGACGAACAACCAATCCAAATCTCCGTTGCAACATGTTGCTGCCTAACTCGCGATGATAGAGAGAGAGAGATTTTGGCGATTCAACAAGATCTTACCATTTCAACAGTTATATTTTACCATGGCGTGACCTTTTCCAATTTGGCCTGGTCTATTGTGGCCCGGTAATCAATACTCTGGAGTATATTTCTTACCTTTCCCTTTCGTAACACTGCTGGTGCTGTGATCTGTGCTCCATTTGCTATTTTGGGGAACATCAGTGAGATATATGTGCTCGGGCTCATTTCCCGTGGCTCAATTTAAACTCACTTAGTTTACTGCCATTTTTTGGGCATTTTGCCAAAACATGGTGAATGTTACGATAATGCCCATTTCGTGCCGAAAGTACCCTACTACACTTCTCACTGAGTAGAGTGGAGTAGAGTGGTAGTTACCAACATGTTCATATTAGCAGCTATGAAAGGTCAAGTTTCCCCTCATGAAACAATAAATGTATTACTTATCAGTAGAGTTTCCCGGCCTTTACAACTGTTTTTATTCAATAATTTATATCGATATGGTCGGTATGGGTTCGGACTGAAAATCTACCTCCAAACATGAAATAAAATATCGGGGACGCCATTTGGTTTACAATAGCTCTTGGAGATTCTCATGGTGGCGCACATGCAGCAGCTTTCTCAACTCCAACGGCACCAGGCAGCTAGGTTATGGTCATCCGAGAAGCAAATTATCTGAGGATAAACATGTGGATCTTACCTTAGTGATCAGATTGATTCAGTAGGTACCCATCAGTTATTCAGAAAATGTGTGGTATCCTATTGTTTGATTTACATTATCTATATCATCCCAACCAGCAGTTCAGCAGTTCAACAGTTCTACCTACAACACGTGAAGGAAGTCATTATCGCAAAGAAAACAGAGCATCGAAAATACGTCATCTATTGGTGAGTTCTTCCGTAGCTTCTTAATTTCTTACCTTCTATATAATAGCTTAGACCCCCCCCCCCAAGTGCTATTTTCTATACCTACACATCTCACGCATCTAGGTAACCCTTAATATCTATCCTACAGGAAAATCTATACGGATGAGGGGATATTCATAACCTTCCTAAAAGTGGCGACCAGTTGTGGCCACAAGAATAATAATATTTTCTCATAGGAAATCTTATTTATAAAATATTGAACACATACTGCTTAGAAAATGATGAAATACACAGTATTAAATTATATATTATTCCAGCGGATTCAGGTGCGTGTTTTTATGATTTGTACCGTATGATTAATTAAATAACACACCACACGAAAACATGTGGTATATATCCTATTGTTTGATTTATAATATATTTCAGCAAAACAACCGACCAAACAACCAGTTGCAGCTCAGTCATGCCAGTAAAAAGTATTATTCCGGCCCGAATAACTGCACACAAGAAAGCCGTGGTGAGTTGTCCCGCAGCTTCATACCTTCAACAGTTTGCAGCTGGGGTTACCCCATTTAATAATTAATAGTTATTTTAAGTGCTATTTTCCATACCTGTACATCTCCCACTAACCTTTATCCATCCTACAGAAAGGTATTGACTGATGTGGACATGTTCCTCATTTTAAGGATGCTCTGGTAATTGGGACCTCTCAAGCCGTTATCACTCAAACTGCCAAACCCCCCTTAAAGACTGACATCATCTTGGTAAGTTAGCTTTCTTTCGCTTCCTCTCTTTATAAAGAAAGTGTTCATGGACGAAGGAATGTTTCTTTGTTTCTTTAAAGAGGTGAAAGAGTTCTGGCCAAAGTGGCTCCTTTAAGACCACAGCTGGTGATGACCGCCCTCCAATACGATATTGATAACGTGGCACATGTCTTTGTCAATGGAGGTCAACTGCATCAACCACCCAAGTCTGCTTTTCTCACACTCGCCAAAGAATTTGTGTTTCTTGGACAGAAGTTCATCTGTGACAATCATTACCAGCAACCCGAAACCTCCATATACCACCGGTTTTACGGTCGTGCCTGAACCTCAGATTCAGGCCACGGCTACTTTCCACTGAGGACCTGGGATCCCGGTCTCAGTGGAAAATAGCCGTGCACTGGACCTAAGGTTTAGCCACAACTGTTTTCCAATGAACGTCAATCTAATGCTAATAGTAAAAGACAATTTATAGTACAGGTAAATTGCTAATTTTAATGATGTATAATATGAGACGCCTTAAAAGTGGCGACCAGGACCAATAAGAATCTAGGAGGAGTTGCAGTCCTCCCCCAAGTATTTGGCCTCTATAGGCTACCTCCAAAAACTAATTTGAGGAGGTAAAAACTCCTTCCCTCCACCTTCCCAGAACCGACCCTGCACTGCATCTACTCGCAATGCCTTTAGTCTGAGGAGGTACTAGCGAGAAGAGTCGTACAAAGACTGATCGATAATTACCACGCTCTTTTTGTTGCTGTAAGATCAAAAGAAACCCTTTAAATAACCCTTCCCTTCACCTAGCCATAACAATGGCAGTAATCATAGCAAGAATAACCTGAACACCGAAAAACTGTGCATTACTGCACAATGCATATTGCAAGACTAGAACATAAATCCAGGAGCAAAACATACTGGGTAATAACCTGTCAGAAGCATCCTCCCAGCTGGTTAGCTTTCTGTATGGTGGTGCTCATTCATTCGTTCGAGTGAAAAACTTCTTTTTTTGTTTCTACAGATATATATTTAATTGCATCTTTATTTTTCACCTTTAGTTTCTATACTTTTGTCCCATCTTTTTAACTCTTGCATGCATGTCCAAACTGTTACATTTTCGCAACAACTTGACTTTTTATTTACTCATTTTCGTGAGTTCTGTAGTTATTGTTTTTTACTTATTAGTCTTTTAATTTAGCTTTGTTTTCTTTAGTTTTTCATCTGTATTTCATCCATTACATCTTTCATTCATTAATCTTTTAATCAATTTATCTAACACAAAACTCTTATATAGACATCATGTAACGTCCGTACTACCCATCGTAGACGATTGATAACCCAAGTCCTGTTTTTCTAAACTTAACACATCATTTCAGGCAGTTCTCAGTCAAGAGTGAACCAAAGAAGAAAGATAAGTTGTCGTATGAGTTTGAAAATTATACTTTAAAATGTAGTACAACACATCAATTGTTATGTTAACTAAATGGAGCTTGATTTTTTTAAAGTACTAAACCCTCTTAAAATCTTAAAATCTTAAAATCCTTTATTATATCTTAGCTATGCAGGCTGTTACCGCAGTTTTCATAGTTTCTGCTATTAAAAAGAAGACACAATCATCCAACCCCCGGCAAATATATATATATTATATTGCTGGGCTTTTATATTTTGTATTGACATATATCGTAGATGTGAGAAGTGCAGTGTAGAGCGTTTGTTTGTTTGCAGTAGTTGTGTGGTGTGGTGAGACCAAATTATCGCAGGGGCGATCGAGGAAGTGACCGTCGTGCCATCCCCTTAGATGAAGTCCCTCTGGGCAGAATGGCAGTATAAACTGTTACGAAAGGGGGAGAACAACTAACCATTTTTATTAACATATTACACAGTATGATTAGAACATTAGGAATTTTTAAATCTGACTTAATTTACCTTTCATGTGCTCCCCCTGAATACTCGGATTGCACACAATCACACACTAAAAAAAGAATAGAAGGTAATAAAACTGAAGGAAAGAACGATACGTCAGGGGCAAGGCTGGTCTACTCTCATCGGAATTGCTCTACAGCATTTGGGGACGGAATTCAGTAGGAGAAAACCTGGTATTTGAGTAATTAAAGAGTGGCGGAACAAATGACATTAGTGGAAGCGACATAAAAGGGACATAAAGCGTAATAACATAAATCATAATCATAGTAATCACTTTATTTTCTCTTTCTCCCTCTCCAGTTCCGTTCTTTCGCTTATCATATACGTTGCTACTCGCGTTCCACTACTCGATTATCTTATCGCCTTATCTCTATCTAATTTCTTGAAATTACTATATTTTAGACCTTCAAGGGAATGTATTGCAATTACTATGGTCAATAACACAAGGAATCGATCTTACAATAGTTCTAGAGCTCCCCCAGTCTCCCTTCTAACCGATTCTCAGAGTTACCTTCTCATGATTTTGATGATATTGTTAGCAAGTGTGATCCTACTAGCGAGGCTGCTATTAAGGCTGTTTTTGGTGTTCTCATGAAAAAAAAATGAGGACCTGGAATGTAGGCTCGCTCGCTCTGAGCAATACCAGCGAAGGTCTACTCCAGGGACCAAGGTGCAGGACCATCCAACAACCAGGCCAACTCCAGGGCCCAGGGTAAAGGACCATCCGAAGACCTGGCCGATCCAAGGGACCAGGTTCCAGGGCCGTCCATTGTAACAAACGATACGGAGATACGCGTGAGGTAAAGCCATTTTTCAACTGTTCCCCCAGAAATTTAAATGAGTTGATGGTTTTCTAATCATTGACCTGTATAAATCCTTTAGAATGCTGTGGTCCCTGGCCAACAACCACCTCAAGTTTGACAAGTGCAACAAAGAAAGGAGGGATTGGATAAAAATCGCGGCGGATTATAGCGCTATGTTTAATATTTCGCCAGTCCTTTCCACTTCCCAAATGAGAAGCAAATGGAGGATTCTCTTTGGAGACAGGAGTCAGCGAAGAAGGTGAGGGATTCGAAATACATGAGACTCAAGAGACAAGAGTATGCCTTAGTAATAGCAGGACTAAAGTATTTCCTATTTTTATTAGATTATGCACGTGCTGATAAAGCATGATTGGAATTTGACGAACGGACCATCCCTGCTGTTCCACTTACACAGCAGATTACGAATCTTCATTAGAGATAACCCTAAACTCCCCAATAAATGTGTGCTATGGGGGGCTATGGGCCACATTTCAGAATAACATGGTTCTATAATAACATGGTGGATCAGAGGCTTTTATTTGATTTTTTGAGCAGCACCTAATAACCCACTTAAATCCAAATAATGTTTATTTTTATATATAGCGTGAAAATATAATTACTAATTCTATATAACTGCCCATAAAAGAGGCGACCATGAGAGGTTCTTTGAGCAGAGGCAATAGCTAGTAGATAAGCTTGATGTGAACTTTAACTTTTCAGTTGACATCCCTGCATTTCGCGATGGTGAATTCGGAGTCCATAACGATCGGTGGGACAAGCCACTAGTCAACAAGAGAGCCCTTACCGTTCATGATGTATGACTCGCTTGTTTATCAATATAAACAGGCAAGAATATTCCTCTTTTTGAGCAAAATGGCTTCTTTTTAGTGTATTTTTACCATTATCTTTTATTGAATTCTACTTATTTCAGATGCATGCAGCATTATATACATTATACAACTGATATTTGACAAGTTACAAGTAACAAGCGGCAAGCTACGTTTGTGATGAGCTTTCCTACTTCAGAGTTCAGTTGATGATAACGGACCAGTATAGTACAGTCGGACCCCTTAGTTACGGTCTTAGATACTGTTCTGACCACCAAGTATGAGAGAACCCCTAATCAAAATAAAGCGGTGATTTTCCCGTTTTAATGAACGTTTTCCAACAAATACATGGAAAACAAAAATACACACCAGCAAATTGGCTGTGTATCACCAAATCCCTAAACCGAACTCTAAACTTGCGAACTACTTTACTTTATTCCTTCCTTAATTAACTTTCCATACAGCCATTTAGCAAGTATACCAGTCCAGTTTACAAGGTTTTCAAATGGGAAGGACCCTGTACGAATGTGGATACACCAATTGTACCTATATGGTTCGCAGAATGGTGCTCTACCGCAAAACATCAAGCGCCATGTCAAAACCAACCACATGTAGGTGTCAGCTGTTGTCCAATCGAGGAATCCTGATGTACCTCACCCTTGATGCAATCTTCGGCAAGTATGGAGTATAAAGCTTTCAATTAGGAGTTAAATTTATATTATTATTACTAATATCTATGATTAGAAAATTAGGTTACAATCGACTAATCAGAATTGACAGGAAAACCGTGTTATTTCGGCTCCTAGCCTTGCCGGAAGCAATACCAAAATTTCCCAAATCATAAACGCTGAAGAAAACTGTGTGTGGTGAGACAGGCATGCATCTCATGATTCTTACAGACTTGGGAAATCTGAATTCAGAAGTCGCAAACTGGATACGAGATCCAGAGAGCTGGCCAACAAACCTGCAGAGGACTTGAACAGTCAGCGGATATTCGAACACCCTAAGAAACTTATAGTAGACTTTGTTTGGCAAATTCGAAGTTCGATTGTCGTTTAAATCATTAAGAAGCCATTCAAAAGTTTACTTCATCTTGTTCATTTTACTTATCTCATTATCCGTTGAATTAATAAAGATGTTAGAAAATATCTTCCAGGGAAATGATTAATTATTCGCAAGAAATAGGACGACATCACTAACCAAGACTCCCCCAGTACGGTGCTAACCACCACAAGTGGGGACCTGTTAAAATGGTAGCTATTGATCGAGGATGCAGATACGGAGAGGATGTATTTGGGGTGCTCAAGAAAAATGAGCACGAAAGTAGGCGCTCGCTCTGGCAAACGCGAGAAGGCTATCAAGGACCAAGAGCAAGAACAAAGCAGGCACCCCAACCCTGTATGAGATCAAGACCCGATCCACTCTAAATGGCACAGGACCATCCATTGAACAAACATGGTAACAGCAGTAGTAGGCCCATTACTTCCAAACGGGCCCCCTGATATTTCTAAATAATTTAGTTTCAACATTGAACCTGAACTCCTTGTAAAATGCTTGGCCGTGGAAATAAGGTTTAGTTTGAAAATGCAAACCGAAAATTGGGAAGAAAATTACGCGTCCGCTATAGCGCTTGGGTAATATTTCAAGTTCGACGACGATTGCCAAAGGTGCATGTAATTGCTTTTAGAGCAGAGTCACATCAACGGTGCAAGGGTCCAAATCACGCCAGACTAAGGTAGCAGTAATACAGGTCTGACTGAATTCTTTGCAGGTAATGCGTTGGATTGCAATTAATGCAATGGGTCCCGGTACGATCGTTTTGAATTTTGATGTTCTTCTGAGCTGTGATGTTCTGCAAAGGAGTTTACCCTGTGGAAATAGCACCAACATTCTTGAGAGGGCTTGTGCTCATTTGAATAATAAATCTGATGGTGTGACTGTAAAGCCTGATGATCTTCAAGCTATTCACAGAAACGCTCCCATCAATACTGTACATGATTCTTAATTCTTTAATGATTCATAATTCTTTAATGATTCATAATTTCTATCCCATCCGTAGGACGGGTACAGGTTTGCTAGTAATTACAATCAGAAAGACATGCTGTTAGACCAGTTTACTAAACGTGCTAAACGTGGTGAGGTTAGGTTAGTACAGTCCTTGTGTCCTTATTACCAGGATCTAAGAAGCCTCCATAAATAAAATATGCTTAAAATATAAAAGGATATCATTGAAGAGTAGATCATTGAAGAGGAGATCATTGAAGAGGAGATCATTGAAGAGGAGATCATTGAAGAGGAGATCATTGAAGAACAGATCATTGAAGAGGAGATCATTGAAGAGGAGATCATTGAAGACCCTCCTCCCCAACTTGACATCCGCCATCCTGTACCCATTGAGGACGTGCAGAAAATGCACAGGCCGGTATTTATCAAGGAGCTAAGGGAGACGTGTAATGTTTATTGGTTCGAACACTCTTACCACGACGAGGCGAACACGGACAAATTGAGATTCGGTGCGGGGTTACTCCTGGACCTTGGGAGCGAGCCTAAAACACTGGAGATGGTAGGTTTAATGATAGTAAGGGAGCAGATGACGAGGAACACCAAGGCATTCATTTTCTGAGGTCACACGCCACACGGGTCACACCCAAGAGAGGACTTGGTGCGCTAAGATGAGATCAGGATAAGGAGGATAGGAACCCATGGAACCCATGGAACCAAAAAGTTTATCATTGCATTCATTGTTCATTGATCCGAGATGAATTAATAAACAATGCGCTAGATAGAGATGGTTATATCAAGAAATGATAATTATCATTCGAAGAGATAATCAGAACTAACACGTCACTTCAACCCCAAACTTGCTGAGTAACGGAGCAACGAATCACATAAGTGAGGGATAGGACGTGTATAAATTGGAGGATAGCTATTTGATGAGGGGTGTGCAAAGACGGGAAAGAGAGAGTGAGAGTGAGAGAGAGAGAGAGAGACAATGAGAGGGACAAAGAGAAAGAAACATCAGAGAAAGAGAGAGGGACAAAGCGAGAAAGTGAGAGATAAAGAAAGAGAGACAAAGAGGGAATGAGAGGGGCAGCATCAACCCTTCTATGGAGACACGTTATTCCACGTTTAAATTGCAACATGAAGAGCTGTGGCCACATGGTTACAGCAGCAGTTCAAGTCCTCATTGAACTTGCCACGGGTCACATCTGATATCTATCGGCTATCCAATAAATTCTAGCTCCCATACACTAAATTCTCGGACTTACTCAAACCACAGTGATTACGTGGCAAATAAGATTTGCAGTAAAATTACGCCAATTTCCTGAACTCTACGACGAATTGCCCGGAAGGTTGCAGCAACTTGCGTTATAAGCTGACATCATCATTCAACGGGCAATGGCCCGTGCACCACATAGGCGCATGGTGCTACTGATGCAGCAGTTTGGAGTTGCCGAATTTATACCTACCTTACCTCCAAATCCTCCTACTCCTGCACAAAGCCAGAAAATAATGGCCAGAAATCTGGCGGAGCAGCTCTTAAAGGAAAATGGATCCAGACAAGCCTTCTTATGTTTAAGAAAAAACGGAAATTGCAGCGGAATCTATGAAAAAGCATTAGAAGAAGCGTAACACCATCGATCTTGAAAATGGACAGCAACACCCGGTTCCAACAGAGAACTCAAGGTTCCGACAGAGCTAATGTTGTTGCTAGAGGTGCACGTGTTGCTGTTCCAGGGAGAGCTAATGTTGTTGCTAGAGAACTCAAGGCTCAAAATGCCGAAAATGAGGAAAATAGAAACCGGAAAAAGCTGGTTCCTTGCAGTAGATAAGTAAATTGTGACCTGCCTGTGTTACAGTGTGTGTTACACAATTAGACATTTGTAAGCTTTTGTTCACACATTTTCACTTTTTTTTAATCAATATTAAATGTTGTTTTTTTACAAAAAAATTCGCTTAAATCTTAATCATAAAAAACTAAAAATCAGCAGTTAGGGGCATTTAGGGGCATGGATGTCTGATACAGTTAGGGTGACTTTGAGAATATGGAGCCAGTGAGAGACAAAAGAATTGGAGTTTATCACTACACTCCGGCATGGGCGAGGTAGAGTTTTGGAGTCACGTGATAGCGTACTTTGACAGAAGAGTTGAAGAGTGCTGTTAATTAAAGGGCGATTGGCCATGTACGAGTTGTGGCGAGAACAACTTTCACGTAAAATGCTTCAAATGTTGACTAAGTATTGATTCCCTGTTACCATGGCTGGACAGCTACAGAGACTTCATTATACCGCTTTCTACGTTAACAACTTTTAAACTCGGTCTATTGTTAACAATGTTGCAGACTGAGTCTGAGACTCTAATATACATTCTTCTGTCGCATATCTAGTTTCAGTGTTTCACCATGGCTTCGTTCGAGGAAGCCCTTTCACCAATGATCCAGATTGTCAATATAAAAAAGACCTTTGAAAACTCCAATTCCTGTAAAATACTTTGCCAAGTTTACCATGAACAAACCCTATAGAAAGTCTAAGCCACCTTCTAATTCTAAGAAAAGGAAGGCTCCTGTCAATCATTATAATAGTGATTCTGATCAGTGCTCATGCTCCTACTGAATATACGGACCATGTTAACAAAGATAGCAGGACCAGAAAAGCCATTAATTTGGAAGCTCCAGGGGAAGAAAGGGCAAAATTTCTGGCGGCATGCAAAGAGGCCAACCGTTTGCCTAGCAGCCAGATGCTTGATGCTAATCAAATTACATTCAATTGAACAATGCAAAGAAAACATACTGTTCATACCATAACATATTTTCTGGGGCAATAGCCCATGCACCACCTAGAAGCACATGGTGCTACTAGAATGCAGCAGTTGCTGAAAATATGCCATAAAATAAGATAAATATTTTATATATTTGTATACATTTCTATACATGTATGTAGAAAGAGAGAGAGGAGGATATTTTGGCAATATGCACTGCGACTGCCATCGTACTCGCTTAAAAATGGTTATTCGAGTAATTGTTGCCTAGCTAGACTAGGTTTCCTAGTTTATCTAAACTGTAATCTATTCTGATAAAGAGAGCCCAAAGAACGGTCCAACTAATCTCCATAGAGGTGGTTGATCATCCTGAACAACTGGCCTCCTCAACACTGCTACTTTCATCTTTGGTGGGTGATCACAAATTCTCAGTCAAGCTAGTAACATGGGATTACCACATCTTCAAGGTAGTCACAGAAATATATTCTGTGTGGCATCTCTTCTAGAGATGCCAACCTGATAAGCATTCGATCGATTGAGAATATAGTCCCATTTCGTCAATATTCCATCCCGACTCCGTATACATAGAGTCGCTATGAAAGAATTCATTGAAAAAGGGGTTCCACTGCCGGCACTCCCAGAGCAATTTTATGAAAGTTGAAATAATGAAATTGAACATATTACGTCATAACTAATGTATGCGACAGAATTGGAAATTTTCGATAACGTACCAATGGTCCTGGTGGTACTCCCCGTCCATCCACTAAGTTTTGTGAGAAAACACGGCGTGCCACTCTTACATTAACCCCCATGACTATCCATGAGTACTGCTACCCGTATAACTACGGGACGATGGCCCAACTCAAGCCAGACCACATCACCCGCTTTTCCAGTCCCAGTCGTACCCCTCCACCACGGGAGACCGAGTCAGCTTTGATTACCAGGAATTTACCATTATTGGGCACTAAAGCTGATTTTACCAGCTGCAAAAACTGTGAGCGATTCATTTGACTCATTGCATTTATAAATATATTTATACGCGTAGTAATGGATGTCACGTCATTCGGAAGGACGACCCTAGGAAAATAAGTTAACAAAGGTATGCGACACTGGATTCGGGTCCTGGAATGTCGATGATGGGTGTCTAGCTAAAAGTAGGAAACTGAAAAAGCTGACCATGAGATCAGAAGAGATCATGAATTATACCGAGAGAATCATGGCCGCGGCCGGCAACCTGGATTGGAGATACACTTGGTATCATGGCATTGGCAATGAACAATAAGTTATGTGATGCCAACAAATGAGACCTATTATAAATAGCGAAAACTCATAAGACATGCTGTCTACCACAAATGGCTAGTAGCAGCTTGTGACCTAAGAGGTCTTCCACGAACACCGTTACCAAGCATTATTTGGACGGCCAGCACCTCGAGTGGCACCTCCTAGGCACCCGTTTTTCTAATCTAATGTTGAACGCTTACGAATCCTTTGCTCAAAAGAATTTCAGCATAACGGAGACAGACGTGTTGAGGTCAGCTCCTCCTAGGTACCACCCTGCCTGACAGCCCGGACCTAAAGAGCCTGTGGACGTGGGACGTGCCCACCTCCTGGAAATAGTCACGAAGCTGACTCCGGGGCGAATCACAGGAACACATACGTTACACCCTTGGAACGCGGGCATGGGGATCTATATCTGATTGTTTATTTATTCATAACTTATATTATATATTTGATCTTCAGAAAACTGTCTCCGAGTAGTTTACACCCCTATCCCTGATTCCCTCTATCCCTTCCCCCTCCCCCCAAACTAACCCCCCAAACTAACCTATTCCGTAGCCGTGTGCGGCAAAAAAAGGCCCCCCCTAGACCACCATAGTTGCCGATGTGGTGGAGAGCTGTAACTTGGCAGGGTTGCTCCACTATGTCTATCTTGATCCTGACAGAAAAATCAGAGCTCTAGCTCAAAATTCATTTTCATGAACGGAATGAACTTCTCCGTCCCTTCGATATGAGACCCCCTCATCATTCAGAATTTTTTGCCCGTCTTTGGCTAACGATTATCTTTGTAATGAGACCAATTTGAGCATAATCTGATTACCAGGAGAGACACAGTGGAGGGTTTTCCGACCGTCACTCCTGACATGTGATCCAGGCCCGGTCACGTGGTGAAAAGTGGGTTTGGGGTGCTGTTAACATGTCTCAATAACGGATTATTGCTCTCATATCCCTTGAATATCCCTCCACAATGCTCTCAAGTCACTTTGTGATGCTGATTGATTGGGTTCATGTCACCAGTTCTTGTCAAAGTTCTCAAGCGGCCCGTGATACGAGATCATTTCATCAAGGAGGGGCCATCTTGTGTCACTAATCAGCCTATCATCTCACATTACACTAGCCAAGGGATCTGGGGTATTTAAATCTTCAAATGTTCATCAAAATCATTCCCAATCGTTACTTGCAATGCATGGATCTTTCTGCAGGACTTCTTGGATGGGGCATGGCGGCCAAACTTGATAAAGAACTCCTGTTCGATGGTGGGGTAGAGGGTGTTGGTTTCCTTCTTGAGCCAGATGAAGTTCCTCTGTTCGGGTGTAAAATGCATTGCAAGTAACGATTGGGAATGATTTTGATGAACATTTGAAGATTTAAATACCCCAGATCCCTTGGCTAGTGTAATGTGAGATGATAGGCTGATTAGTGACACAAGATGGCCCCTCCTTGATGAAATGATCTCGTATCACGGGCCGCTTGAGAACTTTGACAAGAACTGGTGACATGAACCCAATCAATCAGCATCACAAAGTGACTTGAGAGCATTGTGGAGGGATATTCAAGGGATATGAGAGTAATAATCCGTTATTGAGACATGTTAACAGCACCCCAAACCCACTTTTCACCACGTGACCGGGCCTGGATCACATGTCAGGAGTGACGGTCGGAAAACCCTCCACTGTGTCTCTCCTGGTAATCAGATTATGCTCAAATTGGTCTCATTACAAAGATAATCGTTAGCCAAAGACGGGCAAAAAATTCTGAATGATGAGGGGGTCTCATATCGAAGGAACGGAGAAGTTCATTCCGTTCATGAAAATGAATTTTGAGCTAGAGCTCTGATTTTTCTGTCAGGATCAAGATAGACATAGTGGAGCAACCCTGCCAAGTTACAGCTCTCCACCACATCGGCAACTATGGTGGTCTAGGGGGGGCCTTTTTTTTGCCGCACACGGTATTATGACATGCGACAACACTGTTAAAACTTTGGGTGTCGAGGAAGGGGACAGTGTTGGGATGGGGGGGGGGGGGGGGGGGGGCTTCAGGAGGGCGACAAAGGCAACAATCGTCGGCGATGAAACGTGCTACGTTATCAAGAGATATCACACAATTGGAAAACAGATGTTAGAAATATCTGGGAAAGAGCTAATACCCACTATACAGCAAGATGTGCGATGTCCTACTGCACACAAAGTGTTGTGTCATGCCTGAGAAGTTATGGAGAAGGACAATGATAGTAGAGAGCTGTGTAATCTGAGTGAGCGTGGCCTGGAGGCATGCAACAAGCTCCTCCGGAGATACAGGTCACGTGGCACACCTCGCTAGAAACGTTAAAGTTTGAGGAGTTTTCCAATCTAGTGAATGTACCGATGAACTATGTACAAACCTACCTGGGCAATGTCTAACTCACCACCACATTCCTCGTCACATACCCCGGTTCAGATATCAGCTTCAAAAATGCCACCGTGGAGACTCAAAAAGGTGACAAGACTTCCTTGCAGCTGGGAAAGGGACCACAGCACCGGTGTAGAACTGAAGGAGTGGGATAGAATTAGGAAACTTTACCGCGATTAAAAGCGAGGACATAGGAAAAGCAAACTGGTCACAACTAACTCTTCCTGACTACGATGACGTGGATCAGTCTGATGCGTAGCCGGATCCGGTGGACATCGCTGACGCACCATCAGTGTCTCTGCGTCCAATTGACCTGCTATCGGACTTCAAGGCGACAATAAACAAAAGCAGCATTACTTGAGCCATCAGTCCTCACTATGTCTGAGGCTGACAGGCTTAAAGAACGATTAAACAACTTTAAAGTTGACCTGTATAAAGCTATTAGTAAATGAATGTGTAAAGTCGGATTTTTTGAAGTTGTCACCCCCAAATAACCACGCATGTGAAATTTATCAATTTTGACGTGTATACCACACGTTAACACGTGTGACATGCAAAAACAATAAACATTCCGTGCACGAGAAGGGGGTGACAACAACAATTTCTCGTTTCCATGCATCCGCTTACCGGCCCCAGCCTGTGGTGGTAGGGTAGGTCACCATTTGAAAAAGGACGAAATAGTAGTAATCAGAAAAGCAGTTCCAAAAATGTGCAAATGCTTCATAAAGTTCATCACTGAGACATTTTCAGCTTCTTCAACACAGCTCGTCGACACCATGACGACACAAAATCTCCGAACTATTTAGAATGGGCAGTGTTAAAACCCCTTGTAGAAAAGTACAAAGGCCTTTTCGATATCTCTCCCATCCAGGTCGAAATGGAAACAAACAAGTTCCACTCGGCACGATCCTGCCCTGCAGGTAAACTGCCTGTGATAGAACAGTTGATGAAGGTCAGGAACACACTGGCAGAGAGGGCGTTTAACACCATGAACAGGGTAAAATCGGACTCTATTGCATCCCTTTGTGATGATGCGACACAACTCCCAAATCATGAAGGAACCGGGCCAGAAAAATATGATAGTTAAGATAAGGATAGTAAAGATACTAAGGATAGTCAGGATATGAACGGGACTGAGAAGAATGTTAAGAAGAGTCACATAGTTAGGCCAACCACTCTTCAAGAGTGGTTGGCCTAACTATGGAAACCACGAGGCGATGGTTCCCGAAACTACTGTTGTCTGTTATAAAGATTTTGAGTCGGTAGTACCTCCCCTTACACTAGCCTTCAACTGGCAATACGCTAACAACGGAGTTAGGATTGTATTGACTGGGGGAGATTTTCTTAAATCTGAAAGATGTCCCCCGGGGAAATCTTTCAGATTTGAAAAAATATTTTTATTTGAAATCTAGAGATTGTATTCAAGTTATTTATGCAACTCAGTGCCCCAGGAGCCAATCCGTAGATAAGCGCGAAATAATATATCCTATTCCTACCTGCAGTAATAGAATGTATAGTAATACTTTTTAAATGATTTTAAATATTGATTACATTGCACAGCGATGTCAGGAGAAAGCGACAAGATAAAAATGATATGGAGGAAGCCCTGAAGAAGACAACAAGACTAGGTTATAAGAAGACAACAAGACTAGGTTATATGTTTCAGCTGTATGAAGCTAACAGGGCTCCCTAGTGGTTCCATTACAAAAATTGAGATCACCCAACCCAGGGGACGATAGTGCAGCTGATCTTCAAGCATGCGTTAGAGAAGTGTCCCGGGACCATTGCAGGATGAAATGCGAAGAAAGGATTTCACCACAAAGACAACAGCAGGTGTTCAACAGATACTGGGGGATGCCTTACGGCGATAGAAAACTATATTTCAATCAGGCCCGGACCGAAGAACCAGTAAAGAGGAAACGGCGGAGGACAGGCTACTTGACATCAGCGGATAGGAAGTCATGTAAGTTTAATATAGATGCAAAGACAAAGGTGTGCCGGATTATAACTTGGGCAAAAGGACACGGTCTGTGGGAGGTCATGAGGAAGGTGGCAACAGATTACAGATGAAGGGGCCATAACCAATACGGACTTGTACGCCCTGAAGGGAGAGAAGAAGATGAAGTTTGTAATGCATGACACAAGTGGGACGAAGAACTTCCTTCACAACCACAAATACATGATGACAGCACTTAAGGAAACGCATGTGTTTGTTAACACAGCTGTGCTTAAATCGGTCATCGCTCCATCAGATTTAAGTAGAACAGAGCCTGCCATCCGGAAGACATAACGCCTGATACAGCAATTCCGGATGCGGAGGATTGCGAGGTCTTATGCAATGCTCAAATGGAATACTTCTTGAAACCATGGATAAAAAAACAGTCCCCAATAGGATTCTGAATTCATTTGTATTTTTGGGGTTTTTTAAAAATTAACGGTATAAAACATTGCACGTAAATCATTATGAGTTTGCTAACATTTATGTATTTCAGAGGTATATGAACGACCCCGACAGGACACCTGAGGCCATGCACGAGGCGCAAGAGATGTTCGCTGAGCTGATGTACCCCACTCTCAAGTTCAACATTTTTGAATTCAGGGTATTGCAAATGCTGAAAGCACATTCTCTTTCAGACCAACCTGCTTGGGCGCTACTAAACCATCAGGAGTCGACCATGTCCAGTCTATCGAATTAGACCCTGCAATTTAATCTGGACGCACGCCTATGTCCAGAAATATCTAAAATATTATGAAATATGAGGAAAGCATTGCAGAGACCCTAATTGTATCTACTGAGGACAGGAGGGTGACTAGGCGGTCAACAGTAGATAAAAGATCCGAGTGAGGTAATGGGGAGGGTAAGAGAGGAGTCCCAGAAGTTTTTAGTGGAGCTAGTAAAGGAGTGATTGATATATTTTCTCGAGGGGAGCTGGGAGCACACCATCCAGGTCCACTAGGATGGAGGATTCGTTAGTCAGTAATGTTGTGGGGGTCCTTAATTCTGTTGAGGATCAGCTTGATATCACCCCGATAATTGAGGGGGTAATTGCTGTCCGTCCCACAGAATACAACGTGGGTGTGCTCTCCGGGCTGTCTCCTATCACTGAGACCGACCTCCATGTCGCGGTTATTGAACTGAAGGGACTTACCAATTCATTGATGGAAAGGGTAAGGAAAGCGAACCTCGAACCGGCCACCAGAGCTTTCTTTGCAGCGGCCTGGCATCATCAGAAGCTGTTTGTGAAACCCTCGGCAGCCTCATGGAGGAAGGCCACACTATGTTCACGGGGACAACAGACGAGCGACTGCAGCGGGAGCTCTTCCTAAAGTATAATGGACCAGAGTTCCACGATTTCGAGGGGCTCTGCCACGAATTTTATGAGCGTTGTCTCCGGGGAAAGGTGGTCAACACTCAAGGATGCAGGGAGATATGGACAGAGAAAACGGAGCACATGACCCTGAACCCTCCGACTGCCATCTGAGAACTACATTGCTAAATCTGAGAATTATTCTAATTCCCTGAGAGAAAACAGGATCCCTGTAGCAAAGCCTGGGAAAGGCAAGAAAGGGAGTCCTGTTCCTTTTCTGGTGTAAATACGTATTCTTATTACCCCTTTAAATGTGCAAAAGGGGTAATTGTGGAGAATTATTATTGTTTTTAATATTTTTTATTCTTCATAATATGTTCATAAATTTTCAGTTATAAATGACCTTTTTCTTTTTACATGTTAACATCTTTTACGGCATCTTTCATCATATTCTTATTGTGAAAATCAATAATCATAAGCTGACAGGCTTAAAGAACGATTAAACAACTTTAAAGTTGACCTGTATAAAGCTATTAGTAAATGAATGTGTAAAGTCGGATTTTTTGAAGTTGTCACCCCCAAATAACCACGCATGTGAAATTTATCAATTTTGACGTGTATACCACACGTTAACACGTGTGACATGCAAAAACAATAAACATTCCGTGCACGAGAAGGGGGTGACAACAACAATTTCTCGTTTCCATGCATCCGCTTACCGGCCCCAGCCTGTGGTGGTAGGGTAGGTCACCATTTGAAAAAGGACGAAATAGTAGTAATCAGAAAAGCAGTTCCAAAAATGTGCAAATGCTTCATAAAGTTCATCACTGAGACATTTTCAGCTTCTTCAACACAGCTCGTCGACACCATGACGACACAAAATCTCCGAACTATTTAGAATGGGCAGTGTTAAAACCCCTTGTAGAAAAGTACAAAGGCCTTTTCGATATCTCTCCCATCCAGGTCGAAATGGAAACAAACAAGTTCCACTCGGCACGATCCTGCCC
Source organism: Hormiphora californensis (assembly GCA_020137815.1). Lineage (NCBI taxonomy): Eukaryota > Metazoa > Ctenophora > Tentaculata > Cydippida > Pleurobrachiidae > Hormiphora > Hormiphora californensis. The sequence continues at coordinate 6,548,180 of CM035353.1, read as the reverse complement.
TGCAGGTAAACTGCCTGTGATAGAACAGTTGATGAAGGTCAGGAACACACTGGCAGAGAGGGCGTTTAACACCATGAACAGGGTCAAATCGGACTCTATTGCATCCCTTTGTGATGATGCGACACAACTCCCAAATCATGAAGGAACCGGGCCAGAAAAATATGATAGTTAAGATAAGGATAGTAAAGATACTAAGGATAGTCAGGATATGAACGGGACTGAGAAGAATGTTAAGAAGAGTCACATAGTTAGGCCAACCACTCTTCAAGAGTGGTTGGCCTAACTATGGAAACCACGAGGCGATGGTTCCCGAAACTACTGTTGTCTGTTATAAAGATTTTGAGTCGGTAGTACCTCCCCTTACACTAGCCTTCAACTGGCAATACGCTAACAACGGAGTTAGGATTGTATTGACTGGGGGAGATTTTCTTAAATCTGAAAGATGTCCCCCGGGGAAATCTTTCAGATTTGAAAAAATATTTTTATTTGAAATCTAGAGATTGTATTCAAGTTATTTATGCAACTCAGTGCCCCAGGAGCCAATCCGTAGATAAGCGCGAAATAATATATCCTATTCCTACCTGCAGTAATAGAATGTATAGTAATACTTTTTAAATGATTTTAAATATTGATTACATTGCACAGCGATGTCAGGAGAAAGCGACAAGATAAAAATGATATGGAGGAAGCCCTGAAGAAGACAACAAGACTAGGTTATAAGAAGACAACAAGACTAGGTTATATGTTTCAGCTGTATGAAGCTAACAGGGCTCCCTAGTGGTTCCATTACAAAAATTGAGATCACCCAACCCAGGGGACGATAGTGCAGCTGATCTTCAAGCATGCGTTAGAGAAGTGTCCCGGGACCATTGCAGGATGAAATGCGAAGAAAGGATTTCACCACAAAGACAACAGCAGGTGTTCAACAGATACTGGGGGATGCCTTACGGCGATAGAAAACTATATTTCAATCAGGCCCGGACCGAAGAACCAGTAAAGAGGAAACGGCGGAGGACAGGCTACTTGACATCAGCGGATAGGAAGTCATGTAAGTTTAATATAGATGCAAAGACAAAGGTGTGCCGGATTATAACTTGGGCAAAAGGACACGGTCTGTGGGAGGTCATGAGGAAGGTGGCAACAGATTACAGATGAAGGGGCCATAACCAATACGGACTTGTACGCCCTGAAGGGAGAGAAGAAGATGAAGTTTGTAATGCATGACACAAGTGGGACGAAGAACTTCCTTCACAACCACAAATACATGATGACAGCACTTAAGGAAACGCATGTGTTTGTTAACACAGCTGTGCTTAAATCGGTCATCGCTCCATCAGATTTAAGTAGAACAGAGCCTGCCATCCGGAAGACATAACGCCTGATACAGCAATTCCGGATGCGGAGGATTGCGAGGTCTTATGCAATGCTCAAATGGAATACTTCTTGAAACCATGGATCAAAAAACAGTCCCCAATAGGATTCTGAATTCATTTGTATTTTTGGGGTTTTTTAAAAATTAACGGTATAAAACATTGCACGTAAATCATTATGAGTTTGCTAACATTTATGTATTTCAGAGGTATATGAACGACCCCGACAGGACACCTGAGGCCATGCACGAGGCGCAAGAGATGTTCGCTGAGCTGATGTACCCCACTCTCAAGTTCAACATTTTTGAATTCAGGGTATTGCAAATGCTGAAAGCACATTCTCTTTCAGACCAACCTGCTTGGGCGCTACTAAACCATCAGGAGTCGACCATGTCCAGTCTATCGAATTAGACCCTGCAATTTAATCTGGACGCACGCCTATGCCCAGAAATATCTAAAGTATTATGAAATATGAGGAAAGCATTGCAGAGACCCTAATTGTATCTACTGAGGACAGGAGGGTGACTAGGCGGTCAACAGTAGATAAAAGATCCGAGTGAGGTAATGGGGAGGGTAAGAGAGGAGTCCCAGAAGTTTTTAGTGGAGCTAGTAAAGGAGTGATTGATATATTTTCTCGAGGGGAGCCGGGAGCACACCATCCAGGTCCACTAGGATGGAGGATTCGTTAGTCAGTAATGTTGTGGGGGTCCTTAATTCTGTTGAGGATCAGCTTGATATCACCCCGATAATTGAGGGGGTAATTGCTGTCCGTCCCACAGAATACAACGTGGGTGTGCTCTCCGGGCTGTCTCCTATCACTGAGACCGACCTCCATGTCGCGGTTATTGAACTGAAGGGACTTACCAATTCATTGATGGAAAGGGTAAGGAAAGCGAACCTCGAACCGGCCACCAGAGCTTTCTTTGCAGCGGCCTGGCATCATCAGAAGCTGTTTGTGAAACCCTCGGCAGCCTCATGGAGGAAGGCCACACTATGTTCACGGGGACAACAGACGAGCGACTGCAGCGGGAGCTCTTCCTAAAGTATAATGGACCAGAGTTCCACGATTTCGAGGGGCTCTGCCACGAATTTTATGAGCGTTGTCTCCGGGGAAAGGCGGTCAACACTCAAGGATGCAGGGAGATAGGGACAGAGAAAACGGAGCACAGGACCCTGAACCCTCCGACTGCCATCTGAGAACTACATTGCTAAATCTGATAATTATTCTAATTCCCTGAGAGAAAACAGGATCCCTGTAGCAAAGCCTGGGAAAGGCAAGAAAGGGAGTCCTGTTCCTTTTCTGGTGTAAATACGTATTCTTATTACCCCTTTAAATGTGCAAAAGGGGTAATTGTGGAGAATTATTATTGTTTTTAATATTTTTTATTCTTCATAATATGTTCATAAATTTTCAGTTATAAATGACCTTTTTCTTTTTACATGTTAACATCTTTTACGGCAGCTTTCATCATATTCTTATTGTGAAAATCAATAATCATCATTCATTTTTATTTTTTTGTGCCAGAGGCTGGTTCGCGCTGTTGTCTATAAAACTAAACATGATTTTGAATTGCTGCGGTTTTTCCTTTGTAGGCAAACATCTTTAATAATCATCTTTTGGTGTTTATAATCATTTTCTAATAAAAAACTTCATAACTTTATTTCTCGTTTCTTTTTTCTGTCAGCAGTACTTTCCCGAACATGATGATGAGTGCAGTTCTTGGTTTCAAGTACCACGAGGCACGACACTATCTCTGATTTCAGAAATCAAGGGCCATTGAGACAGAGGAAAATTGGAGCCTATCACTACACAGTGTGTATGCTCAGATAATTTCTCGGATGACCAGTACCTAGCTGCCTGGTGGAGTTGAGATAGCTGCTACTGCACCACTAGGAAAATCTCCAAGAATCATATTGAAACCAAATGGCGTCCCAGATATTTTGTTTCAGTGTGTGGAGGAGAGTTTCAGTACGACCCATCCTGCAACCGCCATGGACAGTTTGGATGAGCAGGATCTGGCAGCCACGAACCCCAACATATATATAATAATGTAATATAATTCAACTATTTTGTAACCGGGCCGTATTATCTTATACCTCCATCACCTACCACCGAATAGAGAGCATCGACAGGGAGGAGTTAGAGCCACTTACTCAGTGAGCGGTTCTAACCAGTGAGTCTCACTGGTCCAGGTTTCTAAATGGACGGCAGTAAAGCTAAAACAGGCACCGGAGCTGGCTGAGTAATATTCGCTAACCCAATCAAAATCACATTATTATTAGGTGGTCTGATCGTCTTTAAGAATTTATCTATTATTTTGTTCAGGGGCAGTCAACAAAGACATAATGACAGTAAAATAAGAGTTTGAAATGAGCCCGAGCACATGTCCCACTGATGGGTCATTCTCATGAAATTGACACCAAAATTTCAAACTTGTCCGATTTCGATAAAACTTATATCATCTGAAAGCACGTAATGGACTTAGTATTTCTGTATACGTGGACTTCATAATTATTGCATAATTAAATAATTATGAGTAATTAAAGCCGCGTACGTTACGCAACGACCGTTACGTGATGGACGTTACAATGCAATTTAATTACAATTGCATGTAAAGTGGTCGTAATGACCATAACGTCTATGGTCGTTACAAATTTAACGACCGTTACGTGATGGTCGTTATTTCGTAACGTCCATAACGTTACGGACGTTACAGGTGTAATGTCTGTGCAAATAACTTTGTGGTGGAGTCAAATTCATGACCTTATAAGGTCTGTCACGGTCATTACATCTTGAATTTTGTAACGTCCATAACGTCATGGTCGTTACTTTCGTAGCGACCATAACGTTATGGACGTTACAAATTTAACGACCGTAACGTGATGGTCGTTACATTTTTAACGACCGTTACGTTACGGTCGAATGTCACGGTCGTTACAATCATTACATTTTTCACTATCAAAGCAATTTAAATCCAAATTAGTTACAAGTATGCTTTCATACTTCTCAATCAGACAGATCTCTTTGAGAGCTACCGCTGGATACCCATTTTTACGTCGTACGACAACCATAACTGATTTTATGAGCGATTTTATGAGCGTCACGGTCGTCATGGTCATTACGTCCACGCCGAAAATCGGTCATTTTTAGCATATTATGCGTCATTATTCATTCCTATGATACATAATTGTACCATACTGTTCATTTTTCGTTAATTTAGACATTTTTCTACATTCTGGTACCAAAATTACCAAACTTGACCAATGTTAAGATGCTCTAAAGGCAGGACCAAAATCTCTCATCTCGAAGTGTCAATTTTATGAGAATGACCCTGATGCGGGCTGCGCGCCCTCCCAATACAAAGTATAGACCCGCGCGTTACAGCAGGTGAATTGTCTCAAAGTGGGACAGAAGTTGGGCCACAACACATGTGGCAACATGCAGGAAGCACGTGGGAGTGAGCCCTCCCCCTATTTATAGAATAGAGAGAAAGAGAACTACAAGCAGCAAGTGTTCTGAACCGTGTGGTTAGCAAACGACAATTTAAAAGTAGGGCAGCATCTGAGCCATACGTTGAATGAGAAATGAGAATCATGGAAAAAAAGTAAAAACCAAGTCAAATACAGTGATCACTGATCACATCACAGTGGGTGTCCGAATGCAGATACAACACTACTTGGGTACCATAATCGAAGTGTGAATCGAAATTCCAGAGAGCAATCAAAGGGAAAATACTTTCTTGTCTCCTGGCTTCCAGATTGTAAGATACTATTAGAAGGTAAACAATTCGTGATCAAGAAATCAAACCAAGCCTTTGACTGTATTAAAAAATGACCTCAGGGAGAGAGGCCGTGGCTTCTCATTAGTTTAAATAAAATATTTCCTGGTTAATAGTGAAACTGAACTAGAGAAGAAAAAACTTTCGAAGTTAGTGCTAACAGTGTACCAATAGTTCGATAGTGTGCATCCTCGTGTACAATACCGGTGAGGAATTGAGGGCCAACTATCTAGCCAACTAAATTAGATTTTCTCAATATACTTTATATTTAGTGTATGATTGTATATTATTTCCTATTACTTTAGATATATATTTGAGACGGCCCCGAATCTGTTACAAGGACTGCTAGCCGAGCATCAAGCATTCCTGCAGACCCTATTTAAATCAGTATAACACTATTTACAGGACACGGCTACTGGGGGTTCAGAAACAGGACAAGTATAGACCGGGTTATCTAGGGGGATAACTAGCGTGATACCCAAGATACAGTACAGAAATGGATTATCTAAAGAATAAATCCAATCATGTCAAGCTAACCCGGGATGGATATCTCATTGACACCACTCTCGAAAATATGTAAGTAATATATGTGTGGAAGAGGGGATGTTGATTTAGGGTTTTGTTACAAAATGATGCGTATCCTTATTTAAACCATATTACTTCATTAAGTTCTAACAGCTTTCTCAGTTAAATGTTAGCCCACTTCCAGGTGGTTAGACCATGGTACAGACAGGTAAGAATATTAGGATGAAACGTACATGATAAGAATTTATCGGCAAACCAGCCTACACACTGAAACGATATATCGCTCCACGAAATGGTAATCGGTAAAACACTGATTTACATGGTATATACGGTGGGGGTACCAGATATGACAACCCAGCCCACTGCCATTACACCTCCTCAGCCATCCCAAATACAGACATTCAATGGTATGTTATAAAAAGCCCAACAAATTTAAATTTGGCATGTAAACATAGTTTTATAATGTCTGAGTAAAGCAGGCAAGTATGCAACACTTTACCGGATTAGGAAAAAACCCCATCCCTGTTTACTTTTTACTGCATATAATAATCCCCAGCACTCAAAATGAGGTGGACTGGGGGACAGGAGGACATGACTATCCAGGGACTGCGGGGGGTTGAAATCACCGGCTGTACGATAGGATTCAGGGTGTTCTTCACTTATTTGGCAAGACATCCCTTACCCTGACAGTTTGGTCATGGATATTACACTGCTGACATACCAGTGAACCCTGCTATGTACAGAAACTGGAGCGATATGTTCAGTTGTTCATGTTGGAAATTGTACCAGTGTTGAGAGGAGAATAAAATGACTGAATTTGTATCTATGCCCATGGCCATACTACAACTAGACAATTTACAGTATATAGTTGTACCTGCTGATATGTTGAAATAATGATTTGTTAATTAACATTTTGGATACATAATATATATAAACAGAAATTCAATTACCATTACCTGCAGCTAGCTAAACATGAACAGTGCCGTTCCCGGATGCTCGTTAGAAGGAACCCATCGTGCCCCAGCAAATCCGGTTTCGCGACAATCACTGAGCAACATGCATGGGCATTTATGGCTAGAACAATTTGCATATTACCTTGTGATAAAGGAAAAGTGGGCTTGAAAACTTCTTCCAGAAGGACGGCCTTGCCTTGAAAAATTATCAGAACGGGTTTCTGCTTAATGAAATTAAGTGGAGAAGTTGCTCCAACCTAGGATCACAGCTGCCCTCAAACTTGCTTGTCCTGACAGCTGCAAGGTCATTGTCGAGTGTCGACCAAGATGACCACTGTATCCAACACATCTGACACCATCAAGAGATACTGTGCCGCTGTTGACGCTGTTGGTACAACAGTGGATCATAATCTGTTCCTGACAAATGGTATACTCCCACCAGCCTACCATAGACATGATCACACATCTTGCTGCCGAAAGTGTGGCCCTTGAATCGGAGCGACTTGCGTTGAAATTGGAGATTAAGAAATCGACATGGCTGGAAATTGTCGACTGTCTAATAGCATTAAAATCTGTCGTAGATGCGTGTTTTCCATCCTCCCTGACCATGAGGATAAGTTGGACCATACACTGACAGTTTATGAACGGATCGAAAGAGTGTGGTACGCGAAGTCCTTCTTTGATAATTGGGAAAAGAAGGTCCAGAGACAGAAATTCATCACCCTACTGAAGCAGTGCAGAAAGTTTAGGGCACTACTCCTAACTGGGACCGGAACAAAGGAAAGCAAGGGCAGAATGGTGGCGTATCAGTCTGTGGCAACTGTGGAAAATACAGACGTGAAGAAGGTTAAAAACCTTTGGAAGAATACAAAGTCACGTTATTACAAGATGAACAGGCAGAACCCTACAGATATTTTCGGTGATTAAAAGGGTGTATCCATGCATGAAGTATAAAGACTTGTTAAATTATGCATTTAATAAGAATTACAGAAAGGAAAAGCCTCGGAGTCAATAAAAAGACACAAAATGCAGCGATTTGGGAAGACACGGCTTCAACTCCTCTTAGCTTAGACGCAATTGATCTCTCTCTGCGATTCCTTTACAGAATCAAGCGTATGGACCCAGCATCCTTCGTTAATGCATCCTACCACGAACAGAAGAACCTAGGACTCCCGTGGTTTAAATCTATGCGAGAAATCCTGGAGAAAGATCCCACTTACAGTATGAACCACTTCGATGCCAATATGGTTCTTAATGGCCAGAGGAACCCAGAGGATATCGAGCCTAGTCAGACTCGGCATTATCTACCCAGCAGACATTTTAGAGTACCCATTCTGATTTCTGAAGCAGCAGGTCATGGAGACCTACCAGGGTATGGTTGGTTTTTTTTTGGTTGAAATTTCTTTGATTTTTTTGGTCGTTTTTGATTTTTTTTGGTCGTTTTTGATTTTTTTGATCTTTTTTGATTTTTTTGATCGTTTTTGATTTTTTTTGAATTTTTTTGATCGTTTTTTAATTTTTTTGATCGTTTTTGATTTTTTTTAATTGTTTAATGTTGAACAAAAAAGTTCAAAAAAAATAAAAAACGATCAAATAAAATAAAAAACGATCAAAATAAATTTAAAAAAATCAAAAACGATCAAAAAAAATAAAAAAATATCAAAAAAAATCAAAAAAGATAAAAAAAATCAAAAAAGATGATTACTAGGGGCTCGGTGGCCTGGCCTCTATCCTTTCCTAAAATCAATCAACATCAGCAATGAGCCATACCATAGTGGAAATCAGCTGGAGGGAAACGCAGTTAGCCATTTGTTTAAACTGTCTACGGGATTTCAAAGATGTGGTAGAGGCGTGCTTTGGGTTTACCCTCAACTCCGATTATGCCTCAATAATAGACAAGATTAGGGACAGCTTCAAAGTACTACATGATTTGTTCGGGGTAACGGAAACAACAAAGCTGCACACAATATTTTACCACATTACCCCCTTCATCGAGCACACTGGAACACCCCTTGGACAATACTCTGAGCAGGCGGTAGAAACAGCTCACTTTCGAGCGCTGTGGGAACGTTCCTACCAGGTGAAGGACCACACGAGCCCATACTGCATGTCTCAGTTCTCAAAGGCGGTGAGGGAGATCTGGAGATAACCCAGATGAAATTGTTGCATGTCTACCGTAAATCCTTCAACTGACAACAATTAATGTAAGTATATTTGCGGACCTCACAGGCTTCTCCTTTTTGCGTGATCTGTTCTACTACTTGCTAGGAATTAACATAATGTGAAACACAGGAGTCAAGAGGAAGATCGATATGATCGAGGATAGCTTAGCCAAGCTTGAAGCCGCTGCCAGCCAAAACGACAGTAACTCCCCCCCCCCCCCGCGAGCTCCCAAAGATAGCTTAAGTGACTACAACAGCTGTGACCGCTATATACCCCTTCATGCATGGTACAGAACAAAGCCGAAACACACTATGCAGCTCAGTGGACAAATCGGGTTGGAAAATACCGGGTGACATCCTGATCGAGAAAGACGGGAAGACGATGAAGAATAACAGATGGAACAAGACGGTGTTTTAAATTTAAGAAAACACATTCTGACCTCAAAACATTTCAAGAACGCGCAAGCACTGGAAAAGGAGAAAGACAACTTCCCCAAGCTCGTAAAGGAAAGTGAGGCTGCCGAGATCAACCTGCTAAGAACATGCCACATGGGTGTTATCCGAAATCACAGTTACCAGTAATTTAAATTTAGTGATAATTATGTATGATGATTGATAAAAAGTACTCTGAAAGGCCTGTTGTGTACACTAAAACTTTTATTGTAAACTTGTAAACTAAACTTGAAATGCTTGGAATTATCAATTACAGCCATAACAATGGAGATCAGGGGCAATGACGGGGGACCAAAATCAAATTCAAATGGCTCCCCCCAAATAGGCAATGCCATGTACGACACCCTCATCTGCAGGATGTGATCATAGTGCCATCCTCAGAGGAACATTTCGTGAGTCCAGGCGAATTAGAATTGGAGCTGTAAACTGACGAGTTATTTTAAGTGGAACAAAATATGATAGCAAAACCGCCCACGACTTGGCATAAGCTTGGCATAAGCTTCAGATAAGGTACAGATCCTCACATAGTGCACTGTGTGGGACAAGGAAGCACATTTAAAAGTAAACGTCGGGTCGGAAAAAAAAGTAAGAAAGCCGGGGTTGCCGGTCCAATTAAAACGGAATAAGAATCAAGGTAATCAGTACATATAATAAGATTAATAAATTAGATTAGATTAATGTCATTGGTTAAACTACAAAACCGAGTCCATTTATTCCCCCTGAACCCCCTGATGGAAATGAGTACAGTTTTTAGCAGTCGGAAAAAAAAACGAAAAACGAAAAAATGACCATTTTTTTTGCATTTTTTACATTTTTGTCCATATTTTATTTCTGTTTTTCTACTTAACGCCGCGCTCAATTGCATCGTTTTGTACCTAATGTTTCGCCGCTTTCGGTGTATTTGAACTCAAACCCCGGCGCGGTGCGCGGTTTAGCGGTTCTGAAAGAAGAAAAAATCGAGAAAGTTTTCGAAAACTTTCTTTCACTAACCCCAACAAACACCGGGGGCAAATTTGGAATGCGCTGCAGCCCCCTCATGCGCGCACCCCCGCAACGATATTATAAGGGGCCTGCAACGTATGCCAAGGGGCAAATGATCGAACCCAATGTGAATGAGACTCATCGCGATTAACTCTTCATACGGTTACCCCCTTTCTCTCTTCGGCAGCTTCTCTTCGGCTCTTGGAAAGTGATGCCAATCGGTGTTGGGGTTAGTGAAAGAAAGTTTTCGGTAAACGTTGGCCAGCGTTAAAATCTGGGTGTTTTGGGAGTGCTGACAAACGGTTTTTTAGGGTTAGGGCTAAAGTATGGTTAGGGTTAGGGTTGGGGTTTGGGTTGGGGTTAGGCCTTGACATTCCCTACCAGATAAACTTTGAATCAGCCAAAACGGTTGAGTGGTTTGGCGGTTAGAGCCATTTTAGTGAATCAACTTTTTTGGCAGCGCGCACCTGTAAACAGGCCTCCAAACACCCAGATCGTAACGGCGCCCGTAAACGTTTGCCAACGTGTCCGTTGTCTCATGAGGCGTTTTCAGCTGTTTCAGTGCCTCGTGAGGCCTGATCACTGATGTCTAATGTAATGTAATTTATGCATATAATATCCCACTCAACAGTGACAAAATTTAACATGGAAAAATGCCAACGCACTAGCTTAAGCACTTCCTCAAATGGTTACAGTCCTTGTATCAAAAGTCATTACATATTTTACCCCCTTTCTCTCTTCGGCAGCTTCTCTTCGGCTGTTGGAAAGTGATGCCAATCGGTGTTGGAGTTAGTGAATTTTATTACATATATTGCTCGCAACGACTGGAGCAACTTCGTAACATATCACCAAAAACATTAAAAACGAAATACAAAAATTGTCAATAAATTAGTCCAGAGCATATGGTTCGGTTAATCTCAGCATGTCTGAGTTTTTCTTACTCGTCAATACAAGTGGTATGCTGCGTCCAATGGTTAGTTCAGCCAGTCTTAAGGCAGTGGATATCGGGGGCGGACATGTTCGTACCTGATAGAGAAACAGCTTTTACTCGCTAATTTCTTGTGTTTTAGAGGGAAGGCTGTAAAGTTTAACAACTATTGAAACGCAAGACGCTTTAGAAGGCTTGTTAGTGGTGGGTGCGTTGCTTCAATCGACTGATTGAAACGGCGTCCTCCTAGCACTAACAATGCATAGGCCCAAAAGCGGGATATAAATTATAATTGTATTTGTATTTGTATGGGAAATACACCGCCGGTAGACTACACACGTTTAACTTACAGTGCGGTGCCTCACCGCCAGTGAACCCACGGGGTTTCAGATTGACATACCCTCCCCATTCATCTGACAAAATTGATGATCCATTTTTAACATAGTCCTTAACCAACTTCAGCTGTGTCCATTTGTCCCTATTTTCCACTGCACGATACCGTACTGTAACGGTTGAGCGCTCTATTTGCCCAATAACCCAGTTACCCTGCAGCCTTCCCCTGTTGCACTTTCTCTTGCACAATAGCGCCTCATCCACTTCAAAGTCAGTAAGCAAATTCCTGTTATGAGTTATTTATTATTAAAATCACGAACGATTGAAAAATGTAGAAGTAAAATGTACGCTTTATATAGTTATCAAATCCGTGTTTTCTGCATTTTGTGGGTCACGGGTTCCCGAAATACGGGTACTCTATCAAAAATTTTAAAAACATTATGAATTATGATTAATATCGAATAGTGAGAAGAATTAGTACCTTTCCGCCAGTATTCGGTTTTTCACCGTCGCAAAGTATTGCTTGGACCCTTTCCAGGGTCATTTTGTATCGTACAAAATGCCACATCGTAGCAGTAACAATCGCTGTTGCTGGGACGGGGGTAACATATGGTCCCGGTCGGAAAGTCGGAACACTTTCGAGATATTTTAATGCCTCTCGATCCTAGGATGTTGGCGTCAAAATAGGGGGTTTCCACGCTGCATGGGAGGATGCTAGGGGGGTTTCCGGGTCGGTTGAAAATGGTGATGGGCTCACCCCTCATCTCCAGTAGAACGCCCGCACACGCCTTCACCAGGTCGGTGTTCTTCTTCCGGTGATAGCTGTGGTCCCACCAATATGCCTTTACCCCCTTTTTCAGGTGTTCCAGGAACTTCATGTGGAGGCGGACCACTTGTTCCATGTCAGTATCATTTCCCCTCCTGGATTGGACTAGCGGGGGTGGGTCTTCGATCGCTTCCTGGTACCCAGGGAACCAAGCATCAGTAATATCAGGGTTCCTCATGTCCAGTGCCCCAAAAACTAAGTTCAGCTTGTTCAACCAGAACATAGTACTGATCCAGCCGTAGGGCTGGCCGCTGAAACGCCTTGGAGAAGTCCACCAAAATTCCCACTAAACCTACCAGGAATGATAGATGGGCCTGGAATGCTCACCCTAAAGGAAAATTCGCGCCGGGCTCGTATCCGGCTTCCACCACCCGTGGAGGAAACTTCTTCGAGTGGTCCTGGTTTCCCACTCCCTCTCCATTTTGCCAACACATGAGAACCAAATTCTCTATCTATCGATTACATCACATTATAAGCTCGGGCGTATCAATGAGCATTCAAACTCACCATAACATAATGAAATTATTTCTTTCAGGAGCTAATAATCAGAACACACGATAATTCTTTAGTATTATTCGCGATATATATATGTATATATAACATGATACAACACACGTGCAACCATATTTTCACATATTTTATACGCGACAATGCGGCCCACTATACAGTCGGACCCCGATTTTGACGACATAACAATTACCTCACCTGTGGCCAGGGGGGAGGGACTTACTAACCACTAGGGACATCAGGTATGATGTCCCTAGGCTGTCCGTAGGGCTGGCCGCTGAAACGCCTTGGAGAAGTCCACCAAAATTCCCACTAAATCTACCAGGAACGATAGATGGGCCTGGAATGATGGAGCCTGCATGATGGAGTTGTGCAGCTGTCTTAATGAGTGGGCAATGAACTTCATAGTTTTTAGTGGCGTAAAGGTCATCAGCTCAATGCTCATATCCGTCGCTATCTTTCTCGCCATGACACCCACCTTTGGGTGCCTTTTAAAAAATATAATACAATTGTTTATACCGTCTTTTACATCTTTCAACTCACTAAACAGCCCTTTTTTCGGGTTTGAGGGACTCCCCGCTTTCTAATGCGCCAGTGTGAATAAATAGTTACATAACAATCTTACCTCTCTCTCTCGCACTAGTATAACCAGCTATACTCTCTCTCTCTCCCTAATACTTCTCTCATAATATCTCCTTATATCTCGTCTCGCGTAGTTGCAAATTCCTGAGACAGAGAAAAGGGGGAGAAATACAGAGAGAGAAGGATCACACAGTTAGGACTACTACTCAGAAGTGGATCTCGGGGCAGCAACTAGGACATTTACCCACCGGTGGGTATATTTTGTACATGTCCTAGTTGCTGCCCCGAGATCCACTTCTGAGTAGTAGTCCTAACTGTGTGATCCTTCTCTCTCTGTATTTCTCCCCCTTTTCTCTGTCTCAGGAATTTGCAACTACGCGAGACGAGATATAAGGAGATATTATGAGAGAAGTATTAGAGAGAGAGAGAGAGAGAGAGAGAGAGAGAGAGAGAGAGAGAGAGAGAGAGAAAGAGAGAGAGTATAGCCACCTAATCCACACATACAAACGAACTAAATACTAAATACACCACCAGCAAGAGATATGTCTCCTTCCCTTCAAACTCACCATAACATAATGAAATTATTTTTGTCAGGACCTAATAATCAGAACAATAATCAGAACACACATCGAATAATTCTCTGCATTATTGACTGATGAAACCGAAAACAAAACAAGAGAGAAAGAGATGTGTGTCATAACAAGATGAAATGAAAATGTTAAAGATAGCAAGATGCTTGGTGTTAGAAAAATAAAAATTGAAAAAGAAGATGTACGAAGCAAAAACGCATGAAGCAATATATTATTTGCAAAGACGAAAGATTTATTATTTGGCGTACCAAGATCTAAAGTCTAAACACAGTTCATAGTTATAACTATAACTATAATTCATCAATAAGTTCAGCTGTGCAACCAGAACATAGCAATGATCCAGCCTTGGAGAAGTTCACCAAAATTCCCACTAAACCTATCAGGAATGATAGATGGGCCTGGAATGCCGGGGCATGCATGATTGCCAACTACCCCTGCGCTAAGGTGCCCTTCTCCTTATCACCGCACAACTGAATCAGGGTCCGGACTTCCATGTTGTGCAGGAAGTTGTTCAGCTGTCTTAATGAGTGGGCAATGAACTTCATAGTTTTTAGTGGCGTAAAGGCCATCAGCTCAATGCCCATATATCCGTGCGCGTCGCTATCTTTCTCGCCATGACACCCACCTTAGCTTTGGGTGCCTTTTAAAAAATATAATGATATTGTTTATACCGTCTTTTACATCTTTCAACTCGCTAAACGGTCCTTTTTTCGGGTTTGAGGGACTTTCTGGGGGGGGGGGCCGGCTGAAGTTTTTGAAGTTTGAAGTTTTCCACCCTACTTTTTGAGTTTTTGAAGTTTTTGAAGTTGACTTCAAAAACTTCAAAAACTTCAAAAACTCTAAACTACTTTTATATGCTATCAGTGACTATTATTACACTTGTTTAGGTTAGTTTCATGCTTAATACATATTGTGGCAAAGTTATCCGTCCTTGTCTTCCCTTTTTCTACCACAAATTAGGATATTTACAATGATTCCTAGCCATGAAATCCATGGCACAATTTGGTGTAAAAAATTTAAATTTTTTGTAAAAACAGATTTTATTTTCATTCTATAACTCAAAAAATTGCCTAGAAAATGCTAAGAAAGTGTTTAAAAGTTATGAAGTAAATTTTCAAAAAATTTTTTTGGGGCCACACCCTTTTTGCCAGTCTCACAAAATGCAAATTTTTTATGAAGGGAGTAGTGAAAAAAATATGGACACCAAAATCATCAGCGGCCTCGAGTTAGTGGGGGTACGTGCCAAAATGAAGTCTCCACCTCATCTAATTCGAGGGATAATGGGATATTTTCATAATTTTGTGTGTGCGCATGACTTTTTTTGGGCTAGACCAGTTTTAATGGTTTATGAGTGACTATAGGCTTTTTAAAGGGGTGCATCTTGTTCGGAATATGCAAGTTTATATAAGAGTTATGAAGCAACATAGGGCCTATCTCCAACGGTTTAGGAGATATGAGTTTTTGAAGTTTTTGAAGTTTTTGAAGTTTTCCACCCTAAGTTTCGCTTTGAAGTTTTTGAAGTTGACTTCAAAAACTTCAAAAACTTCAGCCGGCCCCCCCCCCGACTTTCTAACTCGCCAGTGTGAATAAATATTTACATAGCAATCATATTAAATAACACGACCCACTAGGGACCTCAGGGGTGAAACGGTGCAGAGCAGCCACTAGACACGGTGAGGTGTGAATCAAGTCATCATATGGTCCCTGTGTGGGTTGTGCAGAAAAATAACTTAATCAAACGCCTACACACTAAAAAACTAATAATTAATATAAAAATAGTCTCTCATCTCTAATGATATATCAAAGGTTGAAGTCAAAATTGTCCAGTGTTGGTGTTTACATAGCAATCTCACCTCTCTCTCGCACTAGTATAACCAGCTATACTCTCTCTCTCTCTCCCTAATACTTCTCTCATAATCTCTCCTTATCTCGTCTCGCGTAGTTGCAAATTCCTGAGACAGAGAAAAGGGGGAGAAATACAGAGAGAGAAGGATCACACAGTTAGGACTACTACTCAGAAGTGGATCTCGGGGCAGCAACTAGGACATGTACAAAATATACCCACCTAATCCACACATACAAACGAACTAAATACTAAATACACCACCAGCAAGAGATATGTCTCCTTCCCTTCAAACTCACCATAACATAATGAAATTATTAAAACAAGAGAGAAAGAGATGTGTGTCATTACATTAGCTCTCACCTTAGCTGCTGCATAGAACTGGTAAGATCGTCCAAGCACAGTCTTTGACTCTGACCATTTGTATGTATCACTCATCAGATGGTACATCAGCAATAGCACCCATGAGAAAACACGCATAATAGCATGGAGAGGTGAAACAAAAAGAAGAGATTCCATTGTTGCACTATCCTTTGGCAGTGGCTCCAAGGTGAGAGATGTGTCATTACAAGATGAAATGAAAATGTTAAAGATAGTAAGATGATTGGTGTTAGTAAATAATAAATTGAAAAAGAAGATGTACAAAGCAAAAACGAATGAAGCAATATATTATTTGCAAAGACGAAAGATTTATTATTTGGCGTACCAAGATCGGCTGACCATGCCGCTGATTCCCCCAATCTCAACTTCTTCCTCTGCATGCTTCTGCGGAGGGTTCTGTGGAGGGTTTTGCGGGTTTTGGGTTGATTCCCCGTCGTCCTTCGACCAGTAACATGTTGGTGATGACATCCCCTATTATGTTATAATTCCTTCTCATCTGGTAGTCGTGTTTTCATAAATATTATTATAGACTGAATTTAATGAAATAAGGGGGGGGGGGTCCAGCCCTAAAAAAAGGTACCCTGATTTTGGTCGATAGCGTTTTTTATTTTAGCTTTTTTAGCTTTTTTTTAGCTTTTTTAGCTTTTTTTAGCCCTACTTTTTATGTTTTTTCAGCATTCATCTTGACACTTTTCCATTAAATTTTCATCCTTCCGGACGTCTATTGTATTGACTGAAAAAATTTGGCGTCAGCGGGATTCGAACCTATACCGCGTGGCCCAAATTAAAGGGAGGGTACGTTGGCCTTCTTTTCACCCAGAAGTTTAATTTCAATCACTCTGATATTTTGACACAATGTCTGCATGGGTACTCATTCGAGGAATCCGAAGTTTCAAATCATAAAAGTTGAAAGTTCATTAATGAACTCAATTTTTCGTTTTTCAGGTTTTTTTAGCTTTTTTTAGCTTTTTTTAGCCTTAAAAAAGCTAAAAAAAGCTAAATAAAGCTAAAAAAAGCTAAAAAAGCTAAAAAAGCTAAAAAAAGCTAAAGGTACCCTGATTTTGGCCGTTAGCTTAGCTTTTTTTAGGGCTGGACCCCCCCCCCCCCCAATAAGTTAAAGATGAAATTGAAAAACAATAATAATTGCCGGTATGAGGGACTTTCTCATTTTCTCCACTTTGCAAGTTTTGCTAACTTATTCGTGCTCCCATCTGAAATGAGTATTAATATAGTTACGAAGCCTGTGAAGGGACGTCATCACCAATCCTAACTCCGGAACCAGATGAGCTAGGAGGCTGAAATTTGGCAATA
This sequence comes from Hormiphora californensis, assembly GCA_020137815.1. Classification (NCBI taxonomy): domain Eukaryota; kingdom Metazoa; phylum Ctenophora; class Tentaculata; order Cydippida; family Pleurobrachiidae; genus Hormiphora; species Hormiphora californensis. The sequence continues at coordinate 6,530,656 of CM035353.1, read as the reverse complement.
AGAATCTCCACATAGACCTCTACTGTAGGTAGCTCATTCCGGTCGCAAGTTATGACACCACCCCCAAAACAGAAAATTCAGTGTGGGGAGATATAGAAATATTTAGGTGCCGGCAGGCACGTTGGTGATGACATCCCCTTCGCCGGCTTCGTTTGCCGCGCTTCGCGCGGCCCTAGTACAGTGTAGGTGGGACCGCATCACCAAAATAACATGGGGCCCCGTGAAAGACCCGGGGTAGTTCCCCATTCATCCTCCGCTCCATTATCTTCTTGCATGCGGGGGCGTCGCATGGCTGCCCACCTAAGTGCTCCGCATGCCATAACGTGTGTGTTCCTGTTCACCCCGGATTCAGCCCTGTGATGACAAGGTGTTAGACGGGGAAGGGGTGGGAAAGAGGTAGGGGGTTTACAAAAGTGGGTGGAGAGAGTGAGAGAGAGAGAATAGAGGTCGATCCTCGATTACCAACACATATAATAATATGTATCTAGAAACTATTTGAATCTTTATATACTCAAATCCCACCACTATTATGAAAATGATTAGGAAAATGAAAAGGAGGAACTCCTCTAAACTCGCCGACTCCCTGAGCTCTACACTGGCTACCGTCCGATCTCTGAGGCGGCCGTCATACATTCCTAATTCCCCTCTTTCTCGAGTGGTAGGGAGGTTACTAGTGGGGGGTTGAATAGGGGTAGGTGCTGGAGGGTTATAATTCCCTGTGACCCGGTGTTTAACCCCCTTCTTTAGTTTGGAGGTTTTGAACACCTTCTCTTCGTTCTGTCCCCTATGAAATTATTACTGGAAAAGCAACTTATTAACAATATGAAATGTTTATTATAACTGTGCAATGTTTTTTAACTGTTGTTCTGAGATCATTGTAATTCATTCAAGTGGAATTCAATTCCATACACCGCCTGTGTATGTCATAATGAGTGCTCGGATGGAGAGTCTCCATAATGATGTCGATCATTGATGCGGGATCTCCAGTTGGTATGTCAATCAGTCGGTCCATCAGATTACTTCAGACCCTTCCACACACAGTCGAGTGGTCGCAACCTGGCTCACAGCCACCGGAACAATTCCAGGGGCCTGGAACATATTGAGGAGGGCTTCCTCGAAGGACTTTGCCTTAGTCGCTGCGAGTAGGCCCTCGAGTCTGGTGATGTCAGACTCATTCAGGGTGAACTCAGTCAGCTATTTCAACGTGGGTAGGCTGAATGATGGGGCAGTCTCTCTTGACCCAATGAGGGAGTGCTGGCTAAAATAGTCCGGGTACTTCTCAAAGGGCCAAATCATCAAGTGCCCCAGCAGTTCCGCTGACCCCAACAAAGTGTCCTTATTGCTCCCCTGCTCATACCCCCACTTCTCATGGTCAAATCAGAACCTATCCATCTCCGTTCCAAGTTTCATCAGGAATGCCGAGTGGTTGTTTCTCAGAGACACCATAGTCAGGTGCTGCTCGTTGGGGTAGGTCCTTATCCTGGATCTCCTGGTGGTCGGTCCAGCCTGATCCGAGGCGTTGAGGCCAGTACATTAAAGTATTCCTCGATACAGGTCATCACTGCTGGAAAGGGGACTAAGAAAGCAACTTATTAACTCAATATATCAACTGGAAACTGGGGGTCTGAGCAAATGGAGGTTTTTACCTGTGATTACCTGTGATTACCTGTGACCAGGTTCAGCTCCAGTTGCTAGGACTCCGCTGTCAACAACGCTCCTCGGAGATGGATCGGGGCACCTCCAATTGTAGTAATTTCCGTCGCTAAGGAAATTTCCGAAGCTGAGGAGGAAATGATAATGGGATCGGGGGTATAGGGAATACTGGTCTGACTCTGATCTCGGGAGCTGAGGGGTGGAGAGGGTCGTTGATATGGTATGACTCGTTAGACTCATAAACTTAAATATGACATGATTAATAATTATAACCCCCAACTGGGCAATGTTCATTGACTTTTGTTTTGAGATCATTGCAATTCATTCAAGTGGAATTCAATTCATTCAACACACGGTATCCTCCTTGGCGCTGAGATCTAGCATTATACTTTCCAATACTCTCTATAAATTTTTGGAAACATATTGGTAGGTTTGTGGGGGTATGACGAAGTCGGGGTAAGGGGAAACAAAATTATATCAGAATCGAAACGGATGTAGCATGGGGTGTAGTGGGACAAAAGGGGGGGGGATGAAGAGTTAAACCAGAATAAATAATAATAGATATTATATGCTTATACAATACTGATGGTGTCCACTACCCCCAGCCTCTTTATCGACTATTTAAAAGTCTCTTATCTCCTGGTCATACCTGACATTTATGTCATATGGTCCAATGCAGTTTTACATCCTGTTTTAATATTACAACTATACATTCCAAGATATACCCACCACTGATTTAGCTGCCGTTTCTGTCAGTCAGAGGCGTCCACTGATCTTCTCATCACTGCCCAATGTGTAGAAAAACTCAGGAATTTCTTGGAATACTTGCATGTTTTCAATCAAAGAAACTGTCCAACTGCCTCTCCAACTTCGAAATCGCCCCTCCACATGGAAACTTTTTTTTACTTCCAGGTTTCTTACATTCTTACAATAGTTAAAAACAACTCCCGGCTAGTTAAACAACAAAAAACCGTTCAGTTTCTACACAGAGATTTAAACTGCTTTTTTCTATTGCTTGTTTCCATTGATGTAGTCTGATCTCGGGAGCTGAGGGGTGGAGAGGGTCGTTGGTATGGTGTGACTCGTTAGACTCATAAACTTAAATATGACATGATTAATAATTATAACCCCCAACTGGGCAATGTTCATTGACTTTTGTTTTGAGATCATTGCAATTCATTCAAGTGGAATTCAATTCATTCAACACACGGCATCCTCCTTGGCGCTGAGATCTAGCATTATACTTTCCAATACTCTCTATAAATTTTTGGAAACATATTGGTAGGTTTGTGGGGGTATGACGAAGTCGGGGTAAGGTGAAACAAAATTATATCAGAATCGAAACGGATGTAGCATGGGGTGTAGTGGGACAAAAGGGGGGGGGGATGAAGAGTTAAACCAGAATACATAATAATAGATATTATATGCTTAAACAATACTGATGGTGTCCACTACCCCCAGCCTGTTTATCGACTATTTAAAAGTCTCTTATCTCCTGGTCATACCTGACATATGTCATATGGTCCAATGTAGTTTTAAAATTTGATTTAATATTACAACTATACATTCCAAGATATATCCACCACTCCCTCATCCTTCGACGTCTCTCGTATCACCGCCAAAACACGACACCGTGGTCGCAATCTCGACCGGAGGTAGAGCTTAAAAGATACATATGTACCAGAATCGGTCTCGACTCTCAAAAACACGGAGTTCTTTCTCTGGGTACTGCACTGGATGCAACATTACACCGAATTTTCGGCTACATTTTGGTTTGCACATACAACTGCAGCTGGTTCATCCTGGTCGAGCCTGGCCAGCCATCTCTTGTACTTTCCCTTAACTATGGGGAAACAAAAAAATATAATTATACAGGCAAGCAAACAACAGGCAAAAAAAACCACAAATAAACAAAATATAATTTCGCCTCATCCACTGATCGAACGTGCCCATATCACCCCCTTTACTCAATACTCTCCTCATTGTCCTGGAATATCTCGCACTTTGTCTGGGATATTGTTGAGTGCAGCTCCGCGCAATGACAATATGTCCACATGCAACAAATGTCAGGTAGAGCTGCACTGGATGCTCACAGGGGCATGGCCCAAAGTCTGCCATACCCCATCCTGCCGCCCTTCCGGTCTCAATCACGTTGGAGCATTCGATAAGATCAACACAAATGGCAACAGTTTGTATTGGGTTGGCTTTTACCCATCGACACAAATGGCAACAGTTTGTATTGGGTTGGCTTTTACCCATACGTTGTTTCACCTGTTTGTGACAACTGCATTGCATACCCCCACTTCTCAAGATCGAACCTATCCATCTCCGTTCCAAGTTTCATCAGGAAGGCGGAGTGGTCATTTCTCAGAGACACCATAGGCAGATGCTGCTCGTGTGGGTTGGTCCTTATCCTGGATCTCCTGGTGGTCGGTCCAGCCTGATCCGAGGCGTGGGTCGAGGCATTAAGGCCAATGCATTCCTTGATACAGGTCATCACTGCTGGAAAGGGGACTAATAAAGCAACTTATTAACTCAGTATATAATGACATAAATAATAATTATAACTGGGCGATGTTCCTTGACTTTAGTTTTGAGAGCATTGCAATTCAATGTACTCGACCTAGGAGTATACTATAATTGCTTGAATTTGAGCATTGTTCTCAATAAATCTAAATAGAAGATTTTATGTACCGAAGTATATAGTACCAAATTAAGTACATATAGTATTTAAATATAGTAAATTAGACTGTGTTGATTTTGAAATACATAGTTTTCAACACATCCAGTGCAACTCTGAACTCCAGGACATTACAACATGTCCACGTATGTTTTGTAAGATTGTTCTTGTTGTTACTTCCTCGGTCTGCATTTCTATCCCGCACAATCTTCGCCAGTTTTGTCCCTGTGTTCTGGCCCGCCAGGACTGGTGAGACGCCCAGAAACAGATTACAAAATGGGACCTCCAGGTTTTCAGTCACCGTTCTCTCGCCAAATACCAGCCGTTTCCTGCGAGAGAAATGTCCTATAATATCTAAATAATTAGTAACTTAATTTGAATAAAATGAATATTGAATATAAAGAAGTTGGAAATAAAAAATAAAACAGCCCATTCCAGAAGTGAATGTACTTCATCAAAGACCATTAGTATTCTGTTATTTTTCAGTTCCTTTAACTCCTGAAAGTACAGTGGAAAATACCAACATAGAATAGCGGGAGCTTCCTCCGTCCTGTCCCTCAGGGCCTGGTTCCTCTTGAAGTTCGCAGGGAGTTCGCATCTTCCACCCTTCTCTTCGCCTCTTTCATATCCCTGTCCGTTGTCCCTTTTTCGCCTGTTCCTCTTGTTTGGAGGGGTCTGGGGCTGGTGCTCTGCCTAACAGGTCATCTTCTTCTTCTACAAACATGTCTCGATGAAGTAATCTGACGCTTGTAACTAGCCTCAGGACAGTACATTAAAACTCGGTATAATTAATTTATTATCAAATAAAGTTGTAAAAATTTAAAACTGACGTCAGTTTTAAATGAAAGCATCGAGTAAACTTGATAAAATGTCCTTTCAATTTGTGCAAAATATGCAGGATGCCTCAAATTATTACTACATGAAACGGGCCAAGTTGATCCAGTAGCCCCTTAGCTATACAACTTTTAATGAACTCCATTACCCTGAATATCGAAGAATCTTCCTCTCCTGTTTCGCTATTATAGCATCCCTGTTCTGTACCTGCTTCCACGCCAATGATTTTTGCATTCTTCAAAAGCTGGCACTTTGTTGGCAAGGGTCCTGGCAACCAGTGTCTCCACATTGCTCCACAGTTTATCCTCGTCCTGCTTACTCGTCGTGCACCTCGGTTGCGCGGTGTACACTGTACACTGTACAGTCAGTGTAGGACAAAACTGGGCAGTGTTCCTTGACTTAAAGTGAGAGAGAACAGCCCCGATTTTGATGAAACTTGGTCAGAATAGCGTTTGGTGTCTAATTAGTCAAAAAAATTTTTAGCGCTCAAATCCTAAATTTAGGATTTTTAGGTTTTTTAGGTTTTTGGGCTTTTATGGGTTTCAGGAACGTTCTAGAACAAAATGAATAATACCATCTTTCTCGGCATTAAATTCTGCATCGATTATAGTGGTTATAAACCTTTCTATGACGTAAGGTTCAGAAGTTATCGCGAAAAAGCCCAAACGGGTACATGTGTTAGGGGCGGGTTCATGTTTTAGGCTAACCGGCGAACCTCTTGTCAGAACACCTAAAACCTAAAAATGAAACCTAAAAAACCTTACTGAATGAAGCATACCCGTTTGGTTAAAACATGTGGTAAGGTTTTTTAGGTTTTATTCGTTACACAGACATCGCAGATCAAAATAATTTTCACTAAAATGATCTCCTTATCAATACGCGTCGATTGACACCCTATAACATGGTGTTCTGACAAGAGGTTCGCCGGTTAGCCTAAAACATGAACCCGCCCCTAACACATGTACCCGTTTGGGCTTTTTCGCGATAACTTCTGAACCTTACGTCATAGAAAGGTTTATAACCACTATAATCAATGCAGAATTTAACGCCGAGAAAGATGTTTTTATTCATTTTGTTCTAGAACGTTCCTGAAACCCATAAAAGCCCAAAAACCTAAAAAACCTAAAAATCCTAAATTTAGGATTTGAGCGCTAAAAATTTTTTTGACTTCTTATTAGACACCAAACACTATTCTGACCAAGTTTCATCAAAATCGGGGCTGTTCTCTCTCACTTTAAGTTTTGAGAGCAATGTAATTCATTCAAGGTGAATTCAATTCCATATACCCCTATATTATATGCTTATAATACAATACTGATGGTGCCCACTACCCCCAGCCTGTTTATCGACTATTTAAAAGTCTCGTATCTCCTGGTCATACCTGATATATTTCATATGGTCCAATGCAGTTTTAAAATTTGTTTTAATATTACAACTATACATTCGAAGATATACCCACCACTGATTTAGCTGCCGTTTCTGTCAGTCAGAGGCGTCCACTGATCTTCTCATCATTGCCCAATGCGCGATTCCATCCCGCCTACCGATGGTTTGGAATTTGTGAACCATTTGTAAACCATTTTCTTGTGTCGAATTATCACATCAATCGGTCATTCGTTTCTCCTCCATCCTAATTCATCATGAGCTGCCTAGTTAATAGACTGTATCTGACTGTATCTTCATAAGATACTAGAATATAATGATAGAATATTATAGATATTATATGTTAATGTTCGCAAAAGGCAAGCTTCCCCTCGTCCGACCCGAAATTTCCACTGGAAGATATTCTTTTAAACAGCCTCCTTACCCCAACGTGAGTTCTAACCGTTCAATCCACTACAAGAGTGATTTAGGTGTACCCGCCCAAGGTTCGATGTGCATTTTTTGTCATACTCGTCGCCATGTTTTATCCCCCACCATGCAGCTAGTAAGAGTCACACGGTTGAGTAGGCCAATTACATCCTACTTGAAATTGAGCATTTCGCTCGATAAATTTAAGTATTTAATGATATTTAATCAACGTACTCGACATGGGAGTATACGATATTTACTTGAATTGGAGCATTGTTCTCAATAAATCTAAATAGAAGATTTTATGTACCGAAGTATATAGTACCAAATTAAAGTATGTATTTAAGTATAGTAAATAGTTTTCAACACTACAATTTTCCGTGAGGGAGGAACAATGGCAGGCATATCGTCGAGCATCCAGTGCAAGTTCCCTGAACTCCAAGACATTACAACATGTCCACGTATGTTTTGTTAGATTGTTCTTGTTGTTACTTCCTCGGTCTGCATTTCTATCCCGCACAATCTTCGCCAGTTTTGTCCCTGTGTTCTGGCCCGCCAAGACTGGTGGGGCGCCCAGAAACATATTACAAAATGGGACCTCCAGGTTGTCAGTCACCGTTCTCACGCCAAATACCAGCCGTTTCCTGCGAGAGAAATGTCCTTGACAAACCACCCGTACATCGTGTCCACGCATTCCGTGATATGCTTACGGTTCCCAACATCCCCACATGAGGTTTGTCTCCCCCCTAACTCATTGAACCGTGAATCAATACTCCTGTGTGAAATGTGGGTGTTACAAACAATAATAAGTAGTTAGTACTTAGTAGTTAGTAGCGTTTAGTAATTTATGAAAGCTGCTATGAGCAATATTCAACAAACCTTCTCCATTTCCTCGAAACCATTTCTTACAATCTTCCCGATCTCGGGAAAGGCCTCCCGGATCACAAATTCCGCCGTGCTACCTTCTCTAGCAGCTTTTTTTTGGCTAGCTGGCCAATTGTTTCAGCAACAACCTCGTTCTCTTGGCATACTTTTGCCTTTGAGGTACAAAGAGGAGATTATATTGTATACAACAGAGAAAATTCGAAGAAAATGAGTGAAATATATAGGGCTGGAAAATAACAGGTGAGGCGTGCCCTTACTCCACATAATATATATCATAGCACTGGCAAGTGCCCGGGCCTAAAATGGGAAAGTCCTTGGCAAGCCACCCGTATATTGTATAAACGCACTCCGTGACAGTCGGTTGATTGTTGATTACATACCTGTGGGACGCCCCGCATAGCACATCCTTGTGGCAGAGTGTTACCCCCAAAGATCTCGTCATCTTCTCGGATGATTCAAGCTTCTTCATTACCACTTTATGTTTGTTCGTTAGGCAATGTGTCTTGTGGAGTCGGTTCCCAACACCCCCAATGAGGTTTGTCTCGCCCCTAACTCCTTGAGAACCGTGACTCAATACTCCTGTGTGAGATGTTGGTGTTACAAACTATAATAAGTGGTTAGTAGGGGGGGGGGACATGTTAATTGTTAATAAATCACCTCTTTTTTTCGATTTTGTTAATTAACGTTAATTAACAAAATTAACAAATGCTAAAAGACTGTTCTTATTGGTTGATAATACGACTTTAACTGGTTTAATTTTATAGTTTAATGAATTATCTAACACATATATACCCAAACAAGGCCTTTTCCGATAACCAAAGTCCGACATACAGGTTTTTTGGCTCAAAATCGATAAATTTCCAAAAGTTACAAATATTTCAATTTAGCGTATAAAATCTCACTTAAACGTAATTTTTAAATTGGTAATCGATTCTTTGGACTTAATAAGATGATATACACCGTTTCTATTGAAAAAAGAAATAAAATTTTCCCAAAATCAATTTTTTGGTCAAGGATTGAAAATTTGCTTCGCTACAAATCCTTGTGTTTTTTTAGAAAAATTGATTTTTGGGATATTTTTCGTTTTAAGGTAAATTCGTGAGTCTTATTTAGTTTTTAGGGTGCGAAAATGTGGATTAGGGTCATTTGACTTCAATTGCGGTTTAGTTTGGCTAGTATTTATTAACATTTACAAAATGGAATAAATCCCCAGTGGCTTTTTATAGCGAATGGGCGAATCCCATTCGCAGCGAGAAATTTGACTGACAGCAGAAAAATAAGGAGAAAAATCCCTGTTTTGCTTGCTAATGCTGCTCTCACACCTCATTAGTGCTCTTATGTGATCGTTACATGTTTAGAGAGCCACAATTGCTAGAAACGGGCGCGGATTTCGATTAGAGATCCCAATTGTTAGCAGTTATTCCCGCCGCGCCAGCGGAATTACAGCGGAATGGGAGAAGAACGAGAGCAGAACGACTGCTGCCACAGCAGCAGCGACAGCGGAATGGGATCTAATCAGGTTCTGTGACATGCGATTCGCAGCGAGATTTTTCTAAAAAGCCACTGGGAATAAATCGCTGTAGAAAAGCCGTAGTAGAGGTAGTAGGGGTATGTAAATCGTACAGAATGAACAACTTTGCTCGCAGAACAAGTGTTAAATACTAAAAATACGTGCTAAAGGGGATTTAGATGGCATAAATGGCATTTGTTAACACTTGTTAACTTTTTGTTAATTTTGTTAATAAATCACCTGTTTTCTCGATGTTAATATTAACAAAGTTAACAAAATTAACATGTCCCCCCCCCCCCGGTTAGTAGCGTTTAGTAATTTATGAAAGCTGCTATGAGCACTGAGCAGTCCTCCCACAGTTCCTGAACTCCTTACTGGCGAAGAACGCCTTAGTGTACGAATGTTTTTCGCCTTTCCTGTCGACGTACTCTTTATTGATGAGAGCACTTTTCTCCTTATTGAGGATTGTCGACAGTAATTTGCTCTTTGTCTCCCTCTTGAGGTCAATGCACTTGGTCAATGGATCTACGGGATTGTTGGTTGCTGGTACATAATACATGTGTTCTTGTAGTAACTTCGAGAGGATGCATATTTACAGGTGGGCAGACTCGGGGGGGTATCAACCATTTTTGTGTACGGATGTACGGAAAAAGCAGGCAATATTTTTTTGTACGGTCCGTACAAAAAATACAAAAAAATACAAAAAAATACAAAAAAGTTTACTGCTGTCGGGAACTTCTTTGGTGCCTTCTACAGGTCTCTAGAGGCGCTCGAGGTCCTTCTATTGGCCTTTAAAGGCCTCTAGAGTGTTTATTTAGTTTATTTTACCATTCCCCGTCCCCACGACTCCTAACTAGAACAAGTCTTACTAACCCGGTGTCCCAGCATATTTTTTGGCCGAGAATGGCCAAAATTTATCCCCATTTTGGCCGATTTTTTCCCGTGGTCTAAGTTAGTTTGATAATACTGTGTGATTTTAAATGACTGAGACTGGTATATTGCGAATTGCGTGAAAACTATGGCATCTTTCGACTTCAAATTTTGGGACATGATAAAACTAGGTTGTAGCAATTTTCTCCTAGTTTTACAGCAAATTTCAATGTTCCTGAATGAATCTATTGCCCAAAAACCTCCTCCAACTTTACACAGTCATATCTCTGGAGTCTAATGAGATAGAGAGTTCACATTTTTAGGAGAGACAGATAAGACGATTTCGAATGTTTTGTCTGCTTTACGAGTTGCTACATTTTACCATTTGTTCACAGGAACTGTTTAAAGTGATGTAATACGGTCTAATTAGGCCAAATTTAGGTCATTTTACCCCTCAAAGATCACATGTCCAGCTGCATCTAGTGGGCTAATGAGGCCTTGAACACGCATACGTCACGTGTTACTGTAGAGCTACAGCTCTCCTTTTCCATCTCGAACCAGCAGACATGATCATGGTGTCTGGAAGTGGTAACAAGCTGTAGAAAACCAGACAGACTAGATGCTTTCTACTTCAACGTATCACTCTCTCCCTTTCTCGTTATAAGGTCACGTGACTGGAATTGGGATCTCGACATGGGAGAGAGAGAGAGAGAGAGAGAGAGAGAGTGTGTGTGTGTGTGTGTGTGTGTGTGAGAGAGAGAACGCTTTGTAGACATTAAGTGATCATGTCAAGATCCCAATTCCAGTCACGTGACCTTATAACGAGAAAGGGAGAGAGTGATACGTTGAAGTAGAAAGCATCTAGTCTGTCTGGTTTTCTACAGCTTGTTACCACTTCCAGACACCATGATCATGTCTGCTGGTTCGAGATGGAAAAGGAGAGCTGTAGCTCTACAGTAACACGTGACGTATGCGTGTTCAAGGCCTCATTAGCCCACTAGATGCAGCTGGACATGTGATCTTTGAGGGGTAAAATGACCTAAATTTGGCCTAATTAGACCGTGTTACATCACTTTAAACAGTTCCTGTGAACAAATGGTAAAATGTAGCAACTCGTAAAGCAGACAAAACATTCGAAATCGTCTTATCTGTCTCTCCTAAAAATGTGAACTCTCTATCTCATTAGACTCCAGAGATATGACTGTGTAAAGTTGGAGGAGGTTTTTGGGCAATAGATTCATTCAGGAACATTGAAATTTGCTGTAAAACTAGGAGAAAATTGCTACAACCTAGTTTTATCATGTCCCAAAATTTGAAGTCGAAAGATGCCATAGTTTTCACGCAATTCGCAATATACCAGTCTCAGTCATTTAAAGTCACACAGTAGTTCAAGATAGTGGAACTTTAATTTAATAGTCTAAAAAACGGTCGAGTTTTTGAAATTAATTGATTTACACTTAGTGCTATACCAAGTGTTAGTATTTAAAAAGTTTTGAAAAAAATGATCCAGGCGAGTGTCGAACCCGGGACCTTCTGCGTGTCAAGTATATAATGCAATAACCACTACACCATGGGGGAACTGAATAGACTGCGATTTGAGAGTATATAATGTAGCGCGCGCACAACTGGCCGGGGGAGAGAGGCCGATTCGGCTTTTTCAGTTTTTCGGCCTGCTTATGCCTCCTTTTTCCAGGCATGAGGGGGAATAAGTAGGCATATTCGGCCGAAAAATGAAATTTCATCAGAAAATAAAGCTTGGGCACTATCCCGACATATTTTGCTGTTACCAAACTAGGATTTGGAGCAAGTTCAGGTCTAGAATAACTTAATCATGGTAATGTTCGCATGGAAAAAGCATGGGATTATGAGTACTACGAAACTAGAGGGCTATACAGGCTTGCCTTGTTCGACCCTCCCTCCCCGCGAACAAAACAAATACAGGCCAGTATAAGGACCCCGCAAACCTCTAGAGACTTATAGGGGGCCCTAAAGAAGTTCCCTTCAGCAGTATATTTTTTTGTATTTTTTTGTATTTTTTGTACGGAAAAAGCAGGGAATTTTGGTTATTTTTTTGTACGGACCGTACAAAAAAATACAAAAAAATACAAAAAAATAGGTTGGTACCCCCCCGCAGACTCTAGTGCTAACGGATCGAACTATATCTCTAAGTGGCTTCAATTTTCTGGGTCACCCTGTATAATATTATACCGGGCGATCTAATATGACGGCGGGATAAATCTCGCTCGCCAGTGTCAGCCTGCACCTTCTCCCTGTTGGTAAATCTGGTTTGCCGCCCTCCTTGTTTTTTGCGTGGTTAGATATTGTTAGATAAAAAAGTTTCTCGCAAAACGAGAATGTGTGTTCCATCTCGTCTTCCCAGCCTCGGGCGGACGTGTTATCCCTCCCAGAGCATGAGTCCTGACATGGCTTGACCTGACTTACTGAGCTCGGCCAGATAGAGACTAGAGTGCCAGCTCTTCCACTTCGGTGACATCCCTGAGGCCCTGTTCCAGTACTAGTTTACACTGGTAAGTCAGTTGTAACACCTTTTCTTCATTGTCTAGGACCTCCTCCTTGCTCAGGGTTCTGGGGGGGGGGGGGGGGGGGGGGGGGGGGGGGCAGGGTTAAAGGTTGACAAGATACCTAAAACTTTTCGTATATCGTCTTATTTTGATTTATCATTAATTTTCAGCATTTTTTCAGAATTTTTTGTCGGCTAGAAATATGTGCAAAATAGTTGCCTTGTTCGACCCTCCCTCCCCGCGCAAAATAAAAAGGTTTGAACAAAACAACAAAATAGGGGGTCTACTGACAAATGAGTGTGCCTTTTTTAAAATTGATACTGGAATATCTCCGGTTCCTGATGAGATACAGAAACCGTTTTGGTAGCGTTGGAAAGGTCTTATTAAGGCCAATCCAACGCAACCAAGATCAAGTAGCTATCTTTTGAGGAACCGGAAACGTGAATTTCAATTTGCGAGACGCAGTGAGTGTGCCCAGTAAAACCAGTGCTGACAATATCGGTAGACCCCCTATTTCGAATTTTTTTCTAGCCGACAAAAAATTCTGAAAAAATGCTGAAAATTAATGAAAAATCAAAATAAGACGATATACGAAAAGTTTTAGGTATCTTGTCAACCTTTAAGGTTCTTGCTGAGCTGCTGAGTTTCTTATCCACGTCATTGCTACAGATGTTGTCCGCACATGGAGCCCCCTTCTCAGTTCAACCCTCATTTATTATCTATCTTCTTTTTCTTAGAAAAAGACTAAGTTGGGGTTGGATACTAGCCCCATTATTTATGGGCTTAAATCTATACAGATGAACTCGAACCTTTTTCTGGGATGTTATAATATCCGTGCATTATGGTTTCTGAATAAATTATACCATCATCTGTACTTATCGAATCTTATTTACTAATATTAAATTACTATTAAAGAAGACGTCCTTATTATTTGAGGTGATATTCTTCCAGAGGTTTCCTGAGGAACCCAGTCCATGAGGCCAGCAATCCGTTCGGCTATATCCTTGCCATGTTTGTTCCTCATGGCGGGCGAGCTATCGTAAAAGTCCAGAATCATCTTTTTAGGACTTAGAATGGCTAAACTCTTTTGTTGGTGTTTTCCCAGGAGGTGTAGATTATCCTCCTCCTCTAACTTACATCTCTGGCAAGTAGTATCTATGCCGGTGTATGCGAGACCAACTCTAAGAGGGGCCCGGCGTTTACTTTCCCTCGTTATAGTCCTTGATTGCATTTTGACAGTATCTATGGAGTATATTTTTTTGCGAGTGATAACAACGCACATGTTAGTTTATAAAGTCCATGCCAGTAATGATGCTCTACAAATTACTATTATATGTCCACAAACGTCCAAAAACTTAGGTTTGCGCCATCACCATACCACCTTCCCGCCACCTTCCCGCCCTGGATGATATTTTTTTCTTTATTGCTGTGGTGGCGCTCATGCATGACGCCCCATTAACAGATATCCCTGCCTTGTCAAAGTCAATATCCTGCAGTCTCTGCAGGAGACGTCCTTTACTCTCGTTCCATGTCCATACCAGATTAAGTTTTCTGTACCTATAATAAAAATTACAACGATGGTACAAGGCAATACGCCTGAAACTCTTCCCATGTTGTGGTGTAGTCATAATAAATTGAAGCTAATTATAAAAGTGTAGGAAGGTGGGGGAGGATTGGACCCACGGTTGGTTTGCTTTAGCGTGGTATAGTTCACCCTCATCCCCAACATCCTCTCAATCACTCGTGCTGAACTGTCGAGGTTCGCCTCTATTACCGGGGGGGTCGTCATGTTAATGTTAATGTTTCATGAAAATTTTTAAAATGTTAACTTTAACATTATTAACATTATTAACAAAAAAAAGAAGCTTTTTTAAGTCTTTTTGAAGCTTTTAATCCCGCTTTAATAGATCATTTGCGTTATTTTTGACAATATTATACGTACTACCCATCCAATCAACACTGATATACAGTCGGACCCTGATTTAGTGGCCCCCGATTTAGTGGAACCCCGATTTAGTGGCAGGATTTTTTTCCTCAAAAATTTTTTTGAATTTTTTTGTGAAAATCGTCCGAATCGTGTTTCGAATCGGTGCATCTTATCGCATGTCCTGCTGCTAATTGGAGAGTTCGGAACGAATCGATAAGTGATCCCCATGGGGCCATTGAATCACATGTTTACCAAGCGTCAAAATGGGGGGGGGGGGTGCAGCCCAAAAAAACAACCATACCCTGGATTTTCAAAATTGTTGATTTTTTTGGTCGTTTTTGATTTTTTTTTATCTTTTTGATCTTTTTTTATTTTTTTTGGTCTTTTTTTAATTTTTTCCCTGCCCGGGTGAATGCCGAAGGCATTCACCCGGATGCCTTTTTACTTTGTAAAAAGGCATAGCAGGGTTAGAATTCGAAAACGACATTTTGGTATACTAACTAATCGGTAGAGGGACCATTTTGGTCACACTTTAGTTGCGAGGGGCAACGGTGTAGCAACAAGAGCCGCGCACACAGTTACGAGCTGCTCCTTCATAAACCACTTCATTGGCACGTTTTCAGGAAATGTGTGGCGCGCAATGTGGCGGCGTGGTGCGCAATTTATTGCTACTAAAACACAAGGATTTGCTCTATACTGTTTGTGTGATATGATGATCGGGCTTTTGTGTTCCGCTTGCTGCTACAGCGGATCTGGTCATGATTTCCTTTCTTCATAGATTCACATGGCAGGGAAATTCAGCATTATGTTAGAACATAATGCAATTAATCTTGTTTTTCATCGTTTTTCATTTTTTTTTGAATTTTTGAATCGTTTTTTATTTTATTTGATTGTTTTTTATTCTTTTTTGAACTTTTTTGTTCAACATTAAACATTTAAAAAAATCAAAAACGATAAAAAATTTCAAAAAAATCAAAAAAATTCAAAAAAATTCAAAAGAATCAAAAACGACCAAAAAAAATCTAAGAAATTTCAATCAAAAACGACCAAAAAAAACGATTACCTACAACTATGGCTCATGCAACTATGGCTCATAAAATCTATGAGCCATAGATGCATGCAACTATGGCTCATAGATTTTATGAGCCATAGATGCATACAACTATGGCTCATAGAAATGTGATCTGATTAGGTTCTATGAGCCAAAGCTAGTGAGAGTGAGTGACACGTGAGTGACACGTGAGTGACACGTGAGTGACACGTGAGTGACATGTGAGTGACACGTGAGTTTTCGAATCATGTTATATTAAATGAGCACAAATGTAAACGATTTACATAATGATAAATCTAATATTACATAATTAAAATTACACTATCAGTTCATCTTGGATATAATGGTAACAGGGGTCCTTCTTTGGACAGTTCATAGAGCATTTCACGTGAATCAGCAGCTCCTTAACACGATGTTTATTCAAATCTATGATCGGATAGGTACTAAACAGCCGCCTTGCATTATCACTATCAGGATCCACAGTAAAAAACTCTCCAACAGGTCTGATTTTCGAGAAAGTAGTGTAGGTAGGATGTTCCAAGAAATTGCCTGGCTAAAGTTTCTGATCTTTCACACTCTTCCAAAACCTCCCGGTACTGGTTGAACGTTGTAGTGTTGTTCGTGACGTCGATAACAATTATAGCTAGTGAATCCACTAACAAATTCTAATGAGCGGGATGGATATTTGACAGTGTCACATATCCACCCCCCTCACTGACACGATTCTGGGATGCGTCATTAGCAGAGTGAAACGATACGAGATACGAAACTTATGATTCGGGGGAGCTCATTAGCAGTGTGAGACGATACGGTATATGGAACATGATTCGGGGAAGCTGATTAGGAGTGTTAGACGATATGAGACACGATTCCGGATTCGGAGAATGTTTTATCGCTCTTTCTATCTATCTCTATCTATCTCTATCTCTTTTTGTCAATTATCTTGGACTTGAGAACCAGATGAGGTGCCTACCATTATACTATAATGCGAGCTGACGCTACACACTTGGTGAGTTTAGTGCCCTTATTTTTGGTAATAAGAGCCTATCGGCTCGCCTCATTGTTTTTAGGAGGATATGTTGTTTTAGATGGAATGCGTTGGGTTTTTTTTCGAGTCTTGCCAAACAGACCAAATTCAAACCATTCCATCTAAAACAACAACATATCCCCCTAAAAACAACGGGGCTGAGCCGACATCCGGATAAAAAAGGAAAAGGAGTATGGACAAAAATAAGGGCACCAAAGTTTGGAGCTTCCTCGCATTAGTATGAGTAGGTATCTCATCTGGTTCTCAAGATAATTGACAAAAAGAAATAGAGATAGATAGAAAGAGCGATAAAACATTCTCCGAATCGTGTCTCATATCGTCTAGCACTCCTAATAAGCTTCCCCGAATCATATTCCATATACCGTATCGTCTCACACTGCTAATGAGCTCCCCCGAATCATAAGTTTCGTATCTCGTATCGTTTCACTCTGCTAATGGCGCATCCCAGAATCGTATCAGTGAGGGGGTGGATATGTGACACTGTCAAATATCCATCCCGCTCCCAGTGCCCCGATCTTGCAAATACCCAAAAGGTTAATAGTGCTTATTTGGAAGCAATCTGGACACAAGGAAGCAATTTCAACTAAAAATCAATTGGTGATAAATTGCTCCCGAAGGAGCAATTGAGCCCCTCCTAAAAATTTTCAAACTGAAGACTCTTCAATAACGAGTAAAGACAGCAGTAATACTGTATTGAGAAGCGGCACAGCGAGGAGATCGCATTACACAACTTCGTACGTGTCCAATCAGCGGCAGCAAAATCTGTGCAAATATGGGGCAATATAGAAAATAGCGTTGCTTCCTCGTTGCTTCCTACCAAAATACGGTTTAAATCGATCATTTGACACGATTTTTTTCTTTGCACAGTTAAATATTACTAGTGTGGTTGCCCAGATATCATACCCTACCGGAATGAACCGGTACGAGGACCGCTAGAGTCGATTTATGGCTTATAGCCGGTCATGGAGGAAGCAATCGATTTCCTCAATTTTGAAGAATTATTAAATTTTTTTAATGTCATATACTTGTTCTAAATACTTATGGGGTATGAAGAATTGCAGTTTTAAAGCAGGAATCGTGCATACCAAGGGCGGAGGACGCTTACAAATACTAAAAATATTATTGCTGCCGGCATTGCTTCCACAGTACATTAACTGTATAATGCGAAAGTGCATAAAAATTTGCCTGAAATAGGACCCCAGTTCGGTGGTCCGTGGTCTAAAAACATCAATCGGACTATACGAATCGCCGATTCGTATAATCGCGACGACGGTGCCGTGAAGCGGCGCCGGATGAGCAACGGGTAGGAAGCAATTTCACGATTTTAAGGAAGCAATATGGAAAATTATACGTCCTATTTTTTGAAGATTTTGAAAATCGGGGCACTGGGATCCCGCTCATTAGAATTTGTTAGTGGATTCACTAGCTATAATTGTTATCGACGTCACGAACAACACTACAACGTTCAACCAGTACCGGGAGGTTTTGGAAGAGTGTGAAAGATCAGAAACTTTAGCCAGGCAATTTCTTGGAACATCCTACCTACACTACTTTCTCGAAAATCAGACCTGTTGGAGAGTTTTTTACTGTGGATCCTGATAGTGATAATGCAAGGCGGCTGTTTAGTACCTATCCGATCATAGATTTGAATAAACATCGTGTTAAGGAGCTGCTGATTCACGTGAAATGCTCTATGAACTGTCCAAAGAAGGACCCCTGTTACCATTATATCCAAGATGAACTGATAGTGTAATTTTAATTATGTAATATTAGATTTATCATTATGTAAATCGTTTACATTTGTGCTCATTTAATATAACATGATTCGAAAACTCACGTGTCACTCACATGTCACTCACGTGTCACTCACGTGTCACTCACGTGTCACTCACGTGTCACTCACTCTCACTAGCTTTGGCTCATAGAACCTAATCAGATCACATTTCTATGAGCCATAGTTGTATGCATCTATGGCTCATAAAATCTATGAGCCATAGTTGCATGCATCTATGGCTCATAGATTTTATGAGCCATAGTTGCATGAGCCATAGTTGTAGGTCACCAAAAAAAACCAACCATACCCTGGGTTTTGGAAAAAGTTTGATTTTTTGGGGTCGTACCCCCCACCCCCCATTTCGATTCGATGGCGATCACGTTTCAGTTCGTTCCGAACCGTCTAATTAGCAGCAGGACATGCGATAAGATGCACCGATTCGAAACACGAATCGGACGTGGCTGGTATTCCTTTTAAAAAAATTTCAAGAAAATTTCACAAAAAAATTTTTGGGGGGAAATCCCTGCCACTAAATCGGGGTGCCACTAAATCAGGGTGAGCCATATTTGGCCCATAAAAACCAGTTTATACATTAAACTGGTGTTCTTTACTCGTATACCCGCCTTTGTTATAATGACTATTTTCTTACCTCAAAACCTTTGATAAAATCCAAACAACTATCCTAGCTATGAAATATCTGCCATGGGAGATAGTGAGTTTATGATAGAAACACCTAAACACACCCAAAAACACATAAAACAGCTATAAACCGACTAAAAACATCTAAAACGCGATTTTTGTTAATTTTGTTAATTTTGTTAATTTTGTTAATGTTTCACCAAGGGTCGTTTGTTAATTAACAAAACATTAACAAAATTAACATGACGACCCCCCCCCCTATTACCTTATTCCCTAAGTCCATTGCAATTTTCAGACTTCTGGAGACCTCAGTCCGATTTGTTTTGGGCCTGCCATTTGACCTTTATCACCTCTTCCTCTGAGTTTCCTCCTTTGACATTACGTCCCATTTAAAGTGCTACGAGAGTCAATATATCAAGGTTCAGGCACTTTCCGTGCACCAACTTTTGGCAAAGGTCATTGAAAACACAATGGTTATGTAAGTGCACATCCTTACCACACACTTGCACTCTCTCTACCATGATAATTATAATTAATATTCAAAATAGTGATAAATGTCCAGGGATACAGAGCGTGCAAAACAGATATAATAAAACCATGTGTATGCAGGATAATGCAAGTGATACGGATAATTAATATGTAGCCAATATAAGTAGCTAAGGAAACATGCAAAAACTTAAAAGAATTTTAGTTTGAAATATGTGTAATACCTTCAGCAAAAAAGGAAAAGCAAGGAGAATTAAAAGATGACAATTTGAAAATAAAATAACTCCAAACTTTGAAGTTCAAAGTGATCAAAAAAAGATGATTGACCAACAGAAAAAAGAATACATTAAAAAGATGATAAAGTGATAAATCTCAAGATATAAAATGAGTACGACCCGGTACGACCCACAGTTAGAAATTGTTATTCTAAAAACGTTCTGTATAGAAAGATATTATACATAATATCTAATAGAAAAAGACTGAGTTGGGGTTTGAGAATAATCCCTTCAATGAAGGGATTAGTCTCAAATGAAGGGCCTTCATTAGTGGAATCATCTACCATGTCATCTTCAGCCCCCATCCAGTTCATGATCATCATCGCTTGGGCAAACATCCCAGATATTGTGCTTCCTCAGATACAAAATAAGGGAGTCTGTTTCGGAAGCAGAGTCAGACATAGTTATTGATTCGATTCTTTTCTTCTGTTCCGCAATTGCAAATAACTCTATAATTCAGACAGCTTGAATTGAGACCAACACCTCCTGACATAGCTGTACGTTCATTCCCGAAGTGCTATTCTGTGAGTATCCTGGGGGACACCACAGTGGGGCAAAATGCTATTTGATGTGGAGGGGTTTTTCGCCAAACTTGTGGGGAATGCTTATAACTATGGGCTTGACTAGGCAATGGTGATACGTGTTTGTCGATTATTTGGTGAGTCAAGTAAATGAGTGTGTCGTGTGATGAGCTAATTTTTGGGTCGGATAGTTATGTTGTTGTACACTTGAAACTAGTGGTTATGAAATGGAAAGATTGTTTTATAACAAAAAGAGATATGAATTAAGCCCCCAGTTTAAAGGTCCACAAGATACCTAAAATGGCAGAGGAGTTGAGGAATCCATTGCCCGTGGTTAGTTCGTTGATTTTCGTTTGAAACTGGGCTCTGAGGACGTTTGCTTGTGTGGTGAGTTGTGGTTGTAAGTAAGCTTCGAATTCTCCCTTCTGCGCCATGAGGGCCTGGTTGACCCTTTTTTCTCTTTCAGCATCTGCCCCGACAGCCCCTATGTGGAGATCTTTAACTTCGTTGTTCAGTTTCTGCGTGCTCGTCTTATACGTTACTCTCTTAACGTGTATACCTGGGTAGTGTTTGATTGTTATATTCGTTTTATTTAGCCAAGTTAAGTTAGGATAAGCTATTTGGGGTTCTTTGTTGGGTGGGGGAATTCGAAATTGCTCTTACCTGGAGCCTCTAAATCTCCAGTAGAGATCCTTGGGAGTTGGGCCTCTTTGTGCGATCTAGATGTTATCCTCTCTTGCAGGTCCCGTTGGGGTACAGGTGGTGGACTGCTGTCCTCTCCGCGAGGTGAAATCGGGAGAGGGAATCCTAATCGTTATGCACCCTTCCTATTTTCCTCTTTGTCAGGCTCTCTGAAATATTACCTAAAAATATAAGAATAGGGTATTGATAGATTCTTAGAAGAAATTTATATCTCAATGTTGTTTAAATATGTCGAGTTTTTAAATACCAGTTAACACCCCTTGAGCCATTTCCACAAGAAGCTGGAGGTCGTAGTTAAGCTCTTTGACGTTAAAATTCTGGAAGGATGTCTGTCGCAGTTGGGTATACCTTACTCTCCAAAATTAAGATCCAGATAATGTAGCAAACTATAATTAAAATATCTTCTATTAAGCAATCTTAAATCAAAAACACTAAAATTCGAAATCTGAAATTAAGCAAACAAAAATTACGGCAAATTAAGCAACTCGAAAATAAGAGCAGCCAAATTTAAGAAACCTGTTATTAAGCAACATCACGTGATACATCACGTGATAAGACTCAGAGAGAGTTTGTGTTGCAATCTAGAGATAAGGCTACCATGCGCGGCGTTCTGGCACGTGCGGTTCTCAGCGCTGGCAGGAAGGGGGGTTTATAACGAGAGTCGAGACTTTCTCAATTCTCACCATTATCCTGATCCCTCGGTCACATTGAATCCCCTCGCCCCAACCGTCTCTCTCCCTTTCTCCAAAGGTTAGAATGAGTGGGAAGAAAAAGAAGAAGAAGAGATGGAGGGAGATAGATAGACTAAAGAGAGAGAGAAGAGAGAGAGGGAGAGAGAGAGAGAGAGAGAGAGAGAGAGAGAGAGAGAGAGAGAGAGAGAGAGAGAGAGAGAGAGAGAGAGAGAGAGAGAGAGAGAGAGAGAGAGAGGAAGGGTGAGTGAGGGGGGGGGGGTAGGGAGAGAGAGAGAGAGAGAGGGGACACAGCTCAGAGAGATAGACAGAGCATCGATCAATAAATAGGAGTTAGGACCGTCCGTGTCAATTCGGAGTTAATTCGGGGTCATTGTGGGGTCATTTCGATTTCGAGGTCAATTCGGAGCCTCGTTTTAGAGTGCTATATCTTTCTCTTTCTCTTTCTCTTTCTCTTTCAAGAGACAAGAGAGATACATTGATAACCGCAATTAGCAGTGCGGAGTAGTCGACTGGGCATCACCGAGGGCCGAGGGGGCTTCAGAACTCAACTGAACGCAACTCAACCCTATCAAGAGTGTGATAATGGAACTAGGATCGATTAATGATGTAATGTTAGGTACCTTTCTTTCTGTCTTATCCCAACGCAAACACATTTCTCTCTCTCTCTCTCTCTCTCTCTCTCTCTCTCTCTCTCTCTCTCTCTCTCTCTCTCCCTCTCTCTCTCCCGTTCTCTCCCTCTCTCTCTCTCTCTTTCTAAGATTTACCTCTGTCTTTCAACACAAAGAAGACTCCCCTCTGAGCAAGACAGATAGACTGACAGATAGACAGACATACTGTAGTCAGAAAATGGAGTTTCATGCATTTTAATTTTTCTCAATTCTCAATTCTCAATTTTTAGTCATGCCCGAGATTGCTTTTTATCTCGATGCTTTGCAACACAACCATGACTCCCCCTTCTACATCTTACACTCGCGCGCTATTGGCTGGAAAGAGTCACGTGATGTACATCACGTGACTCTTCCCAAACACTCTCTCTGTAGGATTTCCCTAATAAAAGTTTGCTTAATAACAGGTTTCTTAATTCGTGATCTGCACCCTCCAGGATTGCTTAATTTTGCTTAATTTTAGAGTTAGTAATAAGAGGACCCTTAATTTTTCTATATTTTAATTTTGGGTTGCTTAAAAGCTTGTTCTTAATTTTGGAGAGTAAGGTATAATAGGAAATGTCCTGACACCGAAATCTCTTATATCAGCTAACAACTTCCCAAAATCGCCGTTATACGTCTCATGCCCTGAAGATAGAAAACAGTTAAACATTTACTTACCGGGGCGTAGACTTCGATGATGAAGGCAACTAATTTTTCAACCTCTCGCGAGTCAATATGAATGCGAAACAAGAATGAATATGATAAATTGAAGCAATTTCAAAAGTGGAGGAATCTATGATATGGTCTTATGTGGTTAGAAAGAGGTCAATTATGACCTCCATCACAGCAGATGCAGCGGTATTTTCCTTTCCTATGACAGTTTCAACATCTGAAACAGTCCAGATATATACTTGAATCTTCGATCATTTCCTGGTTTATAGGTTTTTGAAGTTTTTGAATTTTCCTACCCTTTTTAGTTTTTGACGTTTTTGAAGTCGACTTCAAAAACTTCAGCCGTCAACCCCCCCCCCCCCCCCCCCCCCCCCCCCCCCCCCCCCCCCCCCCCCCCCCCCCCCCCCCCCCCCCCCCCCCCCCCCCCCCCCCCCCCCCCCCGTTTTGCACGTTTTGGTGTAGGAGGACTAATTTTCGGAGGTGAGTGTCGCTGGTTCATATTCAACAGGTTTCGGCCGACAGGCCTCGTGTATAAGCGAATTGTTAGCCCAAATCCAATCTAGGTAGTGAACGAGGTTAAGACTCACCGTAACACAAGTAATTCTATTAGTGTTCCTAACTATAACAAACTCCTAATTCAATTCTCGACCCATTCTCGATCATCTATAATTATCGAATCTTATGAACTATGTAATATACTTTTTTTAAACTTATTGCTGGCTCTGGGGAGTGATTATGTGCGGCGGTTGGATTGGTGCACCCTGTGCTTGTGGGAAGCTGCTTCCAGTGTTGGTTGGCCTGCGGTCTTCCACTAGGAATCTAGCATCGTGTTGTAAATAAATCATAGTTTGCGCAACTAATCTTTTGACAGGGTCTCGAGTATCTCTGGCTTAGCGGAGGGTTTGGCCGTCAGGTGGAGTGTTCTGACTAGCCTCTTGCCGTGTTTCTTGCTCCATTCGATCATGCATCGCTCTTTGGGGCCATGTTGGCTATTTCCGCTGAGCCGGAAAATAGTACATCGTCTCGTTTAACATGGGGGTGGGTCCAATAGCCGGAGCATATAGATTTTCTCACAATAGTGGGGCATCGCCCCTCGAAGACAACGCATTTTGAAGCGTCACAGCAGATGCAGCGGTATTTTCCTTTCCTATGACAGTTTCAACATCTGAAACAGTCCAGATATATACTTGAATCTTCGATCATTTCCTGGTTTATAGGTTTTTGAAGTTTTTGAATTTTAAAAACTTCAAACGTTTATTATTTATGCCTTCCTTTTTAATAGTAATTAATAGCAGTAAAAAACTTGCCTTTCGTTGCCTTCCATCACAAAATATGCATTTAAGAAGTTTTGCACGTTTTGGTGTAGGAGGACTAATTTTCGGAGGTGAGTGTCGCTGGTTCATATTCAACAGGTTTCGGCCGACAGGCCTTGTGTATAAGCGAATTGTTAGCCCAAATCCAATCTAGGTAGTGAACGAGGTTAAGACTCACCGTAACACAAGTAATTCTATTAGTGTTCCTAACTATAACAAACTCCTAATTCAATTCTCGATCATCTATAATTATCGAATCTTATCAACTATAATGTAATATACTTTTTTTTTAAACTTATTGCTTGTCGCTGGTTCATATTCAACAGGTTTCGGCCGACAGGCCTCGTGTATAAGTGAATTGTTAGCCCAAATCCAATCTAGGTAGTGAACGAGGTTAAGACTCACCGTAACACAAGTAATTCTATTAGTGTTCCTAACTATAACAAACTCCTAATTCAATTCTCGATCATCTGTAATTATCGAATCTTATCAACTAACATACTTTTTTTAAACTTATTGCTGGCTCATCATCTGGGGAGTGATTATGTGCGGCGGTTGGATTGGTGCACCCTGTGCTTGTGGGAAGCTGCCTCCAGTGTTGGTTGGCCTGGGGTGTTCCACTAGGAATCTAGCATCGTGTTGTAAATAAATCATAGTTTGTGGAACTAATCTTTTGACAGGTCCACCACCTCTGCTGTGGAATCCTAATGGAAACCGGGGGCTAGTTAGATCCCCTTCCATCTATTGAATGACTTAATTGAGAGATTCGCGGTCCTTCGTGTGGCTGAGGGTGTCCCTGACAACTCTTGATCCACCTCTTGTTTTACCTTACACTGTTCTCCACTTCTTCTCCTTTATAGACCTCCTCGTGGGTTCCCTCGTTTATGATATTAGGGAATCGAAACAGTGCTGACCCCTTTCTCGTCGCAGTTGAAAATAGTAGGCAAGTTTGTCCATTAACTTTCTGTAGACCTGGGAGAATTATTGCACGTATAATAAGATCTAACGGGATGGTAACTAAAAACCTATAATTATCATTGGAAATATGTGACATATACGTATAATTGACTTTTTGTAGTATAATATTGGACTCGGAGGAAACTATTTACCTTGCAAGAAGTTTCCCTGAACAGCCGAGGCCATTCCAACTTACTGGCGACTGCAATTACAGGATCGCCTTTATATAGCTCTTTCGCTTCCATCCAACTTACGTGATCTTTCTTCCAAAACAACTGGAATCTTTTCATTTCCAATGTGTCCATTAACACCAGAAATGATCAGTAAGGGATACCCTCTTTGCTGTCATGCCATGTTGTGTTTGTTGTAGGAATGGAATTTGTGTGCTAATGGAGTATCTCGAAACTCATTTAACCAGAAAAAGGATATTACAGTTTTGAATGAATTCAGAGAGACATTTACGATGGTCTTGCCAAGTTAGACTACCATTCGTGCGCCCCGTTTTTTATAAAATAAAAAGGCCGTAAATGGAGCATTATATAATTCGTAACTATTTTTATTAGAATTTTTAATATAATGATATCCATTATCCTTCCCCGCTCTGTCTTCTTCATTTTTTCTTCGTGCAGACAGACAGACAGACAGACAGTGATAGGGGAGGCTGTAAATGAACTCGTAACTAACATTTTTCAGAAGATACTGCCTCAATGTGTCCTGCAGTTTTTCCCCTTCTTCCTTCCCATAACTGCTGTTTGCATCTTCCTTGTCATAAAAGGAGAACTTAGTGTACTTTTTCAGTAAATAGTTGACCAGTCCCTCTCTCAAAACATCATACCTAATTGCATGGAGTTCAAACTTTTGGGTTAGTTGTTTTGGGAGTGGTGTTGATCTCCCACGTACATGTCCCTGTATCCCACGCCGTGAACAGTGAACACTGAACACTGTACAGCACATCCTAGTAGTTTGTGTTAGAAGTTGTCATTGCATGTAGAAATATTATTAAATACTAATAATAATAAAGCTTGAACTCTTGTAAGTATATTCTTCTTTATACCTACTATATGAAAAGCCTCGCCTCACTAGTCACTACCATCTTCTCTTCCTCAGTTGGTCTGTTGCAGTTGCAATGGCCACCCGCTCCAAATGTATGGCATTTTCGATATGCTGCCTCGCCTCAAATATAAATTTAATCCATCGCTATTGTATACAATGTACATACCTGGTGCTGGTCATCTCCGTTGTTGTCGCCTTGGTTTGTCTTCTCTACATATATAATATCTCTACGTATCTCTACGTATCTCTACGTATATAGTATCCGGCTCTTTAGAACTTCCTTTTTCCCGAATAACGGTAAACAAGGTAAACACGAGATATGTTGGAGATATGTTGGTACGGATAACGGTAAACAAAGATCCCTTAGTATCTCCTTCAGTTGATCTACTGTCTTTGTATCCAGACTATTAACGTCAATATCAGCAGCTATGTTTCCCTAAACAGAAGTGGTAAAACAGTTGAACGCTAACAGCTAAGTTACCCGCACTACCATTTTTTACAACATTACACACACAGTTCGAGGGAAGAAAAATGTTTTAGTTACCTGAACAGATAGAAAGGTTTTTAGAATATCAGATTCAATAGCCTTAGCTTTATCTAACCCAAAGAATCCAAAGAGGATCACTCGAAGAGTGTACCCCTCCCGAAAACTGAACCACTCTTTTGATCGTTGTTTGAGATTTCTTGGTTCAGCATTTTCTACCGCAAGATTGTTAAATTGTAATAGAGATGTAATGGGTGGCGGGTCCAATACTCCTTTTGCAACAGACCGCAATATCTCTCTTTTCAGTAATCAGCTGGCAGTTGGTTAGGGTATTAGCATTCATAGTACATTATCTAACAAGTCATGGTGAAGTAATAGTGATTTATAAGATATGAATATGATGTACCTTTTACTTCTTCAATCTTGTTGTTAACCCTTTTTAAACAGTAAAATTCCCTACCAAGTTTGTTTTGGGTCGAATATGTGGTGATGTTAGCTTTCAGTTCTGCTGATTTATATTACAGTCGGACCCCGATTTAGTGGCATCCTCGGGGAAAGAAATCCTGCCACTAAAGTCGAATTTTTTAATCAAGGGACAGGGGCCGCGCATTCAGAGAGGTCGCGCGGCGTTGTATTTGCGCGTGACAATCGAGATCAAGTTCCTGGCAATCTTAAGACTTGAACCCGGAAGCGTTGGAAAGATAATTTTAAGACCTTTTCAACGCAACCAAGATCAAGTCTTTATCTTATCAGGAAGAGGAGATATGAGCAAAAACATTTAGCACGCGCAAAAAGACTTTGTAAATGCGCGGCCCCCTGTCCCTTGATTAAAAAATTCGACTTTAAATCGGGGTGCCACTAAATCGGGGTGAGCCATATTTGGCCCATAAAAACCTATTCTATGCCCGAAATGCTATACTAAGACTAAAGACACCTCTAACTGTTATATGCAATATTCATGTATTGATGACATGATCATTTCTGATTAGAAATAGAAAACTATGAAATAAATTTTTCAAAAAAATTGTGAACAATTTTCGAAGTTATACCAGCCCGTCCGATTTGTGTTTCGAATCGGTGCAGCTTCCTGGATGTCCTGTCTAATTAGCGGGTTCGAAACGAACCGATACGTGATACCATGCCGAGTCGGGGCACCCTAAGCGGGTGAGGAAGTATCAAAATTTCAAAATAACTTTTTCTCTCAAAATTTATGGGGAGCACCGATCAAAGCATTGACAATCGTACTGTAAAATTTTGCAAAAAAAAGTTTTAAAATTTTTTAAAGGTATACCAGCCACGTCCAAATCGTGTTTCGAATCGGTGCATCTTATCGCATGTCCTGCTGCTAATTAGACGGTTCGAAACGAATCGAAACGTGATTCCATCGAATCGAACTTATGATTCAATGGCCCCATGGGGATCACGTATCGGTTCGTTCCGAACCGTCTAATTAGCAGCAGGACATGCGATAAGATTCACTGATTCGAAACACGATTCGGACGTGGCTTTTTTCAAAAAAAAATTCAAAAAATTTTTTGGGAAAAAAATCCTGCCACTAAATCGGGGTGCCACTAAATCGGGGGCCACTAAATCGGGGTCCGACTGTATATGCAAAGGGGGTGGGGAGTCTCAATGGTGTCTCCTCGTGAGATTTGCGTTAGTTGCATTTTTGGCCGCTGGCGGAAGATTAATCTAGATTCCACCATGTATTGGTTGGAGCCTGTCTTTTGCTACTTTGCCACTTTTGCTACTTTGCCACTTTTGCCACTTTTAAGTGGGATCTCTCAATACAATCAATTATTATGGGTAAAAAGCACTAGAACGAATCCTCTCTCCTATATAACAGTTCCCTCTGGTCTCTATTTCACAGTGGTCCTCCGACATATTCCGACGTGAAATTCGACCTAGATCTCGACCTGGAATGAGCCGCGCATCAGAGAGATGTGCCGCAGTAAGAAAATGATGTCGCGCTTCAACTCTTTTCTCTCGCTAGTCTTTGTGTCTCTCTCACTACGAATGCGCGCCTCATTCCAGGTCGAGATTCTCGTCGAATTTCACGTCGAGGTATGGCAATTATGTTGGATGACCACTGTCAAACAAATTGGATAACGAGTCTTTAATTACAAGATTGAGTCGGTGATTGATACAATGACAAAGCGATGCTGTTGGTATCACGTCCCTGATATGTTTCTGTACACCACTCTTCTTGCCTCTCATGCATGGTGCCCCGTCAAAAGATACCCCTACCAACTTCTCCTTGTCGGCCACTACCTCCAAAATTGCTTTAGTTAAATCTGCAGCTGCAGCTTTCTCAGTCGGTACATTTCCCAGATGCACCCGTCCCGATTAACAAAGCGAATACAAACGCTCAGCTAACTTATTGACGCTGGATTATTTGACTCATCTGCCATCAAAGCGGCCCAATTAATATCATCCTTGATCTCGTCAGCTTGCTATATAATGGGTTACCCATAAGCCAAAAACTAATTGGAATTAGTTGGCGGGAAAGGTGGCCCACTTACACCTTTTGCTGCTACCGGGTACCACGAACTGTCATTCTCTTCACGTCACGTCGGTATCTCAATCTCTCTCTCTCACCCTTTCTCTTTCTCTATTTCACTCACCTCTTATATATCCCTGATACATTTTAAAATAAAACCCGGCATCAGGCAAAGGTGTAAGTGGGCCACCTTTCCCGCCAACTAATTCCAATTAGTTTTTGGCTTAATTTAGGTCCCTTTTTGGTTTCTAATGTCAGTATGACATTATTTCATGATGTAAAATTGTCAAAATGATGTGTTATATGAGAAACGAGACGAATTTCTGTGAAAATCGTAATTTTGACGTCATTATGACGTCATCTGACGTAATTAGTGACGTCGTAACGACGTAATTGCATCACAATATATTTTGAATGAATACCTTGAAGGAGCTTGTAAAGTATCATTGACCACAGTGGTCAGGAAAGGGAGTTTTTGCTCGAAAAACGTTCATTTTACTGAATTTTTCGTCAAATTTTTGACTTCCGACGCGATTTAAGGGCTCAAAATGATGAGCTACGAAAATTCGCAATATAGTAACTGAAAGTTCAGACAATTTGCCGGTAACGATTTTTCGTCAAATCAGAAATCGGAACACGTCTTCAGGGTGCTAGAGGCGTTTGAAAAAAGTTAGTCGATCTCGCGCAATGACGTCACTCGTGACGTCATTGCGCGCGTCATAGGTAAGATTGAGAGTCGCCACCCAGATGGGTACATGCACGAGACAATTATCTGTCGAATGCCGCTTGGTTTAAGGTCGTACGATGTCTGGTTTGTCTCAAACTGGGACCAAACGGAAGGTAACAAAGCGTCTATACGTCTATCTATGTATATATATATGTATACTAGCGCACCCATTGGGTGCGCCTCAAGTGAGGGCCTTTTGATAACCCACCCGGCTTCGCCGGGCGGTTCTTTTCGTCCCTTTCAACTTCAACACAACGGTTGCCATGGCAACTGAATTGGTAACTATGGTGACTGACATGTTAAAAGTCATTCGAAAATATTGATAAACTTTCACTGGAAGTTCCAAAAGTGTGAGGAACAGCTTTACAGCTTTGGGCCTATAAAGTGTTTTATGAAGGAGCAGTCTGTCGCGTAGAAACGCACTGAACGAACGACCATCACTTCGACGTTCATCTCCAAATTATAATAGAGACTAGAGAGCCCAGGCAAAAGAACAAAAAACTCTCACACCCTATTGACTCCTTTCAATCCCGATCCCTGGCTCATGCCTACATTGCTCCCTACGGCGCCGCTTCGCGGCACCTCCGGTCGCGAGATCATACACCACGCCCCCTTCCCCCTGTTGACTCCCCTCAGTCCTCACCCCTCTTATCCCCCTCCGCCCTCTTACTCCCCTCGGGCCCCTATTGAATCATATCGTCCCCTATTCACTCCATCTCACCCTCTTTTCACTCCCCTATAACGCCATAATGAACACTCCCCTCACCCTCTCTCAATCTGTGATCTGAAGCAGTTCAGAACCCCACATTTTCCCTCATTTTTCACCATTTCCCCCATTACTCAGTCATTTCTCAACCAATTTCAAAATTCCAAGGCTCATTAGAAAGATAATCTCAAGCTACAGTCGGACCCCGATTTAACGGCACCCTCGGGGGAAAGGGTTTTGTCCGTTAAATCGGGGTGTCCGTTAAATCGGGGTAGAGCATATTTGGCCTATAAAACCCTATTTTTGTCAAAAATGCTATACGAAAACACCTCTACAATGTCCATGTATTGATTACATGATCATTTCTGTTATAGAAAAAGAAAATATTTTTCAAAATTTTCAAAAAAAGTTATAAACATTTCTAAGGTACTATATCAACCACGTCCGAATCGTTTATCGAATCAGTGCATCTTATCGCATGTCTTGCTGCTAATTAGACGGTTCGAAACGAACCGATACGGTGATCCCCATGGACCCAGTTTAACAAGACGTGTCAAAATTTTGATTCGATGGGCCTCATGCGGATCACATATCTGTTCGTTATTCGAACCGTCTAATTACCGGCAAGACATGCAATAAGATGCACCGATTCGAAACACGATTCTGACGTGGTTGATACACCTTTGAAAAATTTTCAAAAAATTTTCAAAAAAATTTCAAAAAAAAATTTCAAAAAGTTTTGGGGGAAATTTATCCTGCCGTTAAATCGGGGTGCCGCTAAATCGGGGGCCGTTAAATCGGGGTCCGACTGTATTTCAAAAGCGCTATTATCCCCCAAGATTAGAAAACCTTTACACACGCACGTGCACTCTCCAAGCCCCACCAAACACCCCTAACAACACGTCAATTTTCCACGTGCGACCCCTAAAAACCCCCAAAAAACCAATTGTCTTGCAAGCATCTCTGCTTTATAATATAGACTAGAAAGCCCATTGTTAAGTCCTACAACAGCCCCCCCCCCCACCCGTCTATATGCCCCCACTCTCACTCTTCGTCTCTCCATGTCGGGGTAAAGAATACGGAGGTTGGTATAGTGGTAGAGCGCTGGTGATAAACATCAAAGGAAATCCCGCTGAATAACATGTTGAATCAGGTGATAAAGATCCGTAGAATTGTAGCTGTGTAGAGAATCAACGGGGTACGTAGGTAGAAAGGCTTTGGCAATCATGGGGGCCCCAGCAGTAGATCACAAAACACCACAGGAACAACACAGGAACACGCAACAAACAACCAACAACATGCACGTGCAGTATCCCCCTCCAATACCCCTCCCAAGCCACCTCCTTGGCAACCCCCTCTATTTGCACGTGTGGATACTACATCCTCCTCCTCACCATCACGCCACGCATTTGCTTATTATAATAAGGACTAGAAAGCCCATTGTTAAGTCCTATAACACACCCCCCCCCCCCCCCCCCGTCTCTATGCCCCCCTCTCACTCTTTGTCTCTCCATGTCGGGGTAAAGAATACGGAGGTTGGTAGTGGTAGAGCGCTGGTGATAAACATCAAGGGAAATTCCGCTGAATAACATGTAGAATCAGGTGGTAAAGATCCGTAGAATTGTAGCTGTGTAGAGAATCGACGGGGTACGTAGGTAGAATGGCTTTGGTAATCATGGCGACCCCAGCAGTAGATCCCAAAACACCACGAAACACAACAGGAACACACAACAAACAACCAATAACATGCACGTGCAGTATCCCCCCACAACCTACCATACCCCTCCCAAGCCACCTCCCAGGGCAACCCCCCACCATTTGCACGTGTGGATAGGTCATCATACTACTCACCACCACGCCACTCATTTGCTTATTATAATAAGGACTAGAATGCCCGTTGAAGTATAGCACCCGTTGACCCGAAATACCCACCTCTAACCCAGGAGCACCCCTCTCACTCGCTGCACCAACCCGCACGTGCAACCTTCAATCACCCGCTGCGTAGCTGGGCTATGGCACCTCCTTGGCAACCCCCCACCATTTGCACGTGTGGATAGGACATCATCACCATCACGCCACTCATTTGCATCTTTTAATTAAGACTAGAAAACCCGTTGAAGTAGAGCACCCGTTGACCAAAATTCCCACACTCTCCCTCACCCAGGAGCACCCCTCTCACCCACTGCACCAACCCGCACGTGCAGCCTTCAATCACCCGCTGCGTAGCTGGGCTATGGCACCTCCTTGGCAACCCCCCACCATTTGCACGTGGGATACTACATCCTCCTCCTCACCATCACGCCACGCATTTGCAAATTATAATAAGGATATCAACCTAGTTATCCCCACACTGAATTTTCTGTTTTGGGGGTGGTGTTATAACTTTTGAACAAAATGAGCTAGCCACTTCAAATTTTTACTATCGATAGATGTCAACAAGAAGCTTCTGAGTACAAAATTTCAGCTTCCTAGCTCATCCGGTTGCGGAGTTATGGCGTGTCAAAATGGGCTAAAAGTATGAAATAACTATATATACGCTGTGAGCAAGCGGGCCGTTTTTGGGGCTATTTTTTTGGGGGGGTTGGATGGGGCCACCTTTGCGCTTGCCAGCGCAGTGATATTGAGGATTGTCGTGAGTAGTTCACAGTAGACGACTTCCTATGTCACAGTTCAATGGTCACAGTTGTAAATCGTGACAAACAGTAACGCGCGGACCAGTTCTCTGTATGAAGAGTGCGCGCAACACGCATCACATACATGTGCTCTTTCATCTCGCATATTCTCCCGCGTTCTCGGCTTATCTCTCATTTCATTCGGTTGACTGTCGCGTTACCGCACTGTGCTTTGTTCTTTGTCTTCTAATTAATATGATGCCATATGTTCCCTAATTCTCTGCAGATTTTATATTTAATTTGTTACCACACACACGTATTTATAAATTTATATTCAGGCCTTCGATTTTATCTGATCCTTGGTCTGGAAGTTATTATTATTAGGAGGTTTTCCCGGTTTTCAGCGGCGTACTTTCTCAGATAGTACAGTGATGATCTGCTCACGGTTAGTCCTAAAGCTGACAGCTGATCGATAAAATCATGATTGCAACCTAAAAGATGTTTGAATGGTTGTGTTACTGTATTAATATTAACAATTAGTAATTAATATTATGCCATATGTTGCATAATTCTCTGCCGACTTTATATTAAGTTTGTTGTTCAATTAAAAAAGTAACTGTTGCTCCCCTCTCTTCTTGGGGGAGAGCGCTCCCGTATTTCTTATTCCCGTCTCTTCCAACTTCGATATAATGGATTAGTTGATGCTCAAAGCAACAACTAATGATGATAGTATCATGCTCTCTCTCTAGCTTGGTACTCTTCCTTTGAGAACTAATCAGTAACTCATGGAACCAACAGTTTTCCAATCTACTTTAGTTTTCTAATTTACATATAATTCTCTAATGTACATCAATTCTATTATCAATAAATCCACCTCTAGAACCTCTGACGTTCATCATTACCATGAACATCTTGACACAAATTCTTGTTTGTGACATATTAATGTCATCTTCTGAAACTGCTATCATGGGTTAAATGTACTGTATTTATTATTTCTCCCACCTCTCTCTACATTTTACATCATGGTGTGTTATTTTATAGTTGCTACTCTGGTCTATTAGGGCTCAGATGATAGCTCCATCATGTGGTATGTTGCTCTGTCTAGCACCAATTAAAAGTGTAGTACACATTCAAAACCATTCTAACATGTAGGCCAGTCATATGACGTTGTGAAATGGAACTAATTGATCTAAAAGCGATTCCACTTCCAGGGCACTCCAATGGGTCTCTACAACCACCAAAAAAATTTACCGCGGGTACCGCGATGGAGAAATCGGTCATTTCCGGGTTTATTTTGCACCTGCATAAATATAGCCTAGGACGAATGCGATATACGGTAAAAACCGTCTTTGGAAACTAGTAGAAAAGAAATCAAGGGCACTAAAGTGTGTAGCGTCCTCGCATTAGTGGGGGTAGGTGCTGGAATTAAGTCTCTATCTTATCAGGTTAATTAGATAATTGGATAATTAGATGTGCACATAGCCGTTTTATGGTTATACGGTAAAAACCATCTTTGGAATGGAGTAGAGAAAAAACCGAGGGTACTAGAGTGATCAGCGTCCTCGAATTAGTGGGGGTAGGTACCAAAATTAAGTTCCTATCTCATCGCGTTAATTAGATAATTGGATAATTAGGTATGCGCATAACCGTTTTTAGGTTACATGGCTATAGCCACTTAGGAATGGTTTAGAGACTTTTCATTGGTGCCATTTTGTAGGCAATAGCCAAGTTATGGGGGGTCGACGTCGGACTTTTAAGCTCTATATTCAACCATTTAGCCGTTATATGGCTTTAAAGGTGCTCAAAATCGGTATTTTTACCGCTTTTTTGCTCACTTTGAGCACCTTTAAAGCCAAATAACGGCTAAACGGTTGAATATAGAGCTTAAAAGTCCGACGTCGACCCCCAATAACTTGGCTATTGCCTACAAAATGGCACCAATGAAAAGTCTCTAAACCATTCCTAAGTGGCTATAGCCATGTAACCTAAAAACGGTTATGCGCATACCTAATTATCCAATTATCTAATTAACGCGATGAGATAGGAACTTAATTTTGGTACCTACCCCCACTAATTCGAGGACGCTGATCACTCTAGTACCCTCGGTTTTTTCTCTACTCCATTCCAAAGATGGTTTTTACCGTATAACCATAAAACGGCTATGTGCGCATCTAATTATCCAATTATCTAATTAACCTGATAAGATAGAGACTTAATTCCAGCACCTACCCCCACTAATGCGAGGACGCTACACACTTTGGTGCCCTTGATTTCTTTTCTACTTGTTTCCAAAGACGGTTTTTACCGTATATCGCATTCGTCCTAGCCTATATTTATGCAGGTGCAAAATAAACCCGGAAATGACCGATTTCTACATCGCGGTACCCGCGGTAAATTTTTTTGGTGGTTGTAGAGACCCATTGGAGGGCCCTGGAAGTGGAATCGCTTTTAGATCAATTACTTCCTTTTTCAGCGATATATCGACGTCATATGACTGGCCTAATGATGAACAGTCTCCATTGGGATTTGTTGGTAATGGTTTTCTTCATCCCTATGTATAATTCATATCCACAAAATAGTCGTGTACTTTGCCTGCCCAGATTTGTAGCTCACTCTGGAAGACCAAGCTTGAAAACGACCTGAAAAGTTTGCCATGCTATATGTAGCCCAGTAATTACCGTTCGTGCTGTTGACCTCTGGTCGCAGTTCCTTATCCTCCAGCGTTCCTCCAGTAACTTGTTGTGGAGTACTTTTCTTAAGTGCTGGGGTGTTTTTAACGGTGTCCATCTTTAGCAGGTCCTACTCGTCCTCCGACGCGACCTGCATGCCACCAGAAAGAGTAATATGTGCTGGTATACCTGGTGGTACCTGGTGCATATAAAATATTAAGAGAATATATTTCTCTCTATAGGGCCTAGGACTCCGTTCTATACCTTACTTACTCGTGATCTATATGCCAAGTTACCATCCCTTGTTTTTGACCTTGGTAACCGTCGCTGCGTTCTCTCATATGATATGCGGCTAATAAACAATCAACCGATCCTTATTCTCTATAATTTAATAATTACAACTATATACTATGTTTTCTTAAATTTTAATATTAATACGTTGACATGCCAGTATTTCATTATCAAACTTTTTTTGCAGCATCTGTTCGTAGGTCCATGATCCATCTTTCATCTTGAGTTTTGAACGTGTTATATGGACACCGTACAGTATGCACCAAATTCAGTTGTTCTGACATTTCTTTTGCTGCTGATGACACGCATGATTATAGCAATTCTGTCAAAAAGCCACATGGGTATTGTACAGATGTCTGTTGGGGTGTAGGGAATTGTAAAAAATAGTAGTTTGCCAGTTTGCATTTGGTCATGGGGGACAGGAGTTTATGATACCTCAACCAGCTGACGTGGTAAGGTATCGATTGTACTCTGATTTCTTTGCGATATAGGCGTGATCTTCCTCTGTCCTCTAGAGGTATGGGTTTATGTGTGTGTGTGTTTTAGATAAAAACCACTTGTCCGCCCGGTTGTCCACACCAATCATCTGATCCCAATGGTTATACTGGGCCGGGGATAAGTAGAAACAGGTGCTGGAACAGACCAATTCGGGGTCTAGGAAACCGAACCCTATTCGAAATGATAGACGTCGGTTTCGTGGCCTGGATAGAAGATATTGTAGACTGGTATAGGGCAGTCCCGATCCCCCTGCCTTCTCTTGTTCTCTCTGGAAGATCAGATGGGTTTCAGAGGAGGTATTGTACCTCTCGCCCTTCTCTCTTATCATCTTATTCAGGTGCTCCTCCGTGGCCTTCTCGTCTCTCCTCTGATCGATTAGTCGCCTTGGCATTTAGTCACCTTGGCATTTAGTGAAGTGGTCAGTGCAAATCCATCGTGAGCAGCCCTTACATATTCTTCCTCTGCCCTACCAGATGAACCCATTCTTCCTTCATAGGTTTTAATATCTGAATAACAAGGTTCCCATCAAGCTATCCAGCATGGATGGTCTGCTATCATTGACTTTCTGTGACCCCTTTCCATAATAGGTGTGTCGGGGTTGGCGCTTCCCACTAATGGGATGCATGACTCAAAGTTTTTTGTCTTATCCCATTTCTCGCCAGCTTCCTTCCACCGCTCCTGACTGTCTTTGATACTCCGACACGTTCTCAGCTGTTGTGGCTCAACAAAAATTCCACCCTCCTTTTTCTTTGTGCAGTAAACGCAGGGATTTTTCACATTGCCCCCCATTATCACTGTGACAATTGAAAACACCTTCAGGTCCCCCGAACTCCCCTAATTCCTCAAATATTGCCTTATTATTGCTTTATATTATACCCGGTTAAATACATTTAATCCTGTCTGACTTGCCAATCAATTTAAATTTTGTACTGGTAGCAGGTATGCCCTTCATCACGTGATCCATTATAATCTTCCAAAAAGGAAGCCTGTCTTTTGTGTCGATGTGTCTCCGAACCCCAATGTTTTTCCGGGTACCCTTTTAAAAAACTACACATGCAATTACGATGAAGGTCATGGTCGTAAATAAAGATTAAATAACAGAAAGTGCATAAAGTCCATTTTTATTCAACTGTTCACCCCTCAACTCGTGCGCGTGCAATATTTTAATTTACACTGTGCGCGCTACACGTTAACATGTGATAAACGCACAAAACAATTCCGTGCACGACTTTGGGGGGTGAACAGTTGAGAAAAAAATGGACTTTACCCTTACATGATATCGTGGAATTCTTGGGTAGTCCTTAATGAGTATATTTATCTTTCTCTTGTCATGATAAATGCAACTGAAATATAAATGTATTAGTCTTTACGTGTTCCATTAGCTCGTATAGGGTCTCTTGTACAGAGGTTCCCGCGACCATATGCTGTTCAAATCGTGCTCTCTTCTCCCCAGGTGTTCTGGAGTAAACGCAGGGAAATACCCTTTGTTATCCCACTTTACCCAGTCATATCTGGTTAAAATGTACCGCAGGAGGTTCCCAAAGGACTGGCCTTCTACTTCCAGGTATTCTCGTGGACATTCCCGCTGTTCCAGCTCTCTCCGGTGGCTTTCCAGGATCTTCGCGAGCCTCTCGGCATTTGTTATCGTATGCTCATCTGATATCTTCAACATCCTCTTCCTCTTCTCCTCTCTCCTCTTACCAATCTCCGCTTTTCTTCTTTCTGCACCGCCTCTGCATACTCTTCCTCTATCTCTTTGTCTGTCCAATACCCTCTCTCCGGAACCTTCTCCTTCCGCACCGTGGGTAACGATGCCACTGTGTTCCGTGGCGCTCTCTCCTTCCTCCTGGACAGATGGGCTTCTTCTGTTCTCTGTCGCCCTCTCTCCTGCCGTTCGAGCTCCGCCTTCTTCCTGTCGATCTCTCTGTCTCTCCTCGATAGATATCAAGATGGGGGCTGAGGCTACCCGTCGGCGTTTGTCTTCCCCGTCTCTGGAGCTTCCAGGATCATCTGCCGCGGGAGGTTTCCAAAGGACTCGCCTTCGACTTCCAGGTACTCTCGCAGACATTCCCGTGCCGACCAATACCCCCCCCCCCCTGGTGTTTCACATTCTCCTGGGTACTTTAGGGCCTTGTTATATGATGGTGGCCATCGCTTAATAGATCTGGCTCACTATAACTGTAATCGCCATTCTTCTCTTCTTTCTTGTGTCGAATTACATACTTATCTGGTCTCGTATCCAGCTGATAAGCTCCTCTTTTTCCCCGGATGACACCGTCCAATATACTCGCTGGCATGTATTATCATTTCTCTCCCTTACATTCCTCGAATATATACATATAGCAGTATAACTTCTTCTTTTTCATATCTTCCTCGCTTAATTCCTTTATTTAGTTAATTTGCGAAGACACGTGGTAGATAAATGGAAGGTGGAAAAATAAGCGAAAAAGTTTTCCCTCATTTTCT
The DNA here is from genome assembly GCA_020137815.1 of Hormiphora californensis. NCBI lineage: Eukaryota > Metazoa > Ctenophora > Tentaculata > Cydippida > Pleurobrachiidae > Hormiphora > Hormiphora californensis. The sequence goes on along the minus strand of CM035353.1, from coordinate 6,491,201 downwards.
CGCGTTGTACAAAAGCAATGAAACAGTAATAAAAGAGCTTTAAGACCCCCAAAAGTTACCGGTTAAGGATTTAGCGAGAGTGATCTCCTCTACCGCAACATTAAAGTGGGTTGCTGTTGCCTCCTTAAGTTCTGTTAACTTCGCATCATCCCCTACGTTCACCGTCTGTATTAAGTCTCCGACAGCAGCGTGTCTCCGACATAGGGTAGACACTAAACACGCTGCAGCTCCCTGAATTTTGCCTCAGGGAGATTCATATTTATCTGCTATTAACCATTTCTAGATTCTAATTTCTAATTTGTTCCAATTTGAGGGAAACCAGGAAACCAGGAAGGCTAGCACTCTGCCATACGGAATAGAGTTCCGGAACTGATGGGCAAACCAAGGTGGTTTTGTGGAAATAATTATTACTCAGGATAGGGTGAGTTCGATGTTCAAAGTGTCATCAAAAGAAGTGGGCCAGAAAATACCTTGTTTTGTCGAGAGTCGGACAAGGCAAGAAATACCAGGGAGATTAAATTTATAAAAAAAGATAGGGGGGGGGTTCAACCCTAAAAATTTCCATTGATACCCACTTTTTTGGCAAATGGAAATTTTATATTGGAAATTTTTAGAAATTTTTGGAAATTTTTAGAATTTTTTGGAAATTTTTAGAAATTTTTAGAAATTTATGGACAATGGAAATTTTTGGAAGTTTTTAGTAAATGGAAATTTTTAGAAGTTTTTAGAAATTTTTAGAAATTTTTAGAAGTTTTTAGAAGTTTTTAGAAGTTTGTCGGTAACCAAATTCCAAGCTAATGACAGGTAATCTTTGCATGTTTTCGACAGTAAGTTAGTTATACACGCTACATCCATGATCTACAGTGATCTAGCTTAAAAAAGAGTTTTAAGTTTTAAGTTTCTATATTGTATGCTAAGAAACCCGATCTACTACGGTATTAGGCATTCCGCCCGAAGGAATGTAAGGTACAGGGTGTTCATTTTGGATCTTTACAAGCGTTGGGCTTCACCCAAAAGAAAGTTGACAAGATTAGGTCATGAAACTTCATACTTGGACTATTCTATACCCTCATTCAAGGTTCATGGCGGTTTCGGAGCTCTAGCACCCCCACATCCAATCTCCATGAAACTTTAGGATTGACATAGAAAATACCCAAAAAACATTTTAGCAAATTCTCAGCACCAGCAAAAAATTCCTTCTGGAAGTTTCGATGCCAAAAACACACTTCTCGGGGTGCCAAAACCACCAGGAACCTTGAATGAGGGTATGGAATAGTCCAAGTATGAAGTTTCATGACCTAATTTTGTCAACTTTCTTCTGGGTGAAGCCCAACGCTTGTAAAGATCCAAAATGAACACCCTGTATCTTGTGCTATTTGGTAACTTACTTTTCCATAAGTTGGCCAATGAATCTATGATTTCTGAAGAAATTGTACGGATTGTCAAAAAAATATATGATCTCGATGTTTTTGACCTATTATTAAATGATTTATTGATGCTTAGTGCTCACAAGAGGTAAGGAAAAGGAACCAGTTCTGCGACAACTGTTTTTGTATATTTTCATGTTTTTGTTAATTTTTCTTTTCTTGGTCAATGGAAATTTTTGGAAATTTTTGGAAATTAATGGAAATTTTTAGAAATTTTTGGAAATTTTTAGTACTAAAAACTTCTAAAAATTTCTAAAAAATTCTAAAAATTTCTAAAAATTTCTAAAAATTTCCATCGATACCCGGATTTTGGCAAATGGAAATGGAAATTTTTAGGTTGAACCCCCCCCCCCCCCCCCAAGATAGCTAGGGAATAGGAACTAGAACTTCTAATTAACCATTTCTAGTTTCATACTTGTTCCAATTTGCCCCTTACATGTTTTATGATTGCCTATGGCCCCAGCACCAATCCGTCGCAGCAACGCTTCAGGTCATGGAATGTCTGTAGGGTTCTCCCTTTTCATCCCACAGCGCTCGAAACTTGTGAGCTGTTTCTACCGCCTGCTCAGAGTATTGTCCAAGGTGTGTTCCAGTGTGCTCGATGAAGCGTGTAATGTGGTATTGTATGCAGCTATGTTGTTTCCGTTACCCCGAACAAATCATGTAGTTGAAGCTGTCCCTAAACTTATCTATTATCGAGACATAATCGGAGTTGAGCACGCCTCTACTACATCTTTAAAATCCCGTAGACAGTTTAAACAAATGGCTAACTGCGTTTCCCTCCAGCTGATTTCCACCATGGTATGGCTCAATGCTGATGTTGATTGATTTTAGGAAAGGATAGAGGCCAGGCCCCTAGTAATCATATTTAGATAATCTAAAAATTAAAGAATATTCTGTTGATTGGCTACCTATCATTGGTATAGTTAGTCACTGTTTCCTGATATATGGCCCCTATTGATTGCCAGGAGTGGTGTGACTAGGATAGTCACCATCTCTAGCACCCCCACCGCAAACGCCATATATATTTTCTGTAATTCTTATTAAATCCATAATTTAACAAGTCTTTATACTTCATGTATGGATACACCCTTTTAATCACCGAAAATATCTGTAGGGTTCTGCCTGTTCATCTTGTAGTAACGTGACTTGGTGTTCTCTCAAAGGTTTTTAACCTTCTTCGCGTCTGTATTTTCCACAGTTGCCACAGACTGAAGTATATTATTACTGAACTACGGACAAACTATCACTTACGCCGGCCCGGAGTTCCCCAGCAACGAAGATGACACAAGTGTCGATCCCACTTTTCTTCAACACCTCGTCCATCGTAATGCTACACCGGGGAATTGTGTCACGGCCTAGCACACTGTACTACCCCTGATACGCAACCATTCTTCCTTTGTCCCGGTCCCAGTTAGGAGTAGTGCCCTAAACTTTCTGCACTGCTTCAGTAGGGTGATGAAATTCTGTCTCTGGACCTTCTTTTCCCAAGTATCAAAGAAGGACTTCGCATACCACACTCTTTCAATCCGTTCATAAACTGCCAGTACATGGTCCATGAAGCCCTCAATAGTATACAAGATGCACTTAAAAACATCCCCATGGCGATATATCCGATCTTTGTCATCTCATTATGAAGGTAGGCCAGGTCAGCCACAGTACATGGGTCTTGTTGGTCTGACAGCACACACACTGGATGACATGGTTGTCATTGAAATTTTATCTCCAACATGGATAGCCATGGAGATAGCGCTTCATGTTTTGAAGTGTGTTGTTCTGGTAGATTTTACAATTCACTAATAGTTTGTGCCAACATATTATCACAATTAAGGTAGCGGTATTCCTCGCCATTCCAGTTACTCATTATTCCAGCTCCAGGATGTTTGGCCACCCCCTTTGCCTTTGGTTTTCTTATCATGTGCACGTTCTTTAAATGTTAGACGTTAGTGGTGAAGACTTTTCTAAAATATATAATTCAATTTCATTATATCTGAGTATTAGACAGTATTAGACAGTATTAGACAGTAGTAATCGTCCAATAATTGTCCAATATACTCACTGAAATTGTGATCACTGATGTGTGGAAATTGTATGTAGTTTCGGGGTCTCATTAATAGGGTGTGATGCTTGGACATCCCTGAACTTCCTCTCAAATACCGCCAACTTATCCTCATGGTCAGGGAAGATGGAAAATCTAAAACACGCATCTACGACATATTATATACTTACATCATTGTTTCTTCATTTCATCAGAATTTGTTGACTCATCATTAAATCATCTTTTTATCATCGTTTTCTTATTTTAATCACATCTTGTTAGTTATTATATTCTATCATATCCCTAGGCGGCTAAAATCGCTCTCTAAATCCACCTGTAACACGGGTTAATCCAAAGCAAAGCAAAAGAGATCCCTCCACTCACAAACGCTTCACTACAAGCCAGAAGTGTGAGGTGTGCCACACTTTCGGCAGGAAGATTCTGTGTTATCATGTCTATGGTAGGCTGGTGGGAGTATACCATTTGTCAGGAACAGATTACGATCCATAGTCGTACCAACAGCGTCAGCAGCAGCACAGTATTTCTTGATGGTGTCAGATGTGTTGGATACAGTGGTCATCTTGGTCGACAGTCGACAATGACCTTGCAGCTGTTTGAGGGCGGCTGTGATCCTAGGTTGGAGCAACTTCTCCACTTGATTACCTTCTAGCAAAAACCCGTTCTGTTAGTTGTTCAAGGCAATGCTGTCCTTCTGGAAGAAGTTTTCACTTTACCTATTTCACAAGGTTATATGCAAAGTTCTAGCCTAGCAGTAGCCCTGGTGATGCAATCATCCCAAAAAACAAATGGCTGGTTTGATCCTTGTAGTCTGGGTACGTTTCAATTTTCATTGGAACTACTCATGGCGTCATGATATTACCACCTACTTCCAGAATCTTCTTTCGCTTCTCCGAGCCGATTAGGTTCAAATATAATTCGGACACCCGTCATCCACCCACACAACTGGTGTGAATAATATAATCAACAATATGTAATTAATTATCACAACTCTATAAACTATTGAATTGAAACTGTAATCGTATCAAGGACGAAGTAGTTTATCATTATTTATTTATTATTATTTATTTATTGGGTTCCTTCTAACGAGCATCCGGGAACGGCACACTTCATGTTTAGTTAGCTATTGGTAATGGTAATTGCATTTCTGTTTATGTATCCAAAATGTTAATTAACAAATCATTGTTTCAACTTATCAGCAGGTACAACTATAAACTGTAAATTGTCTAGTAGTAGTACATGGGAATAAAAATTCAGTCATTGCATTGTATTCGCCTTAACACGGGCACAACTTCTAGCATGAATAACTGAACATATCGCTCCAGTTTCTGTACATAGCAGGGTTCAGCTGGTATGTCAGCAGTGTAATATCCATAAGATGACCAAACTGTCAGGGTAAGGGATGTCTTGCCAAATATGTGAAGAACACTCTGAATCTTATCGTACAGCCGGTGATTTCAACCCCCCGCAGTCCCTAGATAGTCATGTCCTCCTGTCCCCCTCCTGTCCCCTCCACTAATCGCAATATGCAATTAATAGTCCATGCTAAGGATGTTAATTTCCATCGCATGCAGGCGCAGTGCTGTATTTCTGCCCCTATCTGCCCTCTCAATCTCGTTCCCTCTCTCAGCTAACATTTTCCAGGTCTCGGCAGTGTCCCAAATGCTCGGAAATAAGGCTAATTTTCTACAAGGAAGGCAAGACTAACGAGGCTGAGTTTCGCTGTCCAAAATGTAGTACAACTCCTATCCCCCAGTCCACCTCATTTTGAGTGCTGGGGATTATTATATATGCAGTAAAAAGTAAGCAGAGATGGGGTTTTTTCCTTATCTGGTAAAGTGTTGCATACTTGCCTGCTTTACTCAGACATTATAAAACTAGTTTATTGATTGTAAGAACATTTTATGGCGGTTATTTTCTCATTGCCATACTCTTTGCACTGTTTCATCAAAAATATCTTTTCAGCGTCAACTCATCTCCTTGATCTGCTGATAATAGGCTTGGTTTAATACTTAATGAAGGCAGGGTTCCTGTTTTCTAATAGTTGTCGTTCAGCATCCGAGGTCGGGACTGGCTTCTTCCTTTTAAACATGTGGTGTGAGGCCTCACCTCGGAGATAAGCATGAGTAGGCCCATAGAAGGCGAGATGACACCCGCGAGATGACACTGGATTCTCTTGTCCACCGGTCTGCTGAAGAATCGGTGAATCTTTTGTTGCTTGGTTTGAGGTTTGGTGGGTGGACTTTGTACTTTATTAAGCTTTATATTATATATTTCTATGTGGTCCAAGTTAATAAATTACAACTAATTGAGATGCAATGTCATAAATATCCATACATGACACATGTTGCTCACTGGGACACGATGGGTTCCTTCTAACGAGCATCCGGGAACGACACACTTCATGTTTAGCTACCTGCAGGTGCTAGGTAATGGGCAATGGTAATTGCATTTTCTTCTTCTAAATACAGCTGTGATCCTAGGTACCAGCAGGAAACCGCCCTGGTAAGTGGTAATTTTTCAAGGTAAGACTGTTGTTCTTGAAAAATTTTTCAGGCCCACTTTTCCTTACATGTAAATAAATTAATTCACATGTTATAGAGAATGGTCGACCATTTGGGGTTTTGCTTGTTGTTTTCTCTCGTCAAATCGGTGTCTTTTCATGTGTATCCCGATTTCTCACAGAATTTGCAAACAATCTTGTCACCCTGAGTCTGAGGAGAGAAAACTGATTAAAGTGAGAGTGGACCGAATCAGAATTGGACAAGTTTGTTGTAGGTAGTAGAGATTAGCTTTCTGAGCATTTTGCGTTTTTGCCGCTCAAAATCGACCCACCCATCACTGAGATATTTTTGTTATGTTGGGAGAACTCCTGTTTAATCAGTATGTATAAAACAGAATAGAAACAATCGTGGTGTTTTATTAACACATTCTGAATATAAGTAGTGAGGTTGACATGTCCATGCACAGAAGAAGGGCAATGCAAGCCAGCATATTAAAAATTTAAAGAATGTGTTAGTAAAACACAAGGATTGTTTCTATCCTGTTTGATAAATATTGATCCAGCAGAAATTCTCCCAACATAACAAAAATATCTCAATGATGGGTGGGCCGATTTTGAGCGGCAAAAACGCAAAATGCTCAGAAAGATATTATCTACTACCTACAACAAACTTGTTCAATTCTGATCCGGTCCACTCTCACTTTAAAACTTATAGTCTATACATGGATATGTCATATGTCGTATGTGAGCAGGTATATAATTACTAATTGTAAAGACTAAAGAGCCGGTGTAATAAGTAATTACCTCAAACCCGAAAATTTCCAGGTCCTTGACTTGTTCGGCTGATTTGACCCTGGTGGGGTCAACACACGTTTTCCATTCTTTGGGTAGGGGTTCTGGTCGTGTAGGCTCTTTCTCTTTGGTTTTTGATAGGGTAGTAGCCCTGGTGATGCAATGATCCCAAAAACAAACGGCTGGATCTTTGTCTGGGTACGCTTCATTTATTACTTATGTGTTTACAGAAAGCTTCATAGTATTAATATATGTATATATAACGCTCGATGGGTGATGGATTTCTATGTGGTCCAAGTTAATAAATTACAACTAATTGAAATGTAATGTCATAAATACCCATGCATGACACAAATGTTGCTCAGTGATTTGCTGCGAAATGATGGGTTCCTTCTAACGAGCATCCAGGAACGACACACTTCATGTTTGGCTAACTGCAGGTGCTAGGCAATGGGCAATGGCAATTGCATTTTATTTTATTTTCTAAATACAGCTGTGATCCTCGGTTCTAACAGCTTTTCAACTTGATTACCAGCAGGAAACCGCCCTGGTAAGTGGTAATTTTTCTTGAAGAAGTTTTCAGGCCCACTTTTCCGTATTCACATGTTATAGAGAATGGTCGACCATTTGGGGTTTCGCTTGTTGTTTTCTCTTGTCAAATCGGTGTCATTTCATGTGTATCCCGATTTCTCACAGAATTTGCAAACAATCTTGTCACCCTGAGTCTGAGAAGAGAAAACTGATTAAAACTTATAGTCTATACATGGATATGTCATATGGACATGATCATAAAGTCGGGACATTTTTGAGATTTTATTTTTTTTAAATTTCGACCAAAATTTTTGAAAACTCAATTTGAGGCATTTATTTTCATCTTAGATCCACAAAAATTCAGGAGCAGACATGAAAATGTTAAAACCTTACCGTTTGATAAGCAAAAACTTGATAACTCAACTTATGTGGATCACAGAACAACATTTATAAAATCTCTGCTGGAGAGCATACAGTTTGAAATTTTGGTTGGTTGTTACATGGATTCGACAGAGAAACGTATACTAAACTAGCGTAATCTTGGTCGAGTCGCGAATTACTCAACTGAGGTGGATTTTTCAGTCGCCAAACTTAAAAGTCAGTAAAACACGGTAAAAATCGCACTATAACCCAACTTTTAGCTTTCATAATGTCCTGAAGGGGTATCTCCTACCATATTGACCCATTTTAGATGCTCAACCGATGTGGATTTCCTTATTTTGACCCGAAATTTGACTTTTTTCAACAAAATTGGTTTGATCCACCTGGGTTGAGCTACAGCCACCGAATGGCATTGTATGGGCACTGGTATCGGTAGGTTAGCCATAAAAGGTGTTTTAAGATTAGTTTGAACTCATTTGTGGATCAATTTGACATCAAATACGTTCCTTTAATATTGACCTTAGGTCATTCAATTGAAAATCCACATGAGTTGAGTCACCCTAGAACTAAATTAGGGGGCTATCTATTACCAGAAGAATCTCCTCTTCCCTTCTAGACCAGAATCGAAATTCAATAACTGAGTTTTCACCCGGTTGAGTCGTTATAAAGCACTAAAAAGGGTGTGATCCACATAGGTTGAGCAATTTTGTTCTAAATTTCAAGTAAGAATGTTTGGATGATAAAACTCTAATGGAATCCAAGACGGCAAGTGTTAAACTCTGCTTTGTTTCGGTTGAGGAGGCTGATCCACACAAATTGATCCACATCACTTTGACAAGCTGTATCTTCTAAACCTGTGGATCAAAAATGATCCACTTTTCATGAAAATATTCGTTGGACGATTTCGAATTAGTTAGTCTGGTGGATCAGAATCCATTATGTGGATCAGCATCCATTATGGCCAACTAACTGAACCTTGCAAAAGTGTCCCGACTTTATGATCATGTCCATATGTCGTATGTGAGCAGGTATAATTACTAATTGTAAAGACTAAAGAGCCGGTGTAATTTAAAGTAATTACCTCAAACCCGAAAATTTCCAGGTCCTTGACTTGTTCGGCTGATTTGACCCTGGTGGGGTCAACACACGTTTTCCATTCTTTGGGGAGGGGTTCTGGTCGTGTAGGCTCTTTCTCTTTGGTTTTTGATAGGGTAGTAGCCCTGGTGATGCAATGATCCCAAAAACAAACGGCTGGATCTTTGTAGTCTGGGTACGTTTCATTTATTACTTATGTGTTTAGTGTTTACAGAAAGCTTCATAGTATATATATAACGCTCGATGGGTAATGGATTTCTATGTGGTCCAAGTTAATAAATTACAACTAATTGAGATGCAATGTCATGAATATCCATGCATGTTGCTCAGTGATTGTCGCGAAACCGGATTTGCTGCGAAATGATGGGTTCCTTCTAACGAGCATCCGGGAACGACACACTTCATGTTTGGCTTGGATCCATCGCATCCTATTCTCGCTCCGCGAATAATAGGATGCCGGCCCGTTGAGAGCAAGAACTCACGTGCGCGCGATATAAAGCACGTTTTCAGCAGATCGCGCGTGATAGACCGTTTTTGGAGACCTTTTTAGCTGACCTAGCACTACTCAAAGGTCAATTATGGCCTCATTTCGCATCGTGATGAATCGGCGGGTATTTTCCCATACTCACAAGGCCATGACGATTCCCCCAGTACCCGCAGATTGTCCCAGGACCGAGTAGGAGCTTGCAGCCAGGTCTTTAAAGAATTGCTCATGTTTAGCGTCAATTTTGACCCACTATTCCTCAAATGCTGATACTCGCGGGTATTTTCCGTGAAACTAGAGACAATTGTCTGCCAGGAGCAACAAACGAGATGCAAATCGGTTGAGTAGTTCCTTGCAGCCAGGTCTTTGAAAAAGTTTGCTCTAAAATCAATAACGCGCCGGAGGCCTAGATGTGAGATCGATCTCGGTCGCTGCGCGACCTCGATCTCACTCAGGCATCAATGTGGCCAAATGTTTGGCTAACTGCAGGTGCTAGGTAATGGGCAATGGTAATTGCATTTTATTTTATTTTTCTAAATACAGCTGTTATCCTCGGTTCTAACAGCTTTTCAACTTGATTACCAGCAGGAGACCGCCCTGGTAAGTGGTAATTTTGCAAGGTAAGGCTGTTGTTCTTGAAAAAGTTTTCAGGCCAACTTTTCCGTATTCACATGTTATAGAGAATGGTCGACCATTTGGGGTTTCGCTTGTTGTTTTCTCTCGTCAAATCGGTGTCTTTCCACGTGTATCCCGATTTCTCACAGAATTTGCAAACAATCTTGTCACCCTGAGTCTGAGAAGAGAAAACTGATTAAAACTTATAGTCTATTAAGCCAAAAACTAATTGAATTAGTTGGCGGGAAAGGTGGCCCACTTACACCTTTTGCTTCTGCTGGGATTCACCACGAAATCTCATTCTCTCCCTCGGTATCTCAATCTCTTATTTTTCAAGGGTAACTTATTCCTATTCGTTCTATCCCTCTCTCTCCCTCTCTCTCTTTCTCTCTCTCTCTCTCTCTCTCTCTCTCTCTCTCTCTCTCTCACTCTATCACGCTCTCTTTCACTGTCTTATTACATTGTATTCACCTCTTATATCCCTGATCCCGGCAGCAGGCAAAGGTGTAAGTGGGCCACCTTTCCCGCCAACTAATTCAATTAGTTTTTGGCTTAATTTAGGTCCCTTTTTGGTTTTTAATCGCAGCAAGACATTATTTCATAATGTAATATTGTCGAAATAATGCAATATATGAGAAACGAGACGAATTTCTGTGAAAATCGTATTTTAGACGTAATTATGACGTCATGTGACGTAATTAGTGACGTCGTAACGACGTAATTGCATCACGATATATTTTGAATAAATACCCCAAAGGAGCTTGTAAAGTTTCATTGACCACAGTGGTCAGGAAATGAAGTTTTTGCTAGAAAAACGTTCAATTTGCTGAATTTTTCGTCAAATTTTTGACTTCCGACGCGATTTAAGGGATCAAAATGATGAGCTACGAAAATTCGCAACAAAGTATCTGAAAGTTCAGACGATTTGCCGGTAACGATTTTTTGTCAAATCAGAAATCGGAACACGTCTTCAGGGTGCTAGAGGCGTTTGAAAAAATTTAGTCGGTCTCGCGCAATGACGTCACTCGTGACGTCATTGCGCGCGTCATAGGCAAGATGGAGAGTCGCCACCGGAATGGGTACATGCACGAGACAATTATCTGTCGAATGCCGCTTGGTTTAAGGTCATACGATGTCTGGTTCGTCTCAAACTGGGACCAAACGGAAGGTAACAAAGCGTCTATACATCTATGTATGTATATCCTTATTATAATTTGCAAATGAACGTCGTGATGATGGTGACCTATCATCACGTGCAAATGGTGGGGGGTTGCCAAGGAGGTGCTTTGGGAGGGGTATGGGAGGTTGCACGTGCGGGTTGGTGCAGCGAGTGAGAGGGGTGCTCCTGGGTGAGGAAGAGTGTGGGGATTCGGGTCAACGGGTGCTCTACTTCAATGGGCTTTCTAGTCCTTATTATAAAGTACAAATGAACGTCGTGATGAGGAGTATGATGACCTATCCTCACGTGCAAATGGTGGGGGTTGCCCTGGGAGGTGGCTTGGGAGGGGGATACTGCACGTGCATTCTATTGTTTGTTTGTTTCGTGTTCCTGTGTTGTTCCTGTGGTGTTTTGGAATCTACTGCTGGGGCCGCCATGATTGCCAAAGCCTTTCTACCTACGTACCCCGTTGATTCCCTACAAAGCTACAATTCTACAGATCTTTATCACCTGATTCTACATGTTATTCAGCGGGATTTCCCTTGATGATTATCACCATCGCTCTACCACTATACCAACCTTCCTATTCTTTACCCCGACATGGAGAGGCAAAGAGTAAGAGGGGGGGGGGTCATAGAGACGGGTGGGGGGGTGTAGGATCTCAATGGGCTTTCTAGTCTCTATTATAATTTGCAAATGAGTGGCGTGGTGAGGGTGATGACCTATCCACACGTGCAAATGGTGGGGGGGTTGCCTAGGGAGGGGTATTGGAGATTGTGGGGGGATACTGCACGTGCATGTTTTTGGTTCTTTGTTGCGTGTTCCTGTATTGTTCCTGTGGTGTTTTGGGATCTACTACTGGAGCTGCCATGATTGCCAAAGCCTTTCTACCTACGTACCCCGTTGATTCTCTACACAGCTACAATTCTACGGATCTTTATCACCTGATTCTACATGTTATTCAGCGGGATTTCCATTGATGTTTATCAATTATCACCAGCGCTCTACCACTACCAACCTCCTTATTCTTTACCCCGACATGGAGAGACGAAGATTGAGGGGGGGGGGCATAGAGACGAGTGGGGGCTGTTGTAGGACTTAACAATGGGCTTTCTAGTATGTATATATCAACCTAGTTATCCCCACACTGAATTTTCTGTTTTGGGGGTGGTGTTATAACTTTTGAACAAAATAAGCTAGCCACTTGAAATTTTTACCATCGATAGATGTCTACAAGAAGCTTCTGAGTACAAAATTTCAGCTTCCTAGCTCATCCGGTTCCGGAGTTATGGCGTGTCAAAAAGTGCCAAAATGGGCTAAAAGTATGAAATAACTATATATACGCTGTGAGCAAGCGGGCCGTTTTTGGGGGGATTTTTTTTTCGGGGGGTTGGATGGGGCCACCTTTGCGCTTGCCAGCGCAGTGATACATGGATATTGGATATGTCATATGTGAGCAGGTATAATTAAGTTTTCAGGCCCACTTTTCCTTATTCACAAGGTTATATGCAAAGTTTTAGCCTAGCAGTAGCTAGTAGTATTTAGCCTAGTTTTAGCCTAGCAGTAGCCCTGCAATGATCCCAAAAACAAACTGCTGGTTCGATCTTTGTAGTCTGGGTACGTTTCATTGGAACGTTGGAATATTACCGCCACTTCCAGAACTTTCGTTCGCTCCTCCGAGCCTATTAGATTCAAATATATTTCGGATTGTCGCTTTTGATTTGATAGGTGAGGCACACCTATTATATATATATATCTTGCATCATTCTTATAACCCGGCGGACAAGTAAGGCCAGAAAACTATAAAACGTGTACATGGGAGTTTAAAGAGTAAAATAATTTCAGTTTGATAAGAGAACTCTCCACAAGTCCTCTAGACATCCTGTGAAAGATACCTCCACTTTTGTTTCCCGTCTGATGGTCTGTGATGCAGTTTCTTATCTTGCCCCGATTTTCCTTCATCATGATAGTATCTTTCAGTCGCGCCCTGAGAAACACACCCTCCATCAGCTAAAGAGGTTATAGGTTAGATATAAAATATCCCCCCTCCCCCGTCGGTAGTTATGTTGACGTACTATAAAACAACTATTTCCATCTTATCCATTATACCGGTACAATCTCCAACATGAACTGCCGAACATAGCACTCCCTTTTTGGAGACAGCTATATTGTGCTTGCAGATTTTACAATTTACTAATATAGTTTGTGCCAACATATTACCCGTAAGATAGCGGTAATATTCGTCAGTCCAGTTGTTCATGATGCCAGCTCCAGGGGAAATGTCTGTTGGAGGACAGTCTGTGCATAATAACTCGGTGCTGGAATTGCTTTTCTTTTATCCAGTAGATAAGGAGGACTTATAGGTGTCATCACCAATCAGCACAACGTCATTTTGCTGATTTATGCAAGCCCTCACAATTTCCACATCTACATCGTCTTGAGTTACTAGTGAATGGGTTAGTTTACTCGCCAGGTGTTCCACAAACCACTGCTTGTTTTTAGGGTTGGCGAGGAACATCTTTTTGTTTATTGTGCTCCCTTTCACCTGGAGCTCGGGGGAAAGTCTCTAAAATAATAATAAAATAATTCCATCTTGGCCCATTAGAGAATAGGTTGAGTAGAACGCACAGTTCCCCATTAAATCATATTGTGATTTTTGGTTGTGTGATTTAATCTTTAATTGGAACAATTTGGACGGTACTTTCTGGATTTCTTCCCTAAATTGTTCCATTAGCTTTAGGCAGTGGTCAACACATCATTTCCAATAGTCAGGTGGTAGTTGAGCAGGTGGTAGTCCCACAGTGCTGTAAATTCAGAGTGAGCGGAGTTTCTGCTCTGAGTATTGTCCAAGAGGGGGTTCCCTAGTGGCTAGTACTGAATGAAGGGGGTGTGTTGCTGACGATCATGTGGAGCTTCGTAGTTTCTGTCACCCCAACAGATGTGTTTTTAACTATCCTATATCATTGTCCCTTGTTGATGGAGTCCACTGTTACCGTGGAATGACACGGGGATTACAACCGCGATACACAGTTTAGAAACTCTAACGGACTGTCATTGTAAGATTCAACAATGTCCATCAATAAATTGCAATTGTTGTTCGTTTTGATTCCTAATTGCCGGTGGCTGCACCTCAGCAGCTGGCTTCTATATCACATACATTTTAAATCAATAATCACCTGTTATTCCTTAATTGAATCCATATATTATGCCCATATTATAGTAGGGGGTTGCCATATGTAACAGAGTTACTGGCGGGGTTGCCATGTGTAACAGAGTTACTGGCGGGGTTGCCATGTGTAACAGAGTTACTGGCAGGGTTGCCATGTGTAACAGAGTTACTGGCGGGGTTGCCATGTGTAACAGAGTTACTGGCGGGGTTGCCATGTGTAACAGAGTTACTGGCGGGGTTGCCATGTGTAACAGAGTTACTGGCGGGGTTGCCATGTGTAACAGAGTTACTGGCGGGGTTGCCATTTGTAACTGAGTTACTGGCGGGGTTGCCATGTGTAACAGAGTTACTATCTTGAACCCGGAAATTGAGAGCAAAGGTAACATATACCTTTCCAAGTTTGAACAAATTAATTCTTATCGGTACCTATAAAAAATGAAGCATCTCTCGCCTCTAATTCTAACTACCTGTTCATCTTGGTCATTCGTGACTTGGTATTTTTCCAAAGGTTTTTCACCCTTTTAACCTCAGTATTCTCAACTGTAGCGATACTCTGGTAGGCTGTCATGCGACCCTTACTTTCCTTTGTTCCTGTGCCAGTGAGCAGTAGTGCTCTGAATTTCAGGCACTGCTGGAGGATCCCTAATGGTCCCTGATTCATGAGGCCTATAATTATCCAGGTGCTTATATATTGCCTGATCGCATGGCTTACACTGGAACTACCAACCCACTATTCACCGAATGTTCATTTTCAATTTCATTCTCATCAGGCAATTCGCGTCTCATTTCCTCATCAGGACTATCCGAAATCCAAAAGTTACCACCGATGGCGATAGTTACAGGGGATGGTGGTCCAGTAGGTTCTTCCGCATTAGGATTGCTTGATTCTAAGGAAGAGAATCATGTTAGAAATTAGGATTACAACTGTAACCCCTAGCAGGGCCCTAGCACTAACCCTACTAAAACTATTAGTATGATCCATCTAGTATTTTTTTCTCCATCTCTGGGAGTCTCTGTACTCCCAATATCAATATCACGGGGGTGCTCATCACTTGTTGGAGGCTCCATAGATCTCCACCAAAGAATTCAGTAGGGTTGATAGGTGGTTGGTCCGTTACCGACCCTAAGGAAGAGAATCATGTTAGAAATTAGGACTACAAATTGGGTATTCAAATTAATATGAGGCTGGGGACTGAAGGGAGGAATTTGTTAGAAACAGGCTGGAAGGTGGAATAACATGGTGAGGATGAATTAATGATTTATCGATGAAAAAAAAAGAACGTCCAGAAGTTTTATAGGAAATTAGGATAGACTAGGATAAATTAGGTAATCTTACCACATGCAGGGGATACATCCAAGAATCCTGTAAACCCATTGATACGCAACGTATAGTAGTTCAGAACTCCGGAAACAGGATTTCCACCTCGTCAGCCGTGTATCTTCTGAGACAGCACTTAAGACGAGGTAGGTATTAACACATGATTAATATTAAATCTATATAATTTACACAATTCCATTGTGTGAGGTAGGTAAATTTGTTGGTGTAATGATTCTTGAAAAGATAGATTAAGACATTAGGTTGAATAGTTAGGTCATGTTGATGGTTTTTGACTTGCATTTTGCAATAGTTAGCATTGCACCAACTCTCGTCTGCAAAAACTAGTTCGTACCCCTCTGCCTCTAACTTCGCGATGTCTCGAAGTAATTCATTGCATCTCTGTGAACAAATCAGTATTATGATTATCGGCAGAAATCAATGTATCGGAATACAGGGGATTTGCCAGGTATGGTGTTAGGTCTCTTCCTGTCAGCATATAGGGGTTCCTGACCGGCCACCAGCTTTATCAGTACACTATTCCCAATGTATCTATAGACCGAATTGTAGGCCGAATTGCATTGACTACTTGTTAATAGTAATGTATCACTAACAAAGAATAAGTTCAGCGATATACCACATTTAAAAAATCCACTTAACTAATGCAGATCTTTACTGCTTATATATTTAAAGTATTCTGAAATCTGAATTATCATCCTCTGTTTGAAATATATTTTACCTGTAATTATGCAGTCAATTTGCGTTTTCACCCAGCCCGGGCATTCGAAAGCTTTCTTCCCGGGCCGCCTTTTCGGTGTCAGCTTGTGACGTTTGCTGACCGCCCGTTCAACCGTCCTCCGGGGCAGATTTGTCATGGCAGCCAGTTGGGGAATATGAAACACCACCAATAATTCAGCTCAATCGGACTTGATTTAGAGGTTGCCACATCCGGCCTGAAACCCATCAAACTTCAATAATTTGGGGTCCCTCATCCACCCTGTAGTTTGGTAGATGGTATCGAACCTCTAGGCGAGTGTGTTAGTTCTTTTTGCTGAATTGGATAGACAGGAAGTGGTCTACTTATGGGTACTGGCTAAATAAAGGAGTTTTGGTACCTGTGCTCCTGCATAGATTGTCTACAAGAACTAAAACACTCGCCTAGAGATCCAATACCATCTAACAAGCTACAGGATGGATAAGGAACCCCAAATTATTGAAGTTTGATGGGTTTCAGGCCCGATTTCTGTGATTTAGCTCCATAAAATAGTCCAAATCCTAGTTGTTTTCACTAACCTATCGAATATATAGATGGAAATGGGCGTGGAGTGGGCTGAATCTTGGTTATATCAGCCCTAAACAATTCAGAGAGGGTCTAAGGCAACTCTACAGACATCAAAAGTTCAAAACCTATAGTGTGGGGTAACTTTGGCACCCCGTCCAAAGTTACCCCAAAATTCAAAAAACGGTGGGGTAACATTAGCCACCCCTATTAGTCTCAATTAAAGTAATTGATCGGGTTTGAAAAATGGTGCCCCGAATTATTTGATCGAAACCCTTCCACTCTATGGAGCAAACTTGATTCGGTCATTAGCCCGGTCAAATCTATGGTACCCATTTTGATTTGAAGATTTTTAGCGATTTTGAGATCAATTATGTTTGCCCCCAATTAGGAGCCAATTAGCATAGAATTGAAAAAAATAATTGTACCGTTAGTTAGACATTTGTGGGTCAATTACTTGTACACCCAAAAATTATGCCAAATATGTCGTTATCTGTTGGTAATTTTGGACTAAAGCCAAATTTTGAAAGTGTCCAAAGTTACCCTGCAAAACAAAGTTACCCCAGATTACGGTACTCCTTAACGTGGGTGAAAATTATATGTAGTTTTGGAGTCTCTGACATGGATGACACGCTGCAGCTCCCTGAATTTTGGATCCTGTCTTCATAGTCTGGAAGAACCGTGAATCGGAAGCAAGAATCCACGACATACTTAAATTGGATCAAGCAGTCAACGATTAGCTGACAGTTTTCAGGGCAGCCATGCTTCAGGGCATGGGCCAGTTCAATAAACACTCGCTCCAGCTTTGTCTCCTCCCACTTGCCCCCACTGATGAATCGAATACTCCAGGGTAGATGTTGCCTTGTCCCTCCTCCCTCCCTCCATGCGCCACAAACATCCCGACCTGCCATATGTTGGTGTAATGATTCCTGCCATGTTTTTGACTTGCAATGGTTAGCACTGCACCAACTCTCGTCTGCAAAAACTAGTTCGTATCCCTCTGCCTCTAACTTCGCGATGTCTCGAAGTAATTCATCGCATTGTGCGATGTAAACAAATCAGTATTATGATTATCAGCAGAAATCAATGTATATGTATTATATGATACCTGTATTATGTGTATGGCATGGCACTTCGGAGTACAGGGGAGTTGCCAGGTATGGTTTTAGGTCTCTCCCTGTCAGCATAAGGGGTTCCTGACCGGCCACCAGCTTTAACAGTAGACGATTCCCAATGTATCTATAGACCGAATTGCAGGCCGAATTGCATCGACTAGTTAATAGTAATGTATCACTGACAAAGAATAAGTTCAGCGATATACCACATTTAAAAAATCCACGTAACTAATGCAGATCTCTACTGCTTATACATATATATATATAAGTATTTTGAAATCTGAATTATCGTCCTCTGTTTGAAATATATTTTACCTGTAGTTATGCAGTCAATTTGCGTTTTCACCCAGCATGGGCATTCGAAAGCTTTCTTCCCGGGCCGCCTTTTCGGTGTCAGCGTTTACTGACCGTTTACTGACCACCCGTTCAACTGTCCTCCGTGGTAGATTCGTCATGGCAGCCAGACGTCGCGTAGGTGCGGTCATATTTTCATGGAACACCTAGAAAATGGGAGATGTAGGTTAGATAAATAAGGAAATTAGAGTTCATCCTGGTCTTCAAGGGACTTTGTTATGTGAGAGCGGGTGATTTTCCATCTCTTCTCCTCTGACTTGGAGGGCCCAAATCTGTCCGATTGTATAGAGAGTTTCCTTTGGATTCGCCGGTCTCCACAGCTCCGGCAGGTCTCCCTTCTTTCCCAATTCAGGGAGTGGCAGCTCGATCTCGCACACCTCCACTCGGACTCGGAGGCCCGGTTGTTCTTCTTGAAGCTGGGAGGCTGGCAGGCTTTCCCTCTGCTACTCCACGCTCATACTCTGATCTTAGGAAATCCACGTGCGTCGTCTGCCTTCTTCGATTTTGCCTTTGCCTCTCTCTTCATCTCTAGCTGCTCCTTCGTGGGTTTGGGAACCACAACTTGGGATTGCAGCCTGATGTCCTGAGAAGCAAATTCAGGGGTTCTCACCGAGCTCCACCTCCTACTCTTCACTTCGGGACTCATGGCCCCTGGGTTTGGAGTCTTTACCTTCGCATCAGGACTCGGGGCCCACGATGCTGGGGTGCTGTCCATTTTTAACAGGTCATACTCGTCTTCCGATGCGACCTGTATGGTGGGTCCGCTGCTGGGGTGATTGGAACGAAGAAATCGTGGTGACCTCCTGCCGGTGATGATACAGTTGGACCTCATCGAGATCTTCTGGGTCGGAGAGGCTCTTCCCCTTGGTACTAGGCCCACGAGGATCCCATATCCTCTTAATTCTTAATTGAATATTAGTACTGCAAAATCGTTGTTTCTCTTTAATTCCCACATGGGTGCTCTCTTCGTAGCGGAGAGCATCACATTGGTCCTTCTCGCACGGCATTACGTCCCCACAATTTTGACATGTTGTCTTGTCGATGACGATCTTCTTTTTCTTGTCCATCGTTGACTATAAGGGGCAGGTGTGTATCGATATTCTTAATTTTTATTCAGATTCATAGTTTCTTCCACTACTTCGACCACTAATTCGACTGCATACTGATCCTCACTATTTTATTTACTCGTCATGTTAATTATTCATATTTTCCTGATTTCGAACATTGAGAACATCCAGGAAGCTTGATAAACATCCATTTTACATTTCTGGTGATATTTCGCCAATTGTGTTCCATCCCATGTTGATGACTTGTTGAACACGGACACGAAGAGATAGGCGAACAATCTTCGCGGTACACAGCCATTTAACTTGAGCCTTCTTTCGTCGGAAAATTTCATCTTCGCTTTTTTATCGACAAGATGGGGATATAGACATGTTACTCAACTTTCCTTCACTGGGGTCCCTGCCGGCTTCAGGTGTTTGCCTCTCAGTAATACTCCGAGAAAGAGTGGTTGATAACTTTGAGTGTCTCATCATTTTTCCAGTTTCTTTGATATAAAGACTCCAGTAATTCCTCTAGCTCTCGATCGCTTTTCCACCTTGCCATGTTTTCTGTAATGATACGAGAGGGTTAGAGTCGAGGTGCCGAAATTCACGGGCTTCTATTCTTGTACCTTATTTGAGCAGGGTGTTGGAAGCGGGGTCCCCATTGCATGAAGGCATGCATTTGTTGCTGCATGAAGACCATCATCTGTTGGGAAAACTGTTCGTTGAAGGGAGGCACGTTTAGAGGGGCCTGGTTACTTGGGCCGGGGGTAGAGACGAGAGGGTTAGAGTCGAGGTGCCGAAATTCACGGGCTTCTATTCTTATATTGTAAAGTAGAAATGAGTGGTATGACGATGATGGCCATTTCCACGTGCAAATTGGCGGCCAGGCCAGGGTTATAATTGGAGTAGCGGGTAGGCCTTTCGTACTTCTGCCGACTAATCCAGTTAAAGAGAAACAACGATTTTGCAGTACTAATATTCAACAGGAGCTTTCGACTGATCTATGTCAGACGTCTTCAGCTATAACAACAATGAAAATGAAAGTGTTTATGTAGTGGAGAAGAGGATATGGGATCCGGGGAGGGGAGGAGAGAGGAAGGGATGAGATCCGAGAAGGAAGATGCGATCCGAGAGGAGGGGATGGGGGAGGTGATCCACGGGAAGGGAGAAGAGGTGATCCGAGTTGAAGAGAATTAGGAAACAGGTTTGGGAGATCTAATCCAGTTTTTCAAGTTTCTTCAGACGGCTTTAATAATCGTTATAATACATTATTTAAATTTATCCAACGCAACTTGCTGTTGATAACTCGCAGTATCACCGTCATCCTATCAAACAACTCGAAAAGTTGATCAGAACGAGTGTCATAATTGATCATTCTTCGGAGAGTGGATCTGACGCCGGAGTCAGAGAGAAAACTCCACGTTACGTTGCCTGTTGTAGACTTCCCGCCACCTGGGCTAACGTAGCCTGTTTGTCTCACTCCATTGAATGACCCCCGACTCTTCATGGTATGACAGTTTCCAAACGAAATCACCACTTCTCAACAACATATAGAGTGGTACGACAGAGAGAAGGTCTTTCACCGTCGATGGCTGCCTTTTGACACCAAACCTAACGTTCCATCATCATTTCCCCTAGCCCTGACCTCCCCATTCTCATCCACCCCTAATTCGTCAGCTATGACAGTAGTTGATTCAAGAGTTCTTTCAAATTTGAATGACCCAACCTTCAAAATGTTACCATCTAGAAAAGATGTAGGTTAGATAAATAAGGAAATTAGACTTCATTAGGACAGTTATAAATGGCAAAATTACATTTTCATTGAGCAATTCCAAAACATCCTCCGAAATAAGATTGGCCGCAACAACAGCTTTAAGCTTGGTGCACTCTTCATCAATGTGGGACTGAAGTACTCGAATAAGCCATGCTTTTCTTCTCTTGACAGCGAGTCTCGTTTCTTTCTCTCCGAGCACAAAACTGTTGATTAGTCGTGCTTCGGTTTCCGACGCGTTGAAGTTTTCGTCCCCTCCTTCATTCATTAAGTGGTTAAAACAACAGTCCCTACTTTTGTACATTACAGTATCTCAACTAATTTCTCTAACGAATCGCTGCAAGTCGAGGGACCATTGTTTAATGATCCAATAAGTCTTGCTATTTCACGTATTGTACAATCACATTCAACATTCTTTCTAGTCCTGCACGGGCTGTTCATAATAGCCTCCATGTTCCCCTCGAACAACCACAACGGACGTGAGCTCTAGGTTTCCTGCTATTGAAACACTTTAAAAAACAATTTAAGATCCCCAGTTACCATAAAAGAAAGCTCACCCAACTCGCTGAATATGGTCTTAATGTTGTGATAGTTCTCTCGGGGAGAGCACGCCAACAATAGGACTTTTCTGCCCCCGGTTAGGCTCATGTTCCGCTCCGATATTCCAGTCGCCCTTGTTACCCTAGACTTCCCGGCTTCCCGCTAGTGGAACTTGTAGCCCATTCATCAAACAGCGATAGAGTAACTTTCAGCGAATCCTTTCCCTCGTCCACACCCAGTCTCGTTTCTAGCTCTCCGAGCTCAAACCTGATATGATTAGTCGTGCCTCGGTTTCCGCCGCGTTGAAGTTTTCGTCCCCCCCTCCTTCGTTCATTAATTTTACTGAAATTAACATTTTTTAACAATGTGAGAAGGTTTTGATTAGTTAGCAGAGCCCCAATAAGAACAGCTTAATTAGAAATGAATGAAGGTTAAAACGAGATTAATGAACATATTTAAGATTGATTCTCCTATTTTTCCCATTAACAAACTTGTCAGTCAGTTTTTCTAAGTCTAGACGTGATGATACGTCTTTCTCTGACCCAATAATTGCCAGGTTACTCAGCCGTTTTTCTCCCATTGTTGACCGCAATCTTGATTTCAAATTCCGGAACACGCTAAAGGATCTCTCGCAGCTTGCTGAGGTCAGCAAGAGTAACTAGCCGTTGCAACTCTGGAAGTGCTTCCCCTAGCGAGTAGGCGTGCAGCTCTTTACACAGAACGAGGAGGTCGGATGGATATAATCATCCTCTGTGCCTTTCCTAAATATTGCCAGGTCTCTCTCCAACTGATTCACATCAAAAAATCTCTCATATGGGGAGTCTTTCAACAAGGTGGCACAGCTCTCTTTACAATGTTTGTCCAACAAAGATACCCACTTAAAGTCTCCTAGATTTCCTAATATTGCCTTAATACACTCGACTATAATAGGTAACACCTCACTTGCAATGTCTTGAGGACTAATCCTCTCTCCAAGAGTTCCTTCCATTTCGAACTCGTCCAGATGTGCTGGGGTTCTGCCCCTCCTCCTAGTTTCCACAAATTCCTCTAACTGTATCTCATTCAGGTCACTGATGGTTTTCTTTACCAGATCCCCCGCAAAGCCCACATTCAGGTTTTTGGCCTGAAGTTTGGTGGTTTCTGGACCACTTCAAATAGCGTTAAAATGGACAAAGAAAAATAAGATAATTTTAGTTAAACTAAATAATCAATTATTTAAGTAAGTATAAGTTGTTTTTACATATTATATCATTTGACATCGGTGCCTATAATAAACATTACAGGTTTATATATTCTATTGCAATCAGGATTCAGGACACGGTATTCTAATCGTACTATCCGCGTGCTGGTCTGTCATATGCCGATCGGCCGTCCTCAATGAACGCAATTTAGAATCACAGGATGGAACAGGGCAATATAAAATGTCACTAAGCCACACTTGCTTCTCCTACACTCTCGCACTACACACAAACGAACTGTGCACTACAAAACTCGCTACACATACCATACACCATGTGCCCAGACATAAATAAGATCCGGGACACAACCTGAAAAAATAACAAACATTAAAAAGATTATACACACAATGATGCAATAATATAAAAAGGGGGGAATAGTCCTGTCTGCCCAAATTGTCTACAAAGCCAGGGGAGGGGTGAGAAGGGAGGATGTGCCTCTCTCGCCAGGTGCCGGCCAGCTATCCACTCCAACCCTCTACTCTCCAGGGTGTCCTAAAACCAGGATCCTCAGGTCCAATCTTGCTAGGGGTTGTTATGTGTTAGGCGGAAGGTGAAACTTCCTACTACAACTAGGGACTAGGTGGAAGGTAGATCTTCCTTATAGGACTAGGTGGAAGGTAGATCTTCTTAATTGACTAGGTGGAAGGTAGATCTTCCTAATAGGACTAGGTGGAAGGCAGATCTTCCTAATTGACTAGGTAGATCTTTCTCATGGTTGTAACTTCTCCCAAGTCCCTTCTGGAGTCCAGTACCATGTACTATCTACAATTAAAGTACTCTTAGGTCTTAGATCCTAGACAGTGGCTGGTTCTCCCAGATTTTGTCTACCCCCTTGGGTTTAGACTGAAGCTGGTTTCTTACCTTACATGACCAGGAGTAATGGTAGATTATCTGGTCGATCCACTTCGGGTCTAGGTCCTTGATGGTCGATTGCTGCTTCCGTATATTCTGGGATGCGGGTTTTGTCCTCCCGGGGGGGGGGGGGGGGGATGAACGCTGTGCATTTAGTGTTCTCACCGGTAATCTTGTCTCGTACGATACCTTGTATTATCATGTCAATCTCTCCCTTGTCTTTCAACAGGTCCATTGGCAGGCTTTTGGTGATCGTGACTGTCAGAAAGTCGCATTCTGTTTCCAATCTGGATGGGGGGTCGGGGATTAGGTTAGGGGGAGGTTTGGCTTGTGATCTGTGTCCTTGATCTCATGTTTGGTTGTTAGTTGGAGGATTACAATTTGGGTTTGTGTGTCTTTACCTTGGGATGTAGGTGAGCTCGTTGGGAACTTGTTCGTTTTTGAATACTGGTCCTCTCACGAATATACATCGCTGGGCTTTGCTCTTGTGTAGCGAAGCTCCGGTCATCATAGAGATTAATGTGGGTCTGAAGTACTCGAATAAGCTGCTTTTCTTCTAGTTCTCTTGACAGCGAGTCTCGTTTCTTTCTCTCCGAGCACAAAACTGTTGATTAGTCGTGGTTCGGTTTCCGCCGTGTTGATGTTTCGTCCCCTCCTTCGTTCATTAAGTGGTTAACAACAGTCCCTAATTTTGTACATTGCAGTATCTCAACTAATTTCTCTAACGAATCGCTGCAAGTCGAGGACCATTGTTTAATGATCCAATGAGTCTTTAGTTGCTATTTCACATATTGTACAATCACATTCAACATTCGTTCTAGTCCTACACGGGCTGTTCATAATAGCCTCCATGTACCCCTCGAACAAACACAACGGACGTGAGCTCTAGGTTTCCTGCTATTGAAACACTTTAAAAACACTTTAAGATCCCCAGTTAGCATAAAAGAAAGCTCACCCAACTCGCTGAATATGGTCTTAATGTTGTGATAGTTCTCTCGGGGAGAGCACGCCAACAAGAGGACTTTTCTGCCCCCGGTTAGGCTCATGTTCCGCTCCGATATTCCAGTCGCCCTCGTTACCCTAGACTTCCCGATAGTGGAACTTGTAGCCCATTCATCAAACAGCGATAGAGTAACTTTCAGCGAACCCTTTCCCACGTCCACACCCAGTCTCGTTTCTAGCTCTCCGAGCTCAAAACTGTTGATTAGTCGTGCTTCAGTTTCCGCCGCGTTGAAGTTTTCGTCCCCTCCTTCGTTCATTAAGTGGTTAACAACAGTCCCTACTTTTGTACAATGCTCAGGACTCGGGGCCCACGATGCTGGGGTGCTGTCCATTTTTAACAGGTTATACTCGTCTTCCGACGCGAACTGTATGGTGGGCTCCGCTGCTGGGGTGATTGGAACGAAGAAATCGTGGTGACCTCCTGCCGGTGATGATACATTTGAGTTGGACCTCATCAAGATTTTCTGGGTCGGAGGGGCTCTTCCCCTTGGTACTAGGCCCACATGTGTGCTCTCTTCGTAGCGGAGAGCATCACATCGATCCTTCTCGCACGGCATTGCGTCCCCACAATTTTGACATGTTGTCTTGTCGATGACGATCTTCTTTTTCTTGTCCATCGTTGACTATAAGGGGCAGGTGTGTATCGATATTCTTAATTTTTGTTCAGATTCATAGTTTCTTCCACTACTTCCATTCGAAGTTGCTCTTATATGGGACGAGTGTTATCGACTGCATAGTGCATACTGCATACCGAGTAACTAGGGATCCTCACTATTTTATTTACCCGTCATGTTAATTATTCCTATTTTCCTGATTTTGAACATTGAGAACATCCAGGAAGCTTGATAAACAGCCATTTAACATTTCTGGTGATATTTCGCCCCGTTCCTCCGGAAACAGTCTGGCATTGGTTCAACTGAATTCCATGCCAATGCAGATATCAGCTGCAGCCAGACGGCAGGCGCTCTCCAGTTCACCAATCAGGTTGGTGCCCTTCCGAGACCACTTCAAATATAATAGCGTTTCAATGGGCGAAGAAAAATAAGATAATTTTAGTTAGATAACTAAATAATCAATTAATTAAGTAAGTTGTTTTTATATATCATTTGATATCGGTGCCTGTTGATATCTGTACATGATTTCTCCCGGATGCTCCACCGTCCATATCACCGCAATCCTTTCTATCTCGTTTTCCTTCTCTTTCAACGCCCTTATCAAGTCCTCTTCACTCCTTCCCGTCCGTAGGTCTGGACACATCCAGCCTTCAACTTGAGCCTTCTTTCGTCGGAAAATTTCATCTTCGCTTTTTTATCGACAAGATAGGGGGATAGACATGTTACTCAACTTTCCGTCACTGGGATCCCTGCCGGCTTCAGGTGTTTGCCTCTCAGTCGTACTCCGGGAAAGAGTGGTTGATAACTTTGAGTATCTCATCATTTTTCTAGTTTCTGTGATATACAGACTCCAGTAATTCCTCTAGCTCTTGATCGCTTTTCCACCTTGCCATGTTTTCTGTAATTATACGAGAGGGTTAGAGTCGAGCTTTCATAAAAATCTCGGTAGTGTCCAGGCTGGATTACTCTCAATACAGGGCGCTGGTGGCTCTCGAATTTGGATATTGCTCCTCCGTGGGGATCTTCCTGAAAAATTTCGACATGCTTAATTATATATATACGACACAAAGAATTAACTACATTTGATATCATGAATCGTGCTTCCAGACCAAACCCAAGGAACCGTGACAAACCCACCGCCAACCTCCACACCTAGTAAGTGTGGAGGGTTTCTCACGGTTCCTTATCGTCTGAAGAACCCTGAACCATACCACACCCGTGCCTGTATCATGAAAGTCTGAGACGAGGTAATCCCTTTCTTGTACAATATTATACACCTCCCTCTCTTGTACAATCTTGTACACTCTCCGCTGACTAAGTAAACCCCTTTCAATTCAACATGGAACAGCCTAGTCGGACAACCCCACAATGTACACCAGACAGTGAGACACTACTCACAGGAATTCCTAGAAAGCAACCTCGAATAGGGAAGTATTCTGATTGTTTGATTTCAATAGGAGTTTGTAGTTTGTGAGGTGTGATGATCGAGAGATACAGTGCTGCTTGTAGTCGTATTACCGTAATGAAAATACAGTAAGGAGACGCGCATGTTGCATAACGTGCGGCAAAAAGTGCATGTGTTCAGCACGTACTTATAGTACTATAGCGCCCTGATTGGCCACGGTTGCGCGTCGTCTTACTGTATCTCCGTTTTCCATTACCGTTTTCCCACTACAAGCGACCGTGATAGTCTAGTTACTTTGTACACCCTAATGAGTGTCAATTGTCAGACTATGTGGTTGTAAATACCACTAGCTAGTGGCTAGACGATCCCCCCCCCCTCCCCCCGTATCACCAACAAATGTTTCAGTTTTCTAGTTGATGGAGTTTACTTACAAAAGCTGTTGGTGATGGCGAATTGGATCTGGAGTTCTGTTTCTCCTCATCAGGAATTACCAGACACTTCCGCGGTAGGATATTATTTGAAATTCAAATTGAATTCTACATCAAATTAAATTTAAAATGTACTTGTGAAAATGTACTTGTGAAACTGACTGCACCGACGAGACAGAAATCTTACCCTTGTCCCACCCTGATAGGTTGGGAGACGTTCGCTTATTGGAGAAGTTATACTAGCAACATAACAACTGATACTGCTTTAGAGGTGGAGGAGACTGGTCCTAGCTGCTACTGGCCTTATCAAGACTCAAGTGAGAGAGATAACCATGCAGTGATGGGAGATACTTGCCGAGACGCCAGATGGAATAAATATGTACTTATTATGAATTGTGGTGTGATTCATTCCTCGGACATTTATTTAATATACGCTACGGACAATGAAAATGAACTATGAAAATGATAGTGATTATGCATGTTAACATGCATAATCACTATCATTCACCAAAAAATCAACAAATAATAATAATTATTATTTGTTGAGTACTCAAGTTATTATATTTATTTTTGTTCGTTTGTGTGTTCCCGGGAATGTTCGTACTGGATTACGGAGACTTGAGTGCCATGTTACGGTTACGAAGAGTGTGCTTAGACTTAGCCATGACCTGTCTGGCGGCGCCAGACCCCAATTTGATTCTCAAATCAAATCGCGACAGTGCGCTCAGAT